>NW_019059575.1:167906-287151 GCF_000696155.1 Zootermopsis nevadensis
TCCAACTTGATTGTCCCCGCCGCGTTTAAAAACAGAAATCGAAGAAGCCAGCGAGGAATTTTTGAAACAAGTTGACGGAGAAAATGGCTAGATTATACAATCTCTCGAAGGCATGATTTCATTTCCTTATACTATATTTTTCCGGCGAACTCTGCATTAAAGAGTAATCTAGTCGTAAAACAATTGTTATTTGTTTCAGTGAAGACGTGTCTAGGCTTTTATGGACAGAAACTGAGAGAGTATGGATATTACGAAGATCCTCATTTAGCAAAGGCGGTCGAATTTTAAATCTGGAATATTTCGTTTACGAAGCAAATATGCTAACCAAATGCCATATTCGTCAAGTTTAAAAAAATATTTTTTCACAGTATCTACGTGTGAAAGCCGCGCTACAGAAAACTATTTTGAAAAAAGTCAAGATCACTATGACCCCATTTATTTCTGCAATGCAATTTGTAAGCAACTCTTATCTGTTATTAATTTCACGTTATTTTTTTTGTTTATGCAGTCACTAAGCTTTTACTTCTTATTTGTCTGGACTGAACACGTAGCATCAGCTGTATTTGGGGCTCTTCTCTGGAATTTCAAAAAACATTAAACACACAATCTAACGTTGTTGCTTACCGTGAGGTTAACATTTATTTATAAATCAAATGAATAGGTCTCCAGTGTCAAACAGAAATGTCGCTTGTATAGCTTTGCTCTTCGTGCATTCCGACTTTCGAAATACGTGTTTCGCCATGCATGTCACATATAACGTTCCGTCAAACTCAAGAATTCGTGCTAAATCTATATACTTACCCATACCCAGAGGGGCTGAGCGAAGTAGGGGCGAGAAATGAAAATTCTAAGGTGATTTGATAGATTTTATTGGCAATAGTTTTATGTAAAATTACTTTTGAAATTTATTTATTGGAATTCGGTACATGTTTCGTTAAGAGGTCAGATAGTATAAAAGTTAGGGCGCGTTAACACCAGTTTCAGTATTTACATTCGACCTGTTACATTTATAATTGCGTTGGCAGACCACGTGATTTTGTTTCTTTAGTTCTTGGATTAATGAATGAACTTGTACAGTATTAAATTATGTATGACATTGACTTCAAAATTTAACCGTCTGTTAACAGAAATCAGTATCGGTAACAATAAACCCGCACTTGTATTCTAAACTATTCCAATAATTAATTAATATTCGTTTTAGAGTATTCTAACTAAGTAACAACTAACTAGATGGCTTAGGGAACACAAGGCCCTCCACCGGACCCTGTCCTGGGCCAACAAAATCCAGTCTCCTTCAACTCCCATCTCCCATAGATCCCGCCTGAGATTATCCTCCCATCTACGTCTAGGTATCCCTAGCGGTCTCTTCCCCTCAGGCTTCCCGACCAATACCCAGTGCACACCTCTTTCTCCATCCATGCACGCCACATGCCCCGTCCGTCTCGTTCTTCTTGACTTAATCACCCTGAGAATACTGGGGGTTAGTTTATTCTACATCATTTTTTCTCGAATTTCTCCATCATTTTCAACACTCAATATTCCTTACATGCAACTTGAAACCTTCTTATGTAACTGCTTTAAGACAGTATATAGTCATTCAAACAAGTTCTTTATTTTAACGTACTGACTCAGCAGCTGTGGGGACAATTATAGAGATGATCACTCCGTAAAATTTTACAATAAAGAAAACTATGCAGTAATTATAAGAAGAAACTAATTATCACATATACAAGTTCAGATATTTGATATTCTCGCGATAGTAAAGAAGTCGAAATATTTTTTTTTGGCTGAAGATGGTGACAGTACGTTCCGAAACATCGGTAAATATCTACACGTTCACATGACGTTAACATTCAGAAAACCAACATCGACACAGCTAAATGTCCTCTAGATAAGGTTTTATACTTTACAGTTCATGTAATTTACCAGCTATTGAATCCAAATCCGCTTTTTGGAGTCCTTCAGGCCAGACGCAAGACAAAGGTTCAGATCTGCTGATCAGAATGCAGCACTAGATTTGTTAATTGCAAAGACTTGTAATTTCAGACGTGCAAAGATAGTCACTTTGTGTTCAGCTTGGTCGGAGTCGGGCTTTAATAAATACGTAACAAACTAGGTCCCCATTGAATAAATGTTGGTTATAAGTTCCGGCTTTGGGGCTCCAAGTTCCGGGAAAATTGCTGGCTGCTGTATAATTCATAAAACATTGTCAGATATCATGGTCCAGCCGGACCACAGCCTCCCGCATTGCATAACCGACGTTACTCTACAAAATAATATTGCATGTGCTAGGTTCTCGTAATCCACCCCATCCCAGTTTGTTAATAGATGGAAAGACTTCCATTAATGCATAAAACAGAACGTTAATCAGATGTTGAACTTTATAATATCCCTTACATCATGTTTGTCTGAGTGCTGAGAACTTCATGTTTAATAATAAATTCTTCTCGGGCTTCCAGCCATGTCGGGTGGTTGAAAGGCGAGCCCGAGAAGAATTACTAAGCTCCGCCGCCATGAAAGCTCCAGATCATAAAGATCTTTATGGACTTTTGGCATGAAAAAATATTAATTTATTTATCAATTTTCCCGCTGAAACGGTTACTATGACTTGCAAAACACTGGAGAAATTAATTGATTTTTAGTGTCTGGAGTTCATTTCTATACACTAATAAGCAACTCAGCATTTGAAATCGGGTAAATGCATAAAACAGGATAACAGTGTCAAATAAAATGCAGCTCCCATGTCAGTTTCTTGTACCAATGGGACAGTTCTGAAATATGGGCAGACGTACGGATTTAAAATTGCTCCGACCTTTACACGAGATATTAATAGATTTAAATCTACCTAACCCCTAAAAGACATTTTTTCACCTGTAAACCGCTTGTTTACTGCAATTTAATTGTTCAGCATATGGGCCTCTAAGGTTAATTGACTGTTCCTGTGGCCCATTCCATTAACAGGAAACTCATTCTCCGATTAATATTTATGAAGTTAGTAATGTAATGTAATATAATTTAAGATGAATATTTCCCATGAAATGTACGGTTATATTACACATGATAAGGCAGATATATGACAAAATAATGGTACTAACTTCGAAGAGACCTTTCTTCCTGCGAGAGAGGTGATTGTGTATTTTATTTTATCATATTTCTTGTTCATAGGCACTTAACATTAAGACTAACAACTTTGTTTACAAAAAAAAAAGTTTTGGAAGCGAATTTGTTTCTTAAGGAATACCAATTACTTATACAAAACATGAATTAGTCCCTGAAAAGGCTGTTTAATAAAATACCCACATTCCATGACCTTCAAACATGGATGCCATTCGTTTCGGCTGGCATCATTTCCAGTTTGGTATTTCGAAGAATGTAAGCGCTTAATGTTCGTTTCATAGAGAGTGCAAGTCAAATAGATCAATAACAAGTTGTATATAGCATTTCATTTACGAAATGGCAACATTTTTTGCTTTTGGACACAGTTTAATTCCATACAAAAGTAACATGTAAATGACACATTCAAAACAAACATGTGATCATACCTGCAAGAAAGGGGCAACACGGAACGCGCATGCGCTTTGTGTACCTTTCGCTCTTATGTACCGACCCGTCACGTGCTGTCGTTTACGCACGTAATCTACTTTATCGATTAACTGTCACGCGGATGAGCTGCATATTTCGAAAAAAATGAAGCACTTGTGAAAAGAGATGGAGACAGACGGTGAACCAATGACACAAAACGCGTTTTTAGTCACTCGCGTCAACACTTTGTTAAATTCTGAACCTGCTGTTAAGAATGCGACTATTTATTGTTGCAGTTATGAAAATTATTATCCATGGTTTGGTTGTCGTTACATTCATTGTCAGCAGATCGCTGTCTTCTGGTTTGTTGCGCCGTGTAGTCTGGTCGATGTTAACCAACGTTTCGGAGGTCATACTGTCTCCGTCATCAGGGGGATGGAGTATGAAGATGGCTGTCTTCTGGGTTTAGAACCGTGTAATCTGGTAGAAGATTAACGACGTTTCAAGGTTTCTTGCTGCCTGCATTTTTAGGGCGAAGAGTACAATCCGGAAGACAGCCATATTCGTACTCAACGCCGTGAGAACCTTAAATCCCACATTTTTATTTCGAAATTTTAAGGTTTAAAAGTGACAACAAGATGAACTGCAATTTTAAAGAAAAAAAAGAAAAACATAGTATAACTGCAAAAGTGTTCACATTTTAAACGTAAATTACTATTAATTTCTGTAAAAATTAGCATCAAAACAAATTCTAACATTAATGTGACAGTGTATAATTTTTTGTAGGCTGTTTAGATATTAACTCCGTTTGTAGCTCGGTATAAAGTCTACTTACAGAGCACTTTAATACATTTCATTTGTATAATAATAAATAATTCTGTTCCTAAATCCAAGCAAACACGTCGTATTTCTGTGTCAGTTACAAAATTTAGTCGATTTATGAATTTTAGTAAAGAAGCCCTGTTTCGTAAGAGCTACTAAACGCAAAAATTCACTTAATCGTTATAATGCTGATTTATTGAATACTGAAGCCGATGGGACACAGAGTTACCAATCTACTTTAAACAGCTAAATCTCCATTTCTATTAAAAATAATTTTAATAATGACATGGAGAAGATGAAAAGTTTGTGATAATTGCAGATGTACTACCACATAATGAGATTAAAATAACGTGATTTATTTGCGATAGGACGCCTTGAGAATCGCCAGTTGGGCGTACTAAATTACATTGGCAATGGACCATTGCTTATTCGTGAGAAATGGCTTAGCGTTCACAGCTTCTGAGTTTACAGTCCTCCCTTGATCATTATATCCACACCTACAGTGCTGCTAGTCCTAATAATAGGGGCGAGGTGAGAGAGGTTATGGCAGTGGGTAATGATAACCACGTCAATTTTGAAGCTAAATACAAGTCGCAAACAGCTCTACATTGCAATGCAATGTAGCGTAGGTTTGCAAAAGTTAACACCAGTTGTGGATTCGACTTCCTGTTCCTTATTTTGCTGATTCATATCATAAAATGACGGAAAATAAAATTCTCCGGTAAATCAACAACATAAACGGTTGTTTGTTTACCGATAGTATCTAGCACCTATTTATTTTCGACTAATAATTCCTCCTTGGTTTATCAAGTTATATTATTGCTGCACACACTGAGAAGCTGCATTACGTTAATGACATCACGAGGAACAGTCATAAGCAGAATACTTCCTATTTCCCAGTCGCGTTAATTTTAAGTGTGAATTTTGTTCACGGAGTCAGGTGTCTCCAGTTCAACTTCTGTGGTAAATATTTTGGCCACTGAACACTAACGTGAATTTGTAACCACAGAGTAATTTGAAGTAATTTGTTATGTAGATATTCAGTAAATTGCATACATAATTTATTTTTACTCAGTGAAACAATAACGTATGGACGTCAAGGGATAGGATTATCAACAAATAAATACGCTTTTTATGTGCATACGTTGTTACTTATTAATGCTAATGTGTATATGAGGGAAAGAAGAGTATTGTACTCTGTATTCTGCTGCGGATGAAGTGGGCATGACTGTTTGCTGGGCTATGAGGTCGAATCCAAAGACTTATTTATCGGTATCTTTCTATCACGGTCTCTCATTCTTATTTCAAGCTCATTGTATTCTGCGCTGGGTCCCATTTAGGTCAAATGAATGAAAATCAGACTCATCGTGGAAAATAAGTCCCACTAACTGAAAGGCAAAGGCGAGCATATTGAGAACGAGGAGTTGGGTTATTAGAACGTTTAAATTAGAAGAGAAGTACTTTATTTATTAATGTTCTACTAAAGAGTACTGTGCCAAAAGACATCTGGCTTTGACAGCTGCAAACAAATTGCTATTGTTTACATTTGGCTTTGCGTTAAGGCCGTGTTTCAGTTTTAAGATTGACTATTGAACACTCCCCATTGTTCTACTTGGAGCAAACAGTGGAATGTGGACACAAGGCTCTTATTAGATTGTAAAAGTTGATATGTTCTTTAAGAGTATTGCGATGTTGAAATAGGCACGATTCATTTAAGCATGTTTCATGTGAGAGATGAAACGCTTTTACTGAACGGTACATTTGACTGACTACGTAATTCAAGGCTTTCAATTTGCCGTGTTCGTGAGCCTAAAAACAAAAGTTTCAGTCGAAGATACTACACTTTCTGCACAGCCATTTCTAGTGGCAAAAACCTATTTTGATTTCTTGTTCCACAGTTAAATTATGTGTGATTATTTTCATAACGCTGCCGATAGACTGTAGAGCATCAGAGTAGAATTATGAATAAGGAACTGAAAAACGTAGTTGTGGCCTAATTCAAGAGACTATCTCTTCATTTGTCTAGTGCGACTGAGGAAAAAATGAAAATGTTCAGTCAGGTTAGCCGGTTTACGCGCAGTGATTTGAACAGCAAAACTTTCCGAATATGAAATATGAGTACTAAAAATTCGGCTACAGAATTCAGTTCATTACAGGATTAGGTGATCAAACTGTATAGCGTACCTCTAAAAGTGTGAGGTAATATTAACCATTACAACATTCCGATTGCTTTACTTTAATTTACTTGTTGTTTTAAAAACGGAGGAAAGGGTGGAGTACAGTGAAACTGAATCTATATTTTTCATTATAGTCTGGTGGTTAATAGAGAACAATTAACTTTCTAAGTACTGACAAACTTAACAGACGTTTTTAATTCATAAATTAATATGATGCAGATTAATATAAAATTTCATGAATTATACATAGAAAAGTAGGCTGTATTCGTTTTACATTACCCCCGACATTGAGTAAAACGAAACAAAGCCTGGGGCACAGTGAAACACAACTCTGTTTTACAAAACTGTATTTTGAAGTTTCAATTTTCTCAATTTTAATTTATAATGAGGTAAACAACACCAACAAACTTAGCATCATGATTTACATAATAAAAATTGAAACAGATTTCTAATATGGATTAATGCGATTGAAGAGAGACAGACAAAGGATTCCCAGATAATATAAATGTAATATATAAATTCTTCTTGAAACAAACACAGTGAAAACATTTAAAATGGAGTACGTAAAAAATACAAATACATTTAAATATTCTTACGTGACTATTAAGAAGGAAAATGTAACTTTACACTTTAATTAACTACTGTATCTGAATTCTTTGTCCATATAACACTTTTCATGAAAGAACCCGTATGAAGAAGAAAAAAAATAATTCCAAAATTATATGTATGCTTTCTCCTCTTTGTTTGCGCACAAAACTGTGGTTGTAGAAAAAACAATTTGTATCTGACTCTGGTTTATTGCAGCCATGCCTTCAACTTGTGGTTTCATAAATGCATTTATTTTGGAACTTATTCTGAAGAAACAGACTTCACTAATTCTGTCAGTAACAGACCTGCAATTTCCTATTTTAAGGAAAACTTACAATGTGTGCAGATGTCACTGCCTTTTGATGTGCTGCATTTACACAACCAGCAACCAGCATGTTCTCGATGGCGAAAGCTTGACCTGGATGTTGCATCAGCCAGTTGTCAGCAGCAACATTGTAAAATTTGTTGAAAGGTTCAGATACACCAACATCTAGTCGATGCAGCTTGTTCGTATATGCGGAGGTAGTGTCAGTACTGTAACAGCACTTCAATAGATAAAACGGCATTCGTGATTGTCATATAGCAGCTGTGTTCGCCATTAATTAGAGCTGTTATAAAATGCTGCATGACTTGGACGAAAAGGTCAGAGGTTATTAAACTAGGAATATTTCTCAGTCCTAGGGTCCCTGATTGAGTGTCTTGAATCTTATGGGCATTAAAATGAACCGTAGGAAAAATTATTAGTGGGGAACTGTATTTCTTTTTGAAAAAAATAAACAGCATATAGTTAAAGATGTTTCTTTTTCTGCTCACATACATTTACTGACCTCTTCAGTCCCTTTACACCAGAGATGCGCAACCGGTTTGCCACGAGATTTCCATCTCATATTATAATTATAACCATAATGAGACAAATAATTGTTAATATTGCAAATACATTTACCTAATTCTATTTATGCAATTTCAAACTCTGAAGATAATATAATAATAACGTTTAAGTAATATTGTGTGTTATGAGGACAGAACACGAGGTTGATTATCTGTTTTCGCGAAACTTATGTGAGACTGTTTATATCAAATATTATGTGACTGGACGTTAATATCGATTACAGACATTTCTGTTTAGAAATAATAACATTTCACGAAACAGCTGTTACTATTTTCGTAATAAGAAACAGAATCGGAGACTTGAATTGAAAAATAACTATTGTAGCTTGGTTGGACATTATCGTCCTCAGAGTAATATGAAGGGAATCAAATGGTTTATTTAATCTCGACTCTGTTTATTTGTGACGTAATATTCGAAATTATTATTCGTTAAGAAATAAACAGACCGTTATAATGAAGGTCGGAAGATCGATTTAAACAGAAATGTTCGTTTATAATAAAACTTCATTTTGTTTTAGGAACAGTATGGCGCCATCTGTGCGTATGATATTCGCAGAAGACAAAGAGGGGAGGGGGGGTCAGTTAAGTACAAGACGACAGAACTTCTAAACAATCTGTGATTTTGATATGTATTTATATTTCTTACCATTGACCAGAATTTGAATATATGTGCTTCCAAGATTTAAATAGGGTTCATGATGATGTTCTTTAAATATGAAGATAGAGACAGTTGCTTCTCCGAAACATAAGCATATACCGACGAGTCTACGAGGGGCCAAAACACATAAGAAGAAGAAAATTACCGTCACAACTGTGAAAACCTCAAATCTCACATTTTAAAGAGTTATATATGACGAAAGATTTTTCTTAAAACTGTTCCTCTTTAAAAATTCAGAAATTATTTAAAATAATTCAGTTCTGGTCGCGCCAGTAATTCTTATAATTATATTAAATTCTGTATAATAATAATGATTACAATAATAATAATGCGTCCCTTTATTAATTTCTTATATATTTATGTATTTAGCCGAAATCCATATTGAGACGCTGAAAATCGCTCGGCTGTTTATACACTAAGATTTATTACCATGTTTATAAGATTTTGAAACACAATTAACTCTATTTTGAGCCGTTTTAAACAGCTCAACACCATCAAATCGTATTTGTTTAAAATTCGTTTAATACTGTTGTCCCATGCACACATATTTCTCCTCTCTCTGCTCTTAAGGTGTTCTGTACATCGTTCATCGTCCCCGTCCTACATGTTCAGTCAATCTCATTTTCCTTGATTTTGTCGCCCTAATATTACAGACGTGGCTCATGTATAAATAGTTAAATCCCCGTCTGAAAGGTGGCTCTCGTTAAGACCTGCAATTTTCTGCTTGATTAGTTTTCTGATTTTAATGTTTTGTCTTCTAGAAGACTTCTATTAGGGTCGTCGATTGAAATATTGGAGTCTACAATAGACTAAACATTGGTAAGTTTGCGGGAGGCTTGCAGTTATATATAATTCCGTTGGGAAAACGTCCACTTGAAATATCTGGAACCGGTTTGGAGGATAACATTAAGAAGGATCTTTAGTAAATACACTCTGAGGATCGACTACATGGGACTGACTCAGTTCGTGTCAAATGAAGGTTATTTATATGTTATTCGTGGTATAACGTAAGCGAAGAACATTTTACGGGCCCGTCAGTCTGCCGCTCCCTTCAACACATTATTGCAAGTGTGAACTGAGGTCACTGTTGAATCGCATTAGTGCACGTGATTGCAACAATAACCTCATATCATTACTCCATAGCCGGCGCAGTGCTACGCGGCCTGAGGCATGGTCCTCGTGCGTATGGCCGCTGGGACCGTGGGTTCGGGTCTCACTCAAGGCATGTATGTTTGTCCGCGTCTCCTCTTCTAGTCTGGCTGGTAAAGACTGGCCACGGAAGTCAAGGCGAAACCACCGTGGTACTTTCGCAAAAAAAACCCGAAAGGGGTCACGACGGTCAAGCTGACCATACATGATGAAAAAAAGAGGCTGTACTTGAGTAGTAAATACGTGATGGAAAAATCCTATATTCATCAGTTTCCTTTGCATTAACTACTTTGACCTCCATGTAAGGATCAGACGTGTACGGCCACTAGTATTGATGGTTGTGTGCTAACGTTTTGGAATTCGTTGCAGGAATGGTTCTGAATGGTTACCTGCAGTAACTAACTGTGAGTTTTGGAGTGCTGATATGTCAAAGCCCGTGATTTCTTATTGTTTACTTAATAATTTCTGCAGGTGGTGTAGTTGTATAGCAGAATTCTCCACTTATTGTATTGATAGTACTGTCTTGCATGGCTTTTTCGAGTCTCTTATAGGTGTATTTCACGTAAGTTTAAGTGGCGTATTTGTCAGATTGTCTTTTCTATAAGACCACTTCAATCATAAATTTCTATTGCAGATATTAAAAGTGTAACACGTTGCATAAATTAAGTATTATTACTGACAAAGAGTAATAATTTATTACTAGCAGGACTGAGTAAAGCTACTTGCCGCAATAACAATTTCAAGTGGAGTGAAAGGCATTGATATTCTTTATTTACATTTTAATAAGTATGATAATCATACCACTTAATTCATTCCCTTTTTCCTTTTATTCTTTAATTGGATCCGTTATGTATTTTTAGATTTTAAGCACAGAAGCACACTTAGTGTTAACTAGAACATGTTCGAAACCTTGGAGATGAGGTCTTTCGAAGATGTAGTTAGTTAAACAACATGATTACCCCTTTATAACTAACTACTAAATACACTTTTAACCTTAAAGCTTGACGTATTATCTCCTCTACTCCTACCTGATAAATATAATTTTCTACCGACTAAAATCGAAAGGTAATATTTGTCGCTCATTCTCCAGACTGTAGTCAGTAACAATTCTAAGTAATCTCTTGATCTAATGACATGAAACGCCAATACAAAAACATGCAACGTGTTCTTATCTTGATGACATTAATTGAATTATAATTGTAACCCTATATTTACAGTAAGGGCCGCTGTTGCGACGCGGTCTGAGGCGGGACCTCGTGCTCCTGGGTTCAAGTCCCACTCAAGGCATATATGTTTGTCCGCGTCCTTACTCTTCCAGTCTGGCGGGTTAAGACTGGCCACGGAAGGCAAGGCTAAACCACCGTGGTACTTTCGCAAGAAAACCCCCGAAAAGGGGTCACGACGGTCAAGCTGACCATAGATGATAAAAAAATACTCCGACAGTGACTTTGGATACCATTGTTGCATTTTTTATTCCTTGGTTTCACTAATGGGACCCAAGAGCATTGTTGCGCAAACGTGTCCCAAAAATTACTTTGGATAATTATTGCGCTTATGATGCAATCAGAATTGTGGAAGCTCAGGGATGTCCTGGTGTGGTTGCCAAGGCGTGGGAGGAGTGGCTTTTGAAGTAAAGTCCCTGGGGACTAGGCCCTAACAAGTAATCGCTCTTGGTGGTGAAGCCCCAAGGGTTAATTGTATTTGAATATCGTTCAGTTTTAAGACGAAAACTTTGTAATATTTTGTGGCTGATTTTATCGATTTGTAGTTTAAATCTTATCATGCAGAATCTGATTTATAAGATCCATTTTTTTATATGTATGTACATTCAGATGTTTGTTACGGATATGATTGTTTGTGTGCTTCGGTCTTTACATACTCACTTATCTGCGTCGTTCAGTGTTGGTTCCGTTAGCGTAATGCACGACAACCAAAACCGCAGAGGACACTAGCCGGCTTGTAGCTATAATGAAAATGAAACCCTGGTTTCATAACAGATAAATAGCTGCAGCTTCTTTATCACTACTTGGCTCGTTCTGAGGAGGCAAAACGTAATCCTGGCAAGAATTTTTAACCCACAGTGGACTGCCCGCACGTGGCTTGTATATACAGGGTTATTCATAATTATGAATTATGAATAATCCTGTAGTTATAGTAAGATTCCTTTTTCCGCGTTTTCATTTCTGAATGTCTAAGAGTTAAAATATAAAATAAAATTTCATATAGAATTTATGGCAGGTTAATGATCTTATCTCCATACAAAATGCCAAATGACCTGTTACAGCCTCGGTATGGGGTTGTGTAACTAAAGAACTACAATGACAATTATACTAGCAAACTTTCAGTTTTAATTGACAGATTCACGTGATAAAAACTTAACAACGATGAGTTACTGTTAGTTTGATATTTTTGTTGTGTTGAGACCTTTCAAATTAGGCTTTCCCATGCTTCAAGACTCTAACAGAACCAGTTTCTGAGACGTTGTGTTTTCTTAAACCACGATGATGACCAAAGTAGAAGAAATTATAAATACTTTGGACACACCTTCCACAGAAACACCCGTAAACAATCTAAGTATTTAATTTGGTTGTGAATTAAATATGTATACACGTTACACTGTCTTAAAACCGTATGTAAAAAATGTAAGCAATAAGTTGTTTATGGTTCTTCAAGGACTTCAGTGTGATAGGAACAAGACCATCTGGAGATTGAAAGTGTTTATGACTAAGTTATATACTACTTGTGTTTAAAGCGTTCGGTATGGGAGGAGTTCCGGAGAATATCACAGCTGGTGATGGTGAACACGGTGACCACAGTCTTCTTCCCGATGCAGAGAATCACCTTGGCTCGGAAACAATGAACGACAGAGACAATAGTTTCATCACTCAACATGTTTAACAGAAGATACTAGTCATTCAGCTGCCGACAACGAACAGCTTGTGCTCTTGGAGACCAACAACTTTGCTTTGTCCGCATTTCGTCAGGTACATCTTTCTGCATTAATCGTTCTGACAGAGGTAGAAAAAATTGCACATACTCCGCCAGAAAATAGTTGAATTAACTGGAAAAATACTTTAGTTATTGATGTTAAAGTGATTTTTGGTGGTATGGAATGGGGTAATACTTTCAAGGGACAATTCTTTGATTTCAGTAGTAAAATATTTCTTGTACTTTCAAAGAAAACCTTAGTCTAAATTATGTTTAATAATTCCATTCATACCCCTAACTCATCAAAAGTACAAATATGGTCCTTACGTAAAGTGTATCTTCTTGATGTGAAAAACAAATGACATCCATAAACAGACTTAGTAGACAAAATGGTGAGTTAAAGGATTTCTACTCTAAGCGGTGTATTTAATTAATGCTGCCCTATAGAGGGTTAAAGATCGCGTGGAAAACTGAAAATATATCACTGGTGTACACATGTTACAGGTGTATGTTTGTGACTTACTTACTGGAAAACTGAAGTGTTGTCTACTAATCTGTTAGTCATTAGTTAGTTAAAATGTCCTTTCTCTGTACTTACTCACTTAAGTTTTCTGGATCAACTCTATGCCTTTTTATCGTACAGATGGACTGTGTTGTGGCAGTTTGAACACAATATTTCGTGTTAACTTAATAGTAGGCACATTTTCTTCCTGCCTGTGCGCGCTGCTCCGGAAGTATTTGTTCCTGATCCTCTCCACCACAGACTTATGGCAATATTAAAGTTGCAACGTTTCATAGTTATTTACTTACAAGTGTCCACGGTAGTGATTTTTTCTTTAAATAAGACTCGTGATCTTCTGTTGAAAAATATCATATTTTTTCGTCATTGAGGAGAATAATCGTGTAATCTTCTGAAGTTTCTGTATCCTATAGCACTCAAACAGAATTGTCAAGCCAATTTAAGAGCCGTTCTACTAAAGGTATTTGGTAACAACTTGTGGGAACATAGCGTATCATACAGAGTGATAGAAAATAACACGTTGCTATGAATTTGCAAACGGACTTAATTTAATGTCAGTTTGTTAACGAAATTTATCAACCTTTTTTCATCAAATTATTTACGACTTTCTGTCGTAAGTAATGTCAGTCATCTTCTCCGAAAACATGGACAATTTTCCTCTTCTCTGTCAACTTCATTTGTTGAACAGTGACTTCATACAGCATGCGTAGAAAGGATTATATTCTCTTAAAGGCTATTCCAATCACGTGAGACATATTTTGTCATCAATGAGAACGTTGCCTATTAAACAGAACACAACAAATTCATCTGACATACAATTTTCTGACAATCTTCTCTTACGGTAAGAAAATGGTTGACTCAGAATATGACATACGAGTCCTCAGTGGGAAATAAGGTGAAAGTAACAAATTTTTAAATGTAATCTTGTTGTTCACTCACCTTGCTGCGTGTTGCTCAAATATTTCCTCCTGAACACAAGTGTGACCACTCTGTCACACTGGCTAATTAAATGCTTTTGGTCAAGTTAGATACGATGTCACGGCACAGAGGCGGGGACATCTAAACTTACCAGAAACAAAATCTTAACACCAGTCGGTGTATCAAGTAAGACGGTCATCTCGTATAAGTATTCAGTCATTAACCCGAAGACCTGATTTTAGCTCAAATTAACTTTCAATTTCTTTAAGGACGTAGGCTATTAAACGAACATACAGAATTGTTTGGATTGATGTTCCGGTATGTAATTTCCGGCCAAATTTTTATATAAAAGGTGTTGTAAATTTGTTACAGTGTTTTAATGTGGTTTTGTATTGTAAGAAAATAATTATATACTGGTGGAAGATAAGTATTTCAATTAGAACCGTTTCATCAGTTATTTACCTGTGTGTAGGAACAACAGATAAATGTGTTATGTTAAGTGAAATGCCAAGAGTGTGAAGCGGCTAGTTTTAGTACGGCGTGTATTAGAATAAAGACATAATGTAACAATTCTTTCAATACGTTGCGTCGTTAAGGAATGTTTTATTAGAGAAGTTATTAATATATAAATTTACATGATTACGATTTTATTTAACATAAAGAAAAGTATTTACGAAATAACCTCAATTTAGTGTTCGTACATTGTAGTGGGTGAATTCAAAGCATCTGTTACATTTTATCTGTGTCAGTCGGACTTTAATGCCCTGGGGATATTATTTTGTATGTAATTGGCCCAAATCCTTTGTAATAAGGAAAGTGTAACAAGAACCATGTTGAAAGAAGGCCTTAGCTGGCCGCACCGGCATGAGACTTGGGATCCTCAAACTGGTATACCGCAGCGACTGCGCCGCCGGGCTCCGACGGCAGTGCCAAGATGAAGCCGAGTTGCCAAGTTGCCGACAAGGCTGTGTCCACTGAGGACCTTGAACGAAACCTCGTCAAACAAGGAAACGAAGAAGACGATGATGAAGAGGAAGAGAAGAAGAAGAAGAAAGACGCGTCCTCATCTGGTGGAAACAGCACCGCCGTAGAACTGATGCGCTTAGAGGCCGTTCTTGCGGCACTCGTTGAGAGTAAAGTAGTAGCAATAAAGGCGGCTTCATCCAGTAAGAAGTCAGCCATTAATAACATCCTACGCCCAAGGAGCCAGTCCACATCTCACGGTCTCCGCCAGCAACGTCTAACCTCCACATCTACAACAGCTTCTTCGTCGCACAAGGAAAACAGTTATCCGACGCACCATCACCATCATCACAGGCATCATCACCGAAAGAGGCAATCCGACAGCGTGTTATTGGCGTCGGGTTTGTTCCCCAAGAGACGTCATCGGCATCACCACCATCACCATCATCACCACCACCACCACCATCACATTCGTGCTGAAAATGGTGACGGAAATGGTGGCGCTCGGCCGAAGGTGGATGAAGAAGCAGGTTGCAGGCTGCTGGAACAGGAGACGGCTTTCGGAGGGAGCACAACCACTTTGTCGCCTCCCACAGCTGGACCGTCGAACAGCTGCCAGAACGGGTTCCCTCTTCACTACGTTCCGCGGAGGCAGACGTCGTGCTGCCCCAGTCCGACACCCAGCATGCAATCGCAAGTAGCCAGTACAGACGTCAAGCATGAACTCTGTCAATTTTGTAGTGCTCTGTGTTGTCAAATATGCATGCCATGTCTTCCAGAACTACACATAGCATGTGACTGCAAAGGGTTTATTATATTCATAAGAAAGCTAATTAACTAACTGCGTAGGATGTTGTTTTCTGGGCCAGTAAATGTAATTCTGTGTACACCCAGAGACTTGTCATTATTTTCACAAAGGATCTAAAGATTAAAGAGGGTGCTTATCCATTATTTGCTCGTTTATGGATTATGGCCCTATACGTCTTGACGCTGTGTAGTCTTGATGGTGATTACTACTTTCATCCGAAGTGTTAATAAATACACGGCGCCATAGCCCAGACCCCAACCAACAGTTTCACTGTCGTGAAACCCCTGAAATCTTGTTTTTTTCCTTTACTGTTTTATATTTTAGATAAATTGTTTCATTTTAAATTCTTACATCAAACTGAATTGTGTTACTTAATTTTTGCGCGTCTTAATTTTACAAATTTATTTATGCCCCGCATGAGATACGCAAGGAACACACAAAACAGCAGTTAGAAACATAGTTTACTCTTCCCTTAATACAGGCTGTAAATTATATCAACTTCAAACCCATCCGAAGTTATCAAACTTCTGTATATTGCATTATATCAGTAATAGCAGATTCATAATTAACTGAGGGGCTGACGTGTTGATAACTGACGCCATGGAATATAATCCTTCATGAGAACCTGATAATCGTTGGGACAGTCAAGAAATTCCCGCTTTTTATTAAAACCGAAATTTTATTACAATGTCCACATGTGAGATGAATTTCAGTCGACACATTCCACTCACTTCCACAAAGAATAATTATTAATATGCTGTATCGACTCTTAGATCCTCGTAATTGTTTTCTCCCTTCAAGTCACCATCCAAAATTTTGTACCCTACCTCCTGTCCAATGCGAATCTTTTTTTTTTCCTGATCCGGGTTTCCATCGCTTCACAGCGTCGGAGTAGTGAAACTGAATACTTAGCCGCCGTGTAGTGCCTATGTTAATGCATGGAGCTAAGTACACTCCCCTATACGTCTATGACGTCGTGGAGCTTAGTTTTTGAGCAAAACTTTATTTTTATGTTTCGGCTGAAATTTTGGCAGACGTTCTACTTTACTTGATTTTAGGATTTTCATTACGAATTTCGATTTTTGTTTCAACATGTATAAATTTTCTCCACAAATCTATTTCAATTTCTTAATGAGCTATTTTTTTATGCTTTGCGATTATTTCCTATGTTAGAAGCAGCAAGGTTTTCATGTTCTAAAATAATTTAATATGCTTTGACATTGGAGATAGGTAACTCTTGTACTGATAACTAACTAACTAACTAACTAACTAGATGGCTTACCGAACCCGAAGGTTCATCACCGAATTAACCAAAGCCCTCCACCGGACCCTGTCCTGGGCCAACAAAATCCAGTTTCCTTCAACTCCTATCTCCCATAGATCCCGCCTGAGATTATCCTCCCATCTACGTCTAGGTCTCCCCAGAGGTCTCTTCCCCTCAGGCTTCCCAAATAGTGGACCCAACCAACCAGATGGCTTAGGGAAACCGAAGGTTCATCACCGAATCAACCAAAGCCCTGTCCTGAGCCAACAAAATCCAGTTTCCTTCAACTCCTATCTCCCATAGATCCCGCCTGAGATTATCCTCCCATCTACGTCTAGGTCTCGTTCTTCCCTCTGAGTGAGAGACCATGTTTCGCACCCATACAAAACAACAGGCAAGATTATTGTTTTGTATACTTTCATTTTCAGGTTCTTAGAAATCAGACGGGAAGACACAATATTTTGGACTGAGAAGTAGCAAGCATTTCCGGAATTTAGTCTCCTCCTAACTTCCTCACAAGTATCATTTTGATTTGTTATTGTTGTTCCCAAATATTTGAACTTTGTAACCCTTTCAAAGGATTTATTAGCCACCCTAAGATAATTTTGCCCGCCTGTCTTCTGATGACGAGATACTAACATGTACTTAGTTTTTTCTGAATTTACTTCTAGCCCCACTTGTCTACTAGCCTCTAATTAAGTTTCTGCGTTCCTCTTTATTGTATTTATATCGTCCCCCAATAAATTAACATCATCAGCATATGCCAATAGCTGTACATGCAATTACTACTGTGATATTTAAGGAGAGTAACAATTGAGTCAGCCACTGCTTAGCAGCCAATAATACGTATCTCACGTTTTATCTGTACGGTCGGACTCAGAACGAAATTCATTCTCTCCTCTTCTGTTATGACACTTCTTTACTGAAACTGCTGTAACTGCTGCTACCTCATCAGAATGAATACTGAGAGATTGAGACAGAAAACGGTAGAAAGGAGGGAGAGAGACTTTATGAAACTCGTTCTAAATTCAAGTTCTGCATTGTCCCAAATGTTGGTTACAAATTCATGTTCTCTTCTTGATAAGAGTTATGTACCTCGAACATCAGAATGTAGAATTCACTGCTACATGACAGTTGAAAGATCTGGAATTCACAAGGAAATCAAACTAAGATTCTTGAAATGTCGCTGTAGAGGGGACAATAACACTTCGTACTGGGGTCCAATACAATGCAACTATGTGACGTTGCAGATATGACTGACCCGAACTGCTCCCGCGTTGTGCCATTTAACACTTTATCTGCATAATTTGTTTTAGAGGATTGCATTTTGCAGTTTCTTTTCGTATAAATTATTTCAAGGATGACTTGCACGTTTTTGTACTATATTTCTTCTTCGTTCGAAAAACTTCATTTACAAGCAATAAAGTTGAACGGTAAATTAATTCAGTTTTCTTTAGAATGCCAAGTAGTTTCAAACTTCCTCCACGATTGTCATCAAGTTGGCCACATTAGGCCTACATTTTGTTTATTAGTCTTATTTCTATTTCTTTTGTACATTATTTTTATTTTGTTTTCTTCCTTTCGTATTCGTCTTCTTTCCTCTTTCCTATTTATTGTTTCGTCCATAATATCCAAACTCTTTCACTTGATATATTAATTTACATTGGTACGAGGCCTTATTTTATAGTTTTATAGCTCATTCTATACCTAAGATTCCTGGTTTGTCTGTGCTGACTACAATTGTGATGTGGTCATATATTATTTTTTTCTAGGAAAATACAATAATTACGCCAAGCCAAGATAAATTACTCAATTGAGAATCATAACCTTACAGATTTACAAATTCACTGCACCCCTTTATAACCTTCTAATTCTGAAATATAACAACAAAGCTTACTGTTTGATTCAGGACGTAATTTATGGTTTATAAGCATCTGTGACAAGAGAAATAAATTTTGCACAAACGTCATCTGCCGGCTTAAGCAATTAATCAATTCATTTATTTTTGCATAAATTTTACGTTCTGTCTGTGAGGGTTTGTATTTTAGAACACAGGCATTTTTGGAAACAAGTAGTAACATTTCAAATATAATGTCCTTCAAAAACTTCTACAAATTTATGAAAGTCGTATTTAACGGGGGTACAATCGAAATAAGAACATAACGTTTCGAAGGTAGGAGAGAATTGTGAAAAGTGATGTCTCGACTTCCCCCAAGAAACAAACCCACATAACAGCTTAAAGTAACTGTACAACGATTATTGTTCCGGAATTTTGTGTGATGTTTCGTAGTCATGTCAGTTGTGCGGTGGTTCTTAACCGCGACCCAAATTACAGCTTTTCCAACGTAACTGCCTACTGAATAAAAAAGGCACGTAATTTATAATAAACACGGAAACGTGAGTTTATAATGGCAGAGTAAAGAACATTTGTAATAGAAGGCAGTTACAGATACTGCTGTGAAGCTTTGAAGTTAGGTATGAAAACAAGTTTTTACAGACAGATAAACAATGTATAATATAAAGAAGAGAAATTAGAAAAAGGAACTATAAAACTTACATGAATGAAGATAGACAACAATATCATGTGAACCTCGGCTTTGAATCCTGACAGGTTTTCAAATTACTATTCTCTCGTCTTTTCTGTTCGCGCCTACCATTCGGCTTACATGTTATTTTTTCAGCAGATGCATCCAGAGGTCTGAGTAAATATTCTTGTCCTCGTTCCAACCCCTTAACCTCTGAAGTGTTATATTCTTTCACTGTCTTTCCTTCACAATACCTTGTTACCGCGATCATTCAATGTTAACGTGTACTTAACCCTGTCGCAGTATACTTCCACTCACCCATCGCATCACATGCTAAAAGTCACTTGAGTGTGAGATCGCAATTCATTAAACAGGATCACGGCAACCAAGCCGAAACAGCATGGTGACCCATCTTTGGGTCGCTATGTTTGGGTTATAAACTAATGCTCCAATGTATCTGAATTACAGCCGTAATAATGACACTGAGTATGGAGATAATGCAAGTGCTTAGTAAGCAGCGACCAAGACTTTGAACGCAGAAAACGTTCCACAGGCAGACAGACAGCAGTAATGTAGCAACATTGCTCAGCGGTCATTCTCACAGGGGTCACAGCCTTATAAGAAATAGAGGACAGATATGTATATCAACTACAGCCCTTCTGTATTTGCTAAAAAAGCAAAACAAAGTCCCTATAAACGACAAGTAGGTCGTTTGGCGGGAGCGGAGGTATAGCTCCTACTTATTCTTGACCTAGGCACTAGATGGTGGTGAGTGGTCAGCATCACGCCCCGCCGCACTTTACCCCTGGGAAAAGACCTTGGTACCCATTGTAGAGGAGGCTGGATGGGCCCCAGAGCCAGTCTGGACGCAGAGGCTAGCGTAAAAATCCCCTCCTCCGTGGGGAATCAAACCCCAATCGTCCAGCCCGTAGCTAGCCCTCCAGCGCTCGCGTCCACCGCTGGAACGTTCCGACTCGCGTGTGAGCGCCGCGCCGCAACCCATCGATTGAGCAAATACTTATTCAGACTATTACTAACGTTTAATTTATTTATGGAGTTACAATTAAGAGACTAATAAAATGTTAAAACATTGCATAAAAGTCTAATTAGAGCGTTGATTTCATCGATTGAAGTTTCTAAGCAGTTTCTTTGCCTAGAATAATTTTCTCTAATTTTATCCAGTTTTTTGTTTGTGAATTTTGTGATATCACCCAATAAATCATCCGGAAAAAATATCTGTCTGCACTCGATCTCGGTTTTGCAGTTTTTTGCGCATCCTTTGACCCCATGAAGGCGAAAGATAATGTTTTTCATTGGCGGCTTTTCACTTCTTCGCAGGGGAACTTTTCGAAATTTAGTCATTTTATCTTTGCCAAGGTAAAAATCACTTATTCCTTTCTTCTTCTAATAACCATTTCAACCAAACATTTGGATCAGAAGATCTTGTTTTAGAAGCCATTATTGGTAAACGTGACCAATATAGAACAAATTAACCCAAACTTAAAAAGAAATCACTTTGGAACACAAACACTCGCGTGTGAGCGGGCCGCCGGACTATGACACTTCTAAAAGTAAACTGAAAAAAGCGGGTATCTATAGTCGTAGATAGAAATATTTCCTTTGAAATTTCCATAGAAGAGGGTTTCCTCTTAACATAGATAAAGCGACAGGAGAGAAAACAATTCCTAGAAAGATTCATCAGACTTTTACTGAAAATGCGGCGCTGCGCTCACAACGCTAGTCCTGGAGGGCTAGCCACTATATTGACTGAGCTATCCAGACCTCCCAATGAAGTCATGCAGACTTGTCATTGTTTACCGATGACATAACTACAGAATCTGGGAAAAAGGAAACAGTACTCGTGATACTTTGATACATACTCATACCTAGATTTCGGCAGATTGGTAGTGTCAGAGTAGCTAGGAGAAGCACTATGTAAACAATAAGTATGGGATGATTTGCAGTCAGAGAAGAAGGGGCAATTACGATATTCGCCTCGAGCGTATCTTTCTAAGTGTGTTACTCGGACATTACGGTCGGTGTATATTTCAAAGTTACTGTAGTACAATCTTCTTCATATACGTGTGGAAATTAATATACAGTTCGGGAAGTTGCTTTGTCGTTGATTCCCTGGGTTTTGCTCTGCTGACACCATCTATGTTACGCTACCATTGGAAAGCCAAAATATTTGAAATCTGAATAATATTAGCGGTCCAAATAAGCGGTGATCGCCTTGTATCACAAGGGGAGACAGCGACAGTCACAATGTTCTTCGGAACTGGGCTACACTTTTCACAGTGCACTCAAATCGCGTAAGTGAAATGATCAGGGAGTGTCGTCATATTTTTCAGCAGGCAATATCAAACAAAACTTCCATTTCACGTGAGCGAATGCGGGAAATAATTGCTGATCTTCGACACGGATGGTTGTGCGGGCATTGGGTTCCCGAATGGTCACTGAGAAACCGGAACATAAGCGGATGCACTTTTGCTGACAATCGTATTTACGAAGTGAACTTGAAGGCGACCCTCTTTTTTTGCATTGCTGTCACTCACCAGGGATAAAAGCTCTGTGCATAATTCAGAACCGGAAAACAGGATACAGTGAATGGAACATCGTCACAAGGGTTCTTCACCACCAAAGTAATTAAAGACCGTACCTTATGCTGGCACAGTTATGCTCACTGTTTTCTGTGACTTTAATGGTGCACTGCATGCGTAATTCATGCCAACTGGAACCAACATTAACTCTAAGCACTACTTTGAAACTCAATAAATATGGAAGACACGTGTTGCAAATGTTCGTCCTGGTATATAATAGGTTGTCCTGTAACACGACTGTGCAAGTCATCACTAGAAAGCACGATCGCTGTCTCGGACCACACACAATGCAGCCCATGTTTGGTTCCATCTGACTTTCATTTCTTACCGAAATTAAAATGACCTCTGAGAGGACGTCGGACTGTAAAATGAAGACAGCGTTGAAAGTGCCGTTCCGTCAACATTACGTACAGATTTGTCGTGACAGAGTTATGAAAATACTTTAACGTTGGCGGAAGTGTGTGGCTATGTTGAAAAATAGTTGTGTAAAATTACAGAATGAATTTAAAGAAAAGTAACTGCTTCTGTTTCAATGAAATATCTGTTCACTTCACGGAAAGAAATGTTAGGTGACATTACTTTTCAGGACTACGTTATGATTTTAATACATGTATATGGAAATATTGGTTTCCCAGATGACATCTGCTGAAGTGTATACGCGTTGTTTACAGTCGAAGCAGTTTTTAATTAATATTAGTCTTGCAAATATCGTAACTATTTGTTATAGAGCACTGTGTAAAGTCTTTTTATTTCATAATAATGAATAAGAACGGTATTATGAAGGGTACTTCCATTAGAAAACTGTGTAGTTTTTATGCACATTCCTCTGAGATACAGGCTGCTTCACTCAGACGATGAACTTGGAAATTCAAGTAATGAACTTTAATAATAGAAAGCTTATGTTCTATCACACTTGACAGTTCAAACGGAATATTACAGATGGTTGAATTCTAAATGTGTCTCTCCTTTAAAGCAAAGTTTCCTTCCTCAAATATTTTACCTTTTTCTCAGCAAAACTTTGTCGTTGTAATTATTGCCTTAATGGGAAGCAACTGTTTCAAAGCAAAAGGTGGAGCAGTGTTCATCATATTACGTTCAAACAGGAAATAAGCACTCAAGTTTCAGGCAGGTTTGGAAATAGAACTAATTTCACACTTCTCTGTTAAAAACTCAGAAAGACGAAACTGAAGTTCTTAAAGAAATAAGAGTACATAAATTTCAGTAAGTAATTTTCTTCATTATCATTCTTACTCTCTATTATCTGTAATGCAGGTAATTAGTGGTGATCTTGTGATGATATGATGGGTTTCTTTCAAGCTAATTGAATATATTCAAATGTAAAAATGTAGTTTGAGGTCAGTTTCAAATTCAGGCTAAATTTTGAAGCAAAACAAGTCAATATTTTACTGTTGTTATCGGTACAGATTTCTTACCTGCATGAAGTCAATATAGACACTGGATTACTGGATGTCATAATTACATAAACGTTAATGAAAACTCATTAATTTATCAAATACGACTGAACTGAAATTTTTTCCTATCATCCCCATATGCCTTTAATTGTCATAACTGCAAGTTGCTTTATCTGACTTAGACTCTTTCAATATATATTTATATGAAATAATTTTCAAATTTTCATAGCAGTTAGAGCATAATTACCTGCTTTCAAATATAATAACCTTATGACATCCAACTACATGTCGGCTGTTAGCTTGTCATTGTTATTACGTGTTTGATTTTATTTCCTATTTGTTAATTTTTTCTGAACCCCCTATGAGTGTTGAAAATGTAGTTAAATTTGCATGATTGAGGTAAAAATAAAATGTTGCTATTCAACTTTTACGTTTTACATATTGCTAGAAGCATGTAAAATTGTAGAGAAGGAGCACATCTGTATTAATCGTTTGAACTTATTTTATGAATTAGTGTGACCTTCATAATGTAAGTGTGTATTTATGAAGGTTGGACCATTTTGTTCCAATACAAAATATAGGTAAAGAATTGAGATTCACTCTTCTAATTATATAACTGTCCTGTTATACAAATATAACGTAGTTAATAATTACTCTATCAGTAATTTAATGTTTAATTTCTGCTATGTTGTAAACGCTTTTCAGTTCTGTAAAAATTTCTTCAGTTTATGTCCTGTCAGACAGTTACATGTCAGTTATAGCTTTTCTTTTCCTAAGCTATGTTTAAAGTGCTTAATCATGTGTATAATCGCTTTATTTTTGTTTATTTGACCCACAACCATATTCTTGTGGATTTATTATAATTCTATGACACGATTCCTTGTTCAGAGTTTTACAAGAACAACAATAACAATAATAATAATAATAATTACTATTAGTTTAATGCATCAACAGTCACATGGGCAATTAAAGACGCATCAAGAAAAGAAGAAAAAACAGAGAATATTTATTAGAACCAAATTGACGATAAACAATTTAATAATTTTTTTAATTATACTAAACGAAATATAACACATGAAAAGCTGACAGTAAACTTACCTACTTACTTTGATACTTCGACGACCCGTTCTTCAAATGCCTGAGCATCTGCAGGTCCCAACTTTTCGTTGGCTCGATCTATAAACATTTTGGACTCCTCGGACGAGGGATCCGTCGCAAGGCCTCTACCTGTACAGAGGACAGCATAAAACAGAAAAACGCCGACAGACATCCATGGCTTGAGTGGAATTCGAACCTAGAGTCCCAGTGACCAACGGCAGAAGGTCTACGCCTCAGACCACGCGGCCACTGTGACGGCTGCTAGTAAACAGCAGAAGTTATTTTAAATGTCATTTACTCAGCTGAGTTGTTTACTAAATATATCTGTGTTTTGAAAACGGCACTGTGACTGATTTACGTTTCACAGGATAAATTATGTTTGAGGATCGACAGTGAACAGAGGACATCTCTGAAATTTACAACAGGAACACAAATATCAACAGTTTTAAGTAGGAGAGTAATGGTAAATTTTGATTTGTTGAAACCATGTTGACAAAGATTTTATTTGGATTTTAAACGATAAAAATGTGTAGTTGGATGTTTACAACCACTGGTTACAGTAAACAACGCAAGACCTAGCGTGTGTCAACAAATTTGTCACCTTTTAATCAGAAAGTATACAGCGTGTTTCAAAAGTAGCTTTACAACTTAAGGGCGAGATATTGGTGAACTGATAGGAGAAACATATAATTTCAGAACATAGAAATGTAGTCAAATACTTCAAGTTTTATGTCCATCGGATTTTTATGGTTCAATATGGCTTCCATTTGTTATGCGACAGACGTGCCATCTGTAGTCAATAACTTGCATCTCCGGTGTCACCTCAGCAACTAAGGCGGTAATTCGAGTTCGGAGTTCGGCCACATTTGCAGGTTAGGGTGGCACGTAAACTCGATCTTTAACAAATCCCCACAAGAAAAAATCTAAAGGTGTTAGATCCGGGGAACGAGGTGGCCATGCTATTGGTGCGGCCCGACCAATCCACCGACCTGGGAAACGGTTGTTGAGGTACTCGCGCACTTCTCCGAGATAATGAGGGGGTGCACCGTCTTGCTGGAAGTGAATGCGTCCTTCCTGGTCGTCTTCGTCAAGTTGAGGAATGAGGAACTGTTGGAACATGTCCAGATACACAATGTCGGTAATGGTCTTCTCCATGAAAAAGAAGGGGCCGTACGCTTTATCTTTGCTGAGGGCGCAAAACAAACTTTTGGACTGCCACGAACATGGTCCAGGAATGCACGTGGATTTTCAGTACCCCAAATCCATCAGTTGTGGGTGTTGACCTTACCAGTGACATGGAACGTGCTTTCGTCACTGAAAATTACTAAGTCCAAAAATCCTTCGTCGTCTTCGACCCTCCGCAAAATTTCCGTACTACAGTTTATGTGCATGAAACTTGATATGTTTGGCTAAATTTGTGCATTTAAAAATATTGCGCATTTCCTTTAAATAAATTTATATTCTCCTGCGATGTTGTAAAGCTACTTTTGAAACACGGTGTATTGTTTTTCTTTTTGATTAAAATAAGTAACTGGCTCTATAATCCCCAACATGAAAATTATTTTTGTCTGAATAGCAACAATGACGATGATATTCTAATAACAATAACAACAGTTCATTTTTATTGTTCTTAATAACAACAAAATATTAACAACACAAACAATAACAAGAATAATAGTACATTTTCATAAAAATTTAATAGACATCTGACTCACATGTAGATCATAAATCAACCATTATTTATCTGTTATTGGATGTAAAGAACGTTTAAGGAAATTCTGAAGGGAAACCAGCAACTAGTTCTCAGGAGTGTCTCATTGAAACTCAAAGTATTTTTGTTTTCTTTGACATGTAAACATGTAATGTGATGATACTTTAATAGAACTAGAACCCCCCCCTCTCAAAGTCGTTGCGACAAATGTCGAGAAACGATGGTTTCAAAACCTCACTTACACGAGGCGACCTGGATTCTCCAGGAAATGTAGAGCCACGAATACAGAAAGAAAAATTGTTGTATGTTGCTGATGAAGTAATTATGAAACTATACTTAGGCTAGTTCAACACCACCACGCAAATTTTGCTGTTTATATGTGGGCTGCAATAAATGCTTTTACTGAATATTGGTGTACAGTTGCATGTCATGTTTTGAACCGTGTAACAAGTATATAAATAGTTTAACATGGAATATTATTTATTGAACTATCATTCTTATTTTTATATTGTAATTAATGTTTTTTGGATGGACATCCATATTATTATCTGGAAGTTATACACGTAGCCTTTCTTGAAACAAAATAATATTGAGTTATATAATTATTTTAAGATAAATTCTTTCTGAATAATCAGAGCCTAATAAGTAGTTGTGTACTGAGACCAATTATTAGAGATAATGATCTTGAATTCTTGATTTTTAAAGGTAATTTTCAACAGTTGTTAATTATTTGGTAGAAATGTTTACTAACGAGTTGGGAAATGTTTTTCACATTCTCTTGTCTGCAGCTAAAGTAGTTTGTGATATGCATTGGTGGAAATATTTTCTATTATTATAGATACATTTCATTTGTGGAATTATACTAGCTGTAATAAGGCCTGTCACTGGGGCAAGGTTTCGAAAGTTTTGTCTGTTATTCTAGTGTGTCTCTGTTATATAGGGAGAATCGCATTCGAAGTAATCGGTTATTATTTGTTTATTTAACGACTCTGTCAGTAGCTCAGTCTGTATACTGTCGAATGATAAAGAATAATAACATTGTTAAAAACATGGAAGGAAGAGGCCATAGCTTAATTTAAGGTACAATAACGATATTTACATGGGACGGCTGAAGAGAATAACGAAAGTCGCCAGAAAAGATAACAAATCATCTGGCCTAAAATTGAACCCCAGAACTCCGGTATACAAAGCAGGAGCGTTAGACAATCGGCCGAGATGTTTTGTGAAGATTATAGAGAATAATTAACATTATTAGACAGTAGTTAAAAATTATTAGGTTATTTCCTGTTTATAACGCTCACATGAAAAAATAAACATATGGGTCCCGTTTTTATGCAGAATTACGCGCCACGTTAATAAATACTGGACTCATGATTGATTACGTACAGAACGTGTCGCTTCATTGTTTCGTTTGGAACAGCGTATCTTGACAGCGTTACAGCGTCTCTACAAGTTTCGCATCCGATCTGCCGTACATCAAGCGGTGATTTAGGAGGTATTTTCAAATAAAAATTGTCAGTTGTCAATTTCCAGTCGTTACAGAGCCATGGCGTTTGATAGATGTGGGGAGGAAAAGAAACGACAGTATTTATAAGATGATTTGTTTTTGCGTTTTATGGGATTCATCTTCGTAGCTGTAAAAATGTCTGCAACGGTTTTAGGTTCTCGTTCCAAAAAAGAGTTTACTTCCCGTTGAACCATTTCGGAGTGTTTTCTTATGTAAGCATCAGCTTCCATATTCCGATGTAACATTTACAATCTCGTGTGTGCTTCGATCCTGTTGGACATGTCTTTCATTATACCACGTAAAAGAAAATCAAGCAGAGTTAGAGGCGGGGATCTAGGTAGCTAACTTGTTGTACCACTACGGCCAACCCAACCTGAAAATACTCAAGTGAGCAGTAACTTGGCGCCCAGAATATAGCAACTGAGATTTGGTAATGGTAATATATTTAGCTGAAACCTTCACCAAAGTTGTCATCTATCAAAGTGCACACAAGTAGGGATATGTTGTTTGCACATCATAGCTCCACTACGGTAGGAAATGGGCCAATGTTTTATTAATATTTTTTACTCGAAATTAGCTCCCAAATAATAACCATAGTGTCGCAGACAGGTTGTGAAACACCTTGCAAAAAAGACTGTGAAGAGCTAATTTTTACTTCAGTACTTTAAAAAGACGGTAACTGATTCGAAAGTAGTGTAGACATTTCCGACATGGGTGCGAGATTATACACCCCTATCGATTTTCAATACTTAATAAACGTCGCAATAAATCGCACATATCTGAATGACATAGCCAAAAAACGTCGTGCCTAATTTCGTAGCTCTAAGGAGCCATTATATGTAAACGGCGTATTAAATTTTAGCCGCTTCAAGGCCACATATTGCGTTATTTAAGGTTCAAAATTTCAGTCTACTGGTTTTTGACGGAGTCTTCGTCATTCTAAGAGCAAAGATGCCAAAAGAATTTGTTAAAACCTTAGGCGACCATGGTGGCACGACCACAATATGTACGCACATAGCTGGGACATATTACACGGTGTAGCACCACCAGTTCATAGGCAGTTCTGGTTGTGACAGAGCTTTGAACGAGCTAGGCCAACTGGGGGAGACCCACTTCGCCACGCCACCAATAAAATAGAATTACCTAAAAGGGAGTAGGGAGACCACAGGCCCAACCCAACCGTTTTCCACTCTCTGTGGAGACAGGAATTGAATCGTGAACAAAATTATTTACTTGATATTTACAATCAAAATCATGATGCACCCACATCTCTTCACCTTTTTGCGACACACTCGGCTGTACAAGTATGCTGTTGTTTCTCCTGGGGTGCGAATTCCGCCGTTGCCAGTCGCTCCGCGTGCGACAGCTGCACCACGGCGCAGCTCGTTACGACATCAAACAGTTTATACAGCGAATACTTAAAGAATGCTGTACAGTTGTCGGGAAGGTTGACAGGAGTTCTTGTCGGGTGCAAATAGAACAGCGTTCTTTGTGATGCAAGGTGTCAATAATATGTTTACACGAGGGATTAAGAAAATTCGTTCCAGAATCGCAAAGATAAAATCGAATGTTTCTTTTGATGTGCTACTATAAATTACGAAAAAGTAAGGCAGGCATCTTTCTAAAGAGGCAGTTTTTATGTTTCCTTTGCCCATCGTGTCCTATATGAAACAAGCATTCCATGTATATAAAGCAATAGATCTCGCTGTTGAGTGGTTATTATTTCGGTTTTGCATTTATGAGGTCCCAGGTTCGAATTTCAGCCCAGAATCCGACTAAGCCAGCTGAGGTTATTAGTGATTTTCGTCTGTCCCCGTGATTTAATTCCATTTATATTTCCACCTTGTAGTTGATTAAAACTATAATGTGTTCCACATTTCAAGTAAGGACCCGGAATGAAAGCTTCATTTTAGTCACACGAGAGGCCGGTAAGTGCCATGTGGCGAGTGTAGATATCAATAGGCTATGTACAAATCAAAATGGAGCCGTAAACGGGATTGTGGTAGAGTTGGAACGTGCAATATTTTAGAAATACACGAAGAATCCTTTGTGTGAAAATGTGTAAATGAAATAATATTTTAAAAAAGGACAACAATTCTTTAAGCAGAAAATCATAATCAAGAATTAATTGTCAATGAGTTTCTGATTTCAAGAAAGGCACTAGTCACGTAGAAGTTACTTGAATTATAATAACATTAGATGTTTACGGATAATACGTTCAGCTGATGAACATGAATAAAATGTTGGAATCTAAGAGTACAGTAACAGTTGTCATTGCCTGTTAATGTCTAATTTTGTTGATGAACTGTTTATGACCTGGAACATCACGCGTTGGCTGTTTGTCAGAAAGATCCTGGTTAATCGCTGCAACGATGTTGATTACGTCTCCCTCAACATGGAGAGAGCAGCAGAGGAGGAGGAGGACGAGGAAGACAGGGAACACCATCTGAACGGACTGGGGGATGTTGAAGACATCGGGGTTGGCAGACCTTCACTACAGGAAGCGCAGAGGAAACGCAAACGCAAGAAGAGAAGAAAGAAGAAACTCGATGGTGAAGGCAGAGCGCGACGAGGAATGGGAGGGGGAGGTCTGGACGCCGATGACCTGCCAAAACGAGCCCGCTGGACCATTATTGCTACAGCATGTCTCCTTCTCCTCATGAGCGTCCTGCTAGTTGGCGTCACCCTCCGCATGGCGCCCATCATCGACGAGATGGGTGAGTCTGATCTTTCTTACTTTGTTGTGATTGTATTTGTCTGAGTAGCTGGCTTCATAATCATTACCAGAAGAAGACTAACATTACGCCCACCAATGCAGGCAAGCCTACACCAATCCATTCAGTATTATACTGCACCGATCTCGACATTTTACACTAACAGAATGTTGATATTCTGGTGCTGTGTTGCGCGTTCTCTGAATTATCTCGCTGATTAAATATAAAATATATTCTCAACAATTCCTCTATAAAATACCCTACTCATGAGATACAAAACGATACTTTAGGAGACTTGCTTTAATTTTATAATCGCAGGGTTATTCTGACCTAGTTACTTTCTAAGAGCTTGTTCTGCGTAATTATGCCAATAATTCCATTGCAATTCTCATAAAGATGTAAATTATTCGAAATGTAGCATTTCAGATGACAATATGGCATGATATACGTCTATACAACCATTCGAATATTTAAATAATTTTTGCGTGTTATAAAATATTTTTGAAATGATGATCTACGTTCAAAATAGCCATGGAATTGAAATACGCAAAATGCTCCCCTGGGTTCCAATGGATTTTCGAAAAGATACTAAAGTAGCATCGTGATTTAATAACCCTTGACAATTTCTGCGTGTGACGTAGTTAGCCCCGGCTTGGATGGAAAGTGTAACGTTGTTATCAGCTTTTAATTTTAATTCCAAATGGTGAAGTGTTTAGTTACAAGCTTTCAGCGGTTACAGTTAGGAATGCTGTGGTCATGGAACAGTGGTGTAAAAGGAATCAGCTGGCAGCGCCCTGCTTTCACGTGTCTGTGGGCCTATGCTCTTTCCAGGTAGATAGACACGACTGCCAAGAGATGGATTGGCAGAGGCGGACTGACAGTGTGTTCCATTGTTCCCCGAACCTTACTCCGTTACATTTCTTTTTGGGCGGTATAATAAGGAGACTGTCTACTCTTCACCCATCTCATCACCACGAAAATTAACCGACAAATTCAAAATTCGCAATTAAAATACTTGTTAATAGGTTAAAATGCAGATGTAAATTGTTTTGAATGAAACTTATTATAGTTTCGGCTTGTGTAGAATCTCCAATGTTGTTCGAATTAAAACGAGATTAGTGATAGTAAAAACTCTGAGATCTTTTGATTATTTTTAAGTAATATTACTTCAATATTTTTGTAATGATTGTGGACTCGCTTACATATAATTCTGCAAATCTTAACTCTCTTCTATTAATACTATTTAACTGTCAATTCCAAAGGTATGTTTCCAGACAAAGCCGAATCGTCTGACTCGTGTCATTCGACGGTTACGAAACACCGATTTTATCGTTAATATTTTCGACTTTCGGACGAAAGAGTAGTTGTTATAATTATGAAAACTATGTTATGATCACGGCCTACAAAGATCGTCGATTATTTTTTAATTTCCAAGTAGTACAAACAAAAGGAAATCATAAGAGATAAAGGCGTTGTATAAACAAATTTATTTAGAGTGTTTAAAGTTCTATTAATTTCCAATTACATCGTCACTTTAAACCGTTAAAGTGACTGTGAATAGCAAGTAGAGTTGTGGAGTATTAAAATAGGGTTTACAAACAGTTATTGTGCACTAAAGGGTTAATGGTAAACTCATTATTTGTTTAATAAAAGTGTTAAGTTCAGTAATAAATTGGTATTAATTTATTCCTTTCGTAGGCTCTGTGATATGCCAGTAACATTTTATTTCCGAAATTACTTTTTTATAATGTTCCAATGTTGTTTTGTTTTGTTGTACAATATCCATAAAATATAATACTAGTTTCTTCTGGTTGAATTGCCTTTTTCCACTGCTAATCTGAGAAAATAGGAATGTTGTAATCCGAGTCAATTCATCGCATTGGCAAGAGCCACCACAATAGATTGCTCTGGCGCACCACGGCCCCCCTCTAACTCCCAATTTATTCCTTTTTATTCCTGGAATAGTTGGTCACCTACATCACCGCACTTTTCTCCGCGCTCTTAATTGAAACCCCCTACCCCAGTCCCTAGCCGGAAACCCGCATTACTTCGGTGACGATAACTAAGCCATTGGCGTGGCGACAGAAGATGTTGATTAATCAGCCCAGAATATTGCATCACCTGAATCCATGACTTGATGGCATATCTCACATCTGCCATACGTGCTACATGCCTTTCCAATCTAACGATTTCTGTAATCATACTATCTGGCGAAGGTTACAAATTGTAAAGTTTCATTCTCCTATCATGTGTAGGCCTGTTTTAACGCAGTCAGCCTACCGTATTTAGAATCTTGAAATCAGAAGCAGGTGACCGGAAACGAGAGTTGTCGACATTCGAAAAATAAAAACGGAAAGCAGTGGAGAGTTTTGGCCACGAGCTGTTGCTGTAGTTCACTGGGTCACGCTGACCCTGGGGTTAGTACACGCACACCCCTCGGCGCGCTCGACCTGTGGAACGGCCTTCACTACCTGCTACCGGATTGAAGGAAGCAGCTCGATATTTCGAGGCCAGTCCATCTCATTGTTAGATTCGTGCGTTGATCCCAGTCTGGTTCCTCTTAAAAACGCCTTCATTCGTGTGAGTCAAGGCTTAACGTTTCGTTAAATCGTCGGCTATTACGAAAACAATTTACGTACCAATTTCTGCGACTAGAAACAAAACCAGCACACGGCCTTGATTTCCTTAGGGTATCAGGCTAAGTGTGTTTGTTTTTGTGTGTTGACTATTAGATTATAGAAAACATCGCTAGAACCAAGATTATAGAACACGTTAGTAATTAACATGGTAATGAACAGCGAATGATAAATGAAGTGGTTAATTTGAGGAAATTTATTCAGACGACAGAATTGTAAATATAAACACGCTCACTGCAGATACCCGGCAGAAACAATTGGGTGTAGTATTTGTGAATTTAAGGATACATCATGAGTCATTTCACGTACCGTTTCACCAAACTTCGAAACTGATCGCATATTGCTGTCTTCTGAAATTAGCATTACCTTATGGACACTAAACGTGTCTTAAAGTTAATGAATTCTTAAAGTAATGATTATGATTAACCTTTCTGCCCGAGAACATTGCCGAGTTGAAATGTAAATGCAAGTGTTATCGCCCTTGTATAAATGACGCGTTCCAATACTTCATCGTAAGTTTTCATTTTTATTTCGTGCAGGTTAAGATGCTCACGAGATTGAACATAGATAGATTTTAACGAGCTAAATTATTTGTCATTTACGTAGTTTCAACAGACAACAAAATAAATTTGAGCATAAAAGTTGGCAATAAAGTCTCATCAAAAGTAATGCAATGTTTTTAGATTACAGGTATCTAAGGTGTTGTGCCTGTATTAGTTCATAATTTAGACTGCTGTTAGGGTGATCAAATCAAGGATTTGCGGTACATGTACCACGCATGACAAAGAAGGGAAATGCGTAGAAAATTCTAGTCGGAGAAACTGATGGAAAGAGAGTACTTGAGACACCTAGATATAATCGAGTCGATAATATTAAAATGTATCAGAAACATAGAATGTTAGGATGCGGATAGGAGTCCTCAGGCTCAGGATAAGGACCACTGACAAGCTCTTGTAAACACAGTAACCAATACATGGCAACCACATGGTGGGGAAGTTCTTGACCAGCTGACCGGGTACTTGCTCCTCAGTAAAAACTTCGCTTCTCAGTTGTACACTGACGCAGTGGTTAAATGTGCTTCTAGGACCAAACTATTGGCACGTTGCGGATTTTCGACGACACGAGTTAGACAAGACAATGTAATGTAAATAGGACAGTTAACAGAATACTTAGCCCGCACATTGACGCCAGGATATTGATCTTACATCCCTAGAAATATTTTTGTGTGAAAGTAAAAAGATATTATGCAAAATATTATAAAATAAGCGACAAAGGAGACTTGTGAATATTGTCAAAATATTTCTTATAATGGATGCGAGCCACATAATGCCATGACGTGGTATCTATTAGAAGCTGATAGTTGATTAGCCAGTCAAGAGTATTTATTCCCTTATTACAGTCTACTTTTTTTGAGAGAAATGAAGCCAATCCACATTCTGCCGCACAATTTCTTAAAGATGTACATTAATTTTACCTTCCTATCTACGGTATCTGCCCAAGTGGTCCCTCGAACATCGTCAGCTTATGTTCTTCCCTTGCGAGGAGAGATCAAGTTTCATACCCGCAGAAAACTCGAATCTATAGTGCAGATTGCTGCCTTCTAGGTGTTACGCCGTGTGGTCTCGTGGGAATTCACCAATGATTCAGAGGTCATTATCATCAGGTTGATCCCAGAAGACATCTTCGTGAGAACCTAAAAATTCATGAGCTATTCACTTTACAGAGGTGGTCGCATAAACACTGCCAGTCCATGTAAATTGCCTTTCCGTGATGGACCAAGTTTTATACTCATACAAAATACTAGTTTGTCAGTTCAGTGAAGTGTCTCTTAGACACTTCCTTTCCTCATATACTGCCGGAATGACCAAGTTTCAGATCCACAAAAAACATAAGCCTGCCAATTTACAGATGGACTCATAACATTGCATTTCAAATTAACGTAATCGAATGTCCTATTGTAAGTGTCAAAAGCTGGAATATAAGACTAAGACTGAGTTTGAAGTCTGGTTAAAACTAATGAATGGGTCTACTAATGTAGTATTTCCGAAGTTAGTGAGTGCCTATTATTAAGCGTTAAATAAGATCGGCAAGTTTCTATGTTTTCCTTATTCCTTTAGGGATCTTCCCCAGATATTTACACCAACTGTGCGTATGAGAATAAGAATTTTAAAAGTATGAGGACGTGTGTGATTATCGAAAAGGGAATTTAAAACTTTAGAAATAATATGCGAAGGCTAAAGCGACGAAGAACGACGCACAATTTAACAAAAGATATCTGGATTTTAGAACAGGCGACAGATCACTGGTTCACTGATAATAATGTCTTATAACGTTGTCACTAGTATCAGGAAAAATACAAATAATTTAAAGAAGGCTTGATATATTATTTAAGTAATTTTTGAAGTTGCTTTATTTTTTACCGTCTGTCCTTCTAGTATTGGTAAGAAGACGCGCTATAGGCAGGAAAGATGGCGTACGGGAAAATACGTATTTTTAACGCAAAAGAGGAATATCTACTTGATGTATCACAATTTTCTTATCGAATATTTATGACAAAACTAATTACATGAACGCGAATAATAAGTGCGGGAAGAGTTAAAATGAGAGGTAAGTTGTGAAACATCGGCCCTCATTAATTGTTACCAGCGAGTTTATTGTCATTTCAGTCTATAAACGCCTCACCAGGGCTGTGTAAATCTTTTAGGGTTTAAGAGGCACGATTCGTCCTTCGTTCGTATGTATTCAGTGTATGTGGTGGTCTAGAAATGAAACGAACACAAACACTCTCATACCCTGTAACTGTTCTGTGGGCCACGTATCTTCTAAACTGGAAGGGCAGATGACGCACCTTTTTCCTCCTGACAAACATGCCAGAAGTGTGTGCAACTGAGAAAATTTCGTGTCGTCCTGCCCAACTTTATCAACAGACAAGTTTTCCGATAGTGTCTCAATAATTATGCAAGATTAAAATAATGCGATGAAATTTCAGATATTTCCTTGTAACACCTGTGCATAAAATTCGTTTGTAAATCACACAAAACTCCACAAATTAATGAATGTGGTGGTTAGCGTATATTTTCTGCTTCCCTGTCAACACTAAACCAACAGTCGTTGCTACCCCTGGCTGTGACCATGGAAACCGCAGACCACGTCTTATTTACATATATGGGGAGTAAAATGTAAATATTTTGTGGAAGTCGCGGACGGTCAACATGATTATGTGTGGGGCAGGGAGATACAGCCTATCATTCTAATAATCTGAGACGTTATACCATACAAAATTTCACCAGTACCTTTCTGAAAGAGTTTCAGAAACTAAAACTGTATGACAAATTTCACTTAAACTAAGCGTTGTAGACCTACACTAGCCGTTGAACCGTCGTGATTTTGCTTTAGTTTTGATTATTTTAAAGGTCATTTTACTTAAGGTTATAAACGTAATTACTTACGTTTTATGAATATTTAGATATATCTTGATACAACTTGTCATGTTACAGATATACGCTAAGTGTAAAAATGTTAGCATTGCGTATTTTTAACCTTTTTAAAATATTTATTAATATATTCAATTAAAAGGTCTTTTCACATGTTCTGTCTGAACAATCTTCGTATAGGATGTTTTACGAGTACTAACATGTGTTGTTAGTAAATTTACTTTGAAGACTGCTGACTTCTGGGTTGTTGCGCAGTGTAGTCTGACTACACGGCGCAACAACCCAGGAGACAGAAATCTTCTTACTCACCGCCGTGAAAACCTCAAATCCTACACAATTTTATTTTGTCTACAGATCTTTATTATTGAGTATTAAACCGAGAGAAAATATCTTAAAGTTTACTTCTTTTGTTCTATATGCTATGCCTTGTACAATATCTGCACAAAAATACATATCTGTTTGCGGGAAATTTACCGAAAAATAACCAGTGTAAAGGCTCATTAAAATTAAAGGGAATTATTTAGTTTCCTTTGTCTCTTTGTTGTCCCGTATTTCTTTTATTCTTCTTATAATCCTGGGGTCCCGGGTTCAATTCCCGGTGGTGCTCAGATTTATAACTTGTGTTGGGCAAGGCCGTGGTCTAGGCAACACAGAGATTTCCTCCGGGGGCTTCCCCGGTTTCTCCGTGGCATCCCAACAATTACTCCATTCACACACAGAAGAAGGTAATGGCAAACCACTTCTGGATCATCTGCCAAGAACGTATATGAACAGGTCCGAATCCGAGAAAAGGATGGAATGATCCTGTTCATATGGACCTGTCGTCAGACAGAACACTAATAATAATAATAACTTCTTATAGTATACATCCTTTTAGTTCATCCATCACATAACATTGTTGAAACCCAAGTACCTGAATATTCCAAATATATTTCTTAAGAAACCATATAAAGTCACATTGAACAGAACATCACACAAAACTTACTCCATTGAAACTAGCATGTCGTATCGATGTCTCATAATGCAGACAACCGTGTTACGTGTTATTTGCAGGAACGGTTTCCATGAAGTCTGCTCCCATTCCCAATGTGAAAGCAAGCAGATACCAATCGCATTTGCGCAGTGAAAGGCATTGTCCAGGCTTCTGCTATCGTCTTGCTGTGTAGTTCATGTCGGATTCATTTCAATGCGTTGCAGGCAGACGCCGTGGGTAACGGAAACACGCGCTTTCGTGCCACCCGCCTTATGCATTTTCATGCTCGTCTTGCTGGAACTCCGAGCACATTCTTCACGACTCTGCAATTCAAAACACACAGCTGTGGTTGTGGCAACAGACGTCTCCATCAGATTTTAACAAAACTATGAGCACAGTGAACGTTCTTTGTCCAACAAATAATTTTTCAGACTGTATTTGTGTGCTTGCTTGTTAGGTTGCTGTTCCTTCATCAAAGACTCCCGTTTTTTTAATATCTACAAATAAACCAACGCAGATTCACGTTATATTGGCAAAGCCTTGCTGTGCCGACTGGTCTTCTTACAGACTCCCTCTGTCTTACGTATTTCCTTACCACCTCCCATAGCTTTATCAAAAGGGAATTATTCTGTACCCCTTTCAGAGTAAGTCAAAATTTAGGTCCTCCCTTCATATTGCTGTTTCATATTTCATTCGTTTGACGTCATGTTGTTCCTTTCTGAAAAACGCCACGTCTGTAAACATTAATGGTATCAAGATAAAAACAAGAGTTTTGACAGAAGAATACACCAGTTTCATGTAGGCATGAATTGTTAATGTCGGTACAACATCTTGCAAAAGCTAACTACCGCGAGACGTGAGGTTCTCACGACGGCAAATTTGAAGATAACTGTCTTCTGGGTTGTTACGCTGTGTAGTATGTTAGAAGTTTACCGAAGTTTCAGAGGCCATACTGCCTCCATCTTCAAAGTTAGTTCCACGAAAGAATCTCAAGTTAATAATGTTATTTTTCTTGAAATTATAAAACCGTGAGGAAACAATTCGATTGCCGATGTTATTATTAGGACAACATAATTTGGAAGTAATAGTTTTTGTTAAATTTTACTTGTAAATGCAGATCACTATATAACATTGATACAAATCTCAGATTTTTAATAAGATATCATTGTCTTGGAGTCTAGAGTCAATACGCAAAGTGTGCATAATACGATGAAGGAAATTACAGTATTCATTTGGCTTTTATGTATGTGGTTCTACGCATAGCGAAGCTGTGTGAAATAAGTACCGTTTCATCACGTATGCAGTCAATGTGTAAAACAACCACAGACTTTAGAATTCTTTCTCTTAAGTCTGACTTTCTGGTTTAGTAATCTGTTTATCCTGATTCTACTTAGCCTATTTTTGCATGAAATACTAATTGCTGTTTACTTGAAATTTTTTACCTAACTGTGTTCATATATATGAATATCTCCAAAATGCTAAGAAATTGTATTATTTGTATGTGAGAAATTGCTACCGTACGATCTGTAATCAAAACAGTTTTACTTAAACCAAACTTCTAATTCTGGGACACAGACGAGTTATTTTAGACAGAAACGTAGGTAATTTTACAAGACTTTTCAAATAATGTTTATTTTTATTTAATGTTAATTAGAGTCTATGTAGGTCTAAAAGAGCTTACCAAATCTTGATTTAAAGTACAAGTAAACAATAAAGAATCTAATACCGTCTTAACTAGTGCGGCTAATTAAAATGCGTTTAAATGAAGATTACACGTCAATATAAGAAAATATTTGTCTAAAGCATTTCCTATTCACAATAGGCTGAAACAATAAGATGTTTTATTATCATTGTTTTTAAAGTTCCCTTTAGAATACGCGATTCTGAATATCCGAGGAAATCAGGAGGGATTTTAATTGAACGAAACATACCGTTTACTGGTCTGTGCTAATGATTTTACATATCGAGGAAATCACAAATACCATAAGAAAAACACAAAGAATCGATTAAACACTAGTAAGGAATTGGGTCTGGAAGTAAACTCGGGAAATATTAAGTAATTTATACGTCCATGTGTCGATTATATACTAGAATTGTCAAACAATAGCCCGCTTTCTTCATGGAACCGGAGAGTTCATCACCGTGTTCAAAAAATCCCGTCACCGGACTCTATCCTGAGCTAGCTGCATCCACTTCGCTCCATCGATTCCTGTCTCCCTAAGGTGCATCTTAACGTTATCCTCTCACATCGCTGGACAGAATCGTAATGTAAATACACGCAATAGAGCCTTCGAAAATGTTACAAAACTCAAATGATTTGGAACGATAGTAGCAAATCAACATAAATCCACAAATCCTCTTATTATCAACGCAGATGTTTCAGTGCACAGAACTACGAATTTTACCTCGTATTTGCTACGTTTCCGAAACTTTCTCTATCCCTTAAGGTTAAAAAATGAGAGCGTTCGAGAACAAAGCATTGAGCAGAATAATTGATCCTGAGACACAGGACAGAGCAAAAGTATGGCGTTTCATAATTGAACTTTTCACCACATGAATAATCAAATAAAAAATAACGAAACGAACCGAGCATAATTTCATTAATGGAAGAAGTTAAAAATGCATAGACCTACAAAATGTTAGTCAGTAAACCTGAAGAGAAGAGATTACTCGGGATTTAGACGTAGATTAGAGGATAAAATTAGCTGGAACTTAAGAAAGTACGCTGTGAGTGTGTGGGCTGTAATACAGTGATTCAGAATTGGGTCGAGTGGTTGCTCTTGTGAACACGGTAATGAACGTAAGGTTTCCATAAGAGTCTGAATTTCTGAATCACACTCTTCCAGCTTAAAATTGTATTCAGTTGTAAGTTCCTGTGAATACGGCAATGGGACTTCGGGATTCATTAAATATTTCATTCTATTAATCAACTGCGTTATGAGCCGGGATAGCTCAGTCAGTATAGTGACTAGCTACGGGCTGAACTTCGTGAATAGATTTAAAAACCTCGCCGTTATCCAGAAGATGGAAGTCGGACAACAGAAAATGTTTTAACATGTACGTGGTGTAGCTGGAATATAGCAAGGTATCATGTAATCTCTGCGAAGTAGTTTAGTGTGGATCTGTGTAACTTTGGACTTCGCAGAGATGCAGTAACTGTGGACAACATTTCTGCGCTTCTGTGTAGAGAAGCTCATGATATTACACACAGAGAGACCGGTTTCAACAAGTATAATGGGAACACTGCGGTAACTCGGAGGATTCGTTTCAAATATTCATCGGGGAAATGAAGTTTCAAAATATTGGCTTTCAAATATCTAGCTAAACAACCGAATAATAACGTAAGTTCTACCTACATCTCTAATACCTCGTCGCTAATTTTAAGTTTTTCACTAGTGGAATCCTGGAATTTAATAACAAACTAGCTTTATTAAACATAATTCTTCTGCAAAATCTAACAGTTCCTCAAGCATTCTCCGCCTTTTAAAGAACAGGAACGTTCAATACCGTATTCACAACATCCCGCCATCGGTGACATCACGTACCAAATGAATCCAGCCCACACCCTTCCTCACGTTATTGTTAAGATCTATTTTAATATTGTACTCCCATCTACGCCCAGGTCTCTCCGAGTGACTTCTTCCCTTCCGGTTTTTCAGTCATTAAGAATGCTATTACTTTTCACGCAGATAATTAGCGAAGTTACATAAAGCGGATAAATGCAGTACTGATAGGACTTATTGCAGCAATTACTTATAATTTTCCGGTTTATTATTCCCTTCATTCTAAGTAACATTCCACCTTCCTGGACCAATTCTGAAAGCAATAACGCCACTGGTTCTCCTGCAAACCTATTTTCGTATACGTCTTTGTTGTATTCAGGGTTCTAAAATCTTCAGGGCTTGAAAACCGATTATGTTGAAGGAGAACCTTTATTTTGAGATATAAGAATAGGTCTGAGAACACAAGGTGTGGACAGTAGGTTCAATACTGGGATACTGGGATACTGGGAACGACCCGTTTTTCAAGTGCCTGAGCATTGCGGGTCCCAACTTTTCGTTGGCTTGATCTATGGACATTCGGTAGAACTCCTTGGACGAGGGATCGGCCCGTCGCAAGACCTCTACCTGTACACAGGACAGCACAGCACAGAAAAACGCGGACAAACATCCATGGCTTGAGTGGGATTCGAACCCACGGTCCCAGCGACCAAGCGGCACAAGGCTCACGCCTCAGACCGAGCGGCCACCGTAGGTTCAATAGATGAGTAAATAAATACACCGGAGTGTTCGGCATAAAACTGTCTGTAGCGTCTACTGCGTGCTGACACCATATTCTTGGAGTAAGTAGTGTGAAGATTAAATTTAAGGGGGGGAAATTAATTTGTATGATTGTTGAATACCATTACGAAGAGTTTATAATGTGTAATCAGTAAATGAGTGTTGACTTATTAAATCTATTTTTATAAAATTCGCAAATAGTGGGATATGACTTCTTTGTCGTACAGCTCCGTCTATAAAGTATGAGATATGGATAAACACTTATAAGAAAAGAAAGTGGTCTTCTCTCCAATACTTCTTTAGTTCTTTTCGACGCTTATTGGGACAGCGTCGTTAACGAATAAAAACTTTTAGCTTGGAGTTTTGTTCCAGGCCCAGGTCTCTTCGTCCACGACGATATCTGAAACTAGGCGACAGTCTCAAACGTCAAATCGCTGGGGCAAGCCACTTGTGTTTTTATTGGGCTACTGTTCTGTTAAGAAGCACCAAGTGACACCAAACCTTCCGCACACTGGGCTGATTGTGTAAGATGACAGAAGAAGTATTAAAACCATTGTCTCCGGATTTTCCTTGATGTTATTTTCAGACAAGCGGTGTTTTTGTTGAGTCGGTTTCCCGCGTCTACTTAATCCTTGAACACTGTTCTCCCCTTCTTGAACTGAGAGAACTTTGGCAAGTTAAGAGATAATGCTCTACAACAGTTGTCTGTACAGTTCAATACTAGTCCTCGTTCCAACAACTTCTGAAGCTGTACGTAAGTGTCCTTTCTGAAACTCCATGACGCCTCAATGTCTGCAGCTCATTGTGACACTTTTGAGCTTGCAATGCCTGCTGCATACCTACAGGCGAGCTTAAATGTAATATCGATCTAACGGCAATATGAAGCTGTTCATTCAGGCCCTGCCGACTTGACTCCTTGCCGTATGGCAAAATTTATCCAGAATACTGGATCAACCAATTTCATATACTGTCATAGCTCTAGTAGAAACATCATATTTTTATACGAGTAATATCTTTTCTGGTTCAGTGAATTTCTTGCAATCACAATAATGTCCCTTCGAAGTTATTTTTAATCATTTCAATTAAATGTAGGGACTACAGTTATAATAAAGCACAGTGGCTTGCTCTTTCCTCTAGAAAGCAATGTCAATAACCGTAAATGATGAGATACGCTAAGTCACTAACGAAGCAGTGGCTTAAATACGCTCGCCTTACGTGTGATGAATTAATCAAAACACAGAATATTGCTACAGCAATATTTGCGGTCTAGAACCTTATATGGAGGACCAGAGGAGAACACGATATCTTTATCGAACTATCCAGAAATATGTGGAACTGATTTCAGTAACCGGCTTTACATGGCTTCAGTTCGTGGTACATATATTAATGTACTATCAAAACCATGTCTCTTCTTCGAATTACAACGTAATAAACATACAGAGGCATAAATATGGAACCTGAATTCTGTTTCTTTAAACTTTTTCTAAAACTCTCATAGATATTTGATATTTATGAAAATACAAAGGGCAGGATATCCTTTACAAGATTATCAGTTTTCAAAGTCCGTGTGCATCGCTTATGAACAAAACCACTAATTTAATAAAATACAAAAGAAAGTAAAAACCTTTTATGAATTCCCCGCAGGTATTATAACAGGCCTGCCTTCATTACGTAACTGTAGACATTACTGAAAGACGAGCTTTTAAAGAAAAGTAATGAACGACATCAATGACTGCAGCGTATTTCATGTAACTGTCACTAACTCCATAAACATTATGTACTATTGACACAGTCCAGCAATCAGCCAGCCAGTACTGTAGAGCGCTCAGTCCACCAGGGCAATGAAATTTCAGCGCATCAATCCCGACAGTCAATTAGCAGATATTCCTTTTCATGGCAATTTGGTTGGAGGTCACAGGGTTGCAGAACAGTCATATCAGTATGTTACGTAGACATTTTTTATAAAATCTTATTAACTACCTATAAAATAAGCATGCAGTGTAACGAATATGGTTTGGCAACTGAACTTTTCACAGATTCAAACGCTCTGTAAAATGGAGATCTATTCATGAGGATCCGTAACAGACAACACCCAACATCTTAGACGATAGTTCGACATAAGTCTTAACGTCCTACAGAAAGCTAACCCCCTGGGATAAGGGTTGTTCTTTAGGAGGTGCTAGTAACCCAGTTGATTAAAAGTAAAGTAAAGTTTGTTCCACTATACGCCATGTAGGTGTTTGGGGTGAGTGGAGGTATAGCTCCTCTCTTCCTTGACCTCGGCACTAGATGGGTGTGAGTGGTCAGCATCACGCCCCGGCCGGCTTTACCCCCGGGAAAGGACCCCGGTACCCATTGTAGAGGAGGCTGGGTGGGCCCCAGAGCCGGTCTGGACGCAGAGGTTAAAGGAAAACTCCTCTTAAGAGCTTGGTTTTGATTGATCACATGAGCGACTGAGTTTCTCAGGAACATGGCTGCTCCCTTATGTTTAACTTTTGCTGTTGAAAAAGTGTCGTTACACTAATATGGGTCTAAATATATTAGCATATGTTGTAATTCTAGTACAAATATAGAATTTTGCTAAATGCGTTCAGGAAATTTGGTAAATATTTCTCTGATTATGCTCTGCTGTTGTGTTTTTGAACTAATAGCTGGAGTTAGATACTCATTGAGATGGAAAGAAAGCAGTTTACGAATATTAAGTGCTGGAAGTTAGCAAGAGACTTTTCTGAACATTCGTATTTGTCTAAACATAAAAGCAATAAGAACTGCTGCCATTATAAGTACAAATGATAAGCATGGTCTAGAGCTTGTCTCCTGAAAATGCGAACTAAATTTAAAAGTACTGTTCTTTGAGCTCTAGAAGACGGGACGGCAACCTTTTCATTATCGCGGGTACCGTGTGCTTTTCATAAGTTTGTCGAGGGCTCCAGAGAAAGTTTATGCCACAGACAATAAGCGAAACTCTATTTTTTTAACTGAAAAGCATGGTTTTTATTCACTTTTTCATGTTTTCCATTCTATTGAGTTTATTGAAAACAGGCTGTTCATTAGATTTTCAGCAGTCTTGATTTAGATTTTATATTAATTCTTCTCACTAGCCAATTCTGCCATTCTCGCGTTGGCTAATTTCCAAATCATATGACGGGCCGCACAAAAGGATTGCGAGGACCACATGCGACCCGCTGGCCGCATTTAACGACTCCTGCTCTAGTAGTTTAGCCTACTGATAATGTAAACAAAATTACGTAATTAGGAACCAGTATGTAATCGAATGGACTTTGCTAAATAAAATTCATTTCTAAAATAAACCAACTTCGATTAAATTGTATTTTAGGCGATATTAGTAAAAACATAACCATTTTTAAAATCCGTTTTTAATTAATTGCCTTCAGTAATTAATAACTAACAACATAATGTGCTATTTTAAAAATATATCTGGGAAAAATTAATTGATAAATGGCAATGCAGAACTGGTTTGAAATGTAAATGCAATGGTCAGTATGCTTTCAATCACTTCTGTGGGGGGGGGAAAAAGTTGAAAAATTATCAGTTTTTCTTTCAGGAAGTTTTTAAAACTTGTAATCATTGGATATAAATAGGATCTAGCAGCAAAGTCGTTATTGGTATCGATCCTGGATGATCTTGTTTTTTTTTTAAATAGCTCGCAGTCTGTGTTCCTTGATTCCTGAGTTTCTTTCGTTAACTGTCTGATTGGTAAAATGCAGAAGCCAATTACTTTTTTCTCATGTTTCATGACTTTTTGTACTTTTGCTGAAGTATGTCAAATGCTATTCGTTTAGTACCACGTGCGTATGGCTCGTATTCTTCTAGATTAATGTAAACGCTGCTGGAAAGTGTTTTTAAAACAACGAGGAAATGAATCAGATTCTCATTACTGCTTCTTGTAGAGGTACACTGTGAAGGCTGTTTATAAATAGTCTTGCCCTATTTTTGACTTCTGTAGTCACATTAATCAATCAATAAGGAGACCAATTTGATCCGTAGATCTTTTATTGATTTATTTCTTGTGAGCCGGCGTAGCTCAGTCTGTATAGTGACTGACTTCAGTCTGGACGACTGTGGTTCGGCCTCCGATGAGGGCAGAGGATTTTTCCTCTAGTCTCTGCGTCCACACCGGTTCTGGGGCCCGCCCAGCCTCCTATCCAATGGGTACCGGGATCCCTTCCCGGGGGTAAATGAGCGGCCAGGTCGTGATGCTGACCACTCACCCCCATCTATTGCCAAGGTCAAAAATGAGTAGGAGTTATATCACCTCTCCCAAAGCGCCTATATGCCGTATAGTGGGGCAGCTTTATTTTTTTTATTTTTAATTTAATTTTTTTATAGTCACTTGCACCTCAAAATTTCCATTTTAATGCCGAGTATGTGTAGCATATGCGTAGTACGCACTCAAAGAAACTAACCAAAGCGTGCAACGTTGACAGGTCAAATGGGTGCGTTCTTGGATCGGACACTTTTTAGACCTGGTCGCTTGGCATTTCATCATATGATTTGATTTTACGTCTTTTACTTTGCTGCTGGTCTCCACGAAGGGCTTAGTTGGACGACGCAGAGATGCATTGGCTTTTTAACAGATAGGCGGCGTAGCTTGATGGACTTTGTGAGGACAATGGACTTCTCTTTGATCCATTGTGAGTTACATTCAAAAATTCTGTCCAAATGTTGGGATCTGTTCATCCAAAGCTTTCATAGATTTATTCGTCATTTCGACTTTTGTCCAGCTAGATTGTGAAAATATCACACTGTGCAAAGCGCCTATTATTGTGCGTTATGTAACTACAGTGAATAAGAAATGGTGCCACTGTGAAACAGAAGAATACGCCCAAGAACACAGCATCTTTTCCGTACATATCTCGAATTCCGATATGCTACTGCCCAGTCTAAAGACAGAGCAGCAGTAGTACTCGTCTTATTGGCTGCGTTCCCAAGTAGGACGCAGTTCTCTGCCAGCTTCATGTCTGAGATATAAGGTGTCCAATGTACCTATTGTCACTTCAGGAAACTGACTTTTGCGGTAGGTCTATAATTTTACATGCATATCTCAGAAACTAGCGGGTGCTTTAGAGTGGCAGTGTTAAATGATTGTGAACATATCAGAAAGAAATATAGAAATCTGTAGCATTCTAATTGCATATTTATAATTGTTTGTTCATAAGTTGTTTCACACAAAACAAAGTTTTATGCTTTCGTTCGTAAGCTTATTTAAATGGGAGTGGGCGTCGAAGAAAACATTCAAATAACGTAACACATAGTACAGCTCGTTGTTCTTTTCTGGCGTCATGTTTTGGAAGAAATATGACAAATTTACCGACGAAAGGGCTGGAGGAAATGAAAAAAATTGACGACAGGAATGATGATAGGGCAAAAAATTAAACTAACAAAGGAGAAAATAAGACAGGAGATGAGGAAAGAAGGAAAGAGAGTAAGGGATGATAATATTAAATAAATAATTCCCGACTGATTTAAACATGCTTCTTACATAATTTATTTAAATTGTTTTATCATTTAATGTTATTAATAAATATTGAACATTATACGAAACAAAACACATTACCAAACCATAATATTCAATTCAATTCTTTATCATTAGTGTGCTGTATCAACAGCCAGAAGGACAATTACAGATACAGCACAGAGATGAGCACAAGAACACAGTAATAAATATAGAAGGTAATAACAAACAGAATATAAATATACATAAGTACGGAGGAACGATAATACAAAAGAAAATTACTACTAAATACATTAGTATATTTATAATAATAATAATTTAAATAAATTAAGGAAATTTGACTATTGTAGAATGTGATGAAGTGTAATAATTTTCGTCTCGAATATGTCCAAGTCCCTGCAGACTACATTAGCAGCTGATGCGCATCTAGCAGAAGGACTGTATTTAATCGAAGGGCTAAAATTGAACATAGAAAAATCTCTGAGATTCCGAGCAGGGATGCGGAGACCGACAGCTTCCAGAAGGGAAGGACAGTATTTAAAACCGCGGTAAACCTGCGCAAGGAACAGGTTTTCACTACAATGCCTTCTCTTACGCAGGGTCTGGAGTTTTAAATATTCTAAAGCATCAGCGTAGCTGTAATGAACTTGGGGAGGAAACGAAAGTAGCAAAGGGCTACAAACTTCTGCTGGATACGTTCCAGTTTGTTGGCATCAGTAGTCGTAATAGAATTCCAAACGACCGAGGCGTACTCGAGCTTGGATCTAACTAAGGTTACAAATAACATATACAGGCAATCGAGAGAAGAGAACGAAAAGGTTAATGTGCGAACAAGACTCAGCAACTTAATACAATGTGAAAATATGTGGTCAACATGGTTGTGAAATCGGAGTTCAGAATCGATAAATATCCCCAGGTCTTTAATAGTTTCGGTACGTGTTATAGAGCAGTGGTTTTCAACCTGGGGTACGCGTAACCCCGGGGACGTGAAGACATTTTAGGGATACGTGAAATTTAAAAAATATATATTATTTTATGATAACACTAAATAATTAGTAATGTAATTTATTTAATTTATTTTAGATGTAGATTATATACTATGTATAACTTGAATTATACACCAACAACTTTGGGGGTACAAAGTTGGAAGATAAATTATATCTGGGGATACGCGAACAAGAAATGGTTGAATACCACTGTTATAGAGGACTGGAAATGTTTATAATCAAAGATTAAAGTAGTGGTTTTCCTGGAGAAGGAAATTACTGTAGTTTTACTAATATTGAGTTTCATGAAATTAGTAGCGCACCAACCTTGTACAGAGTCAATATCAGTTGAAGTTGATTGCAGTCGTTAGGAGATCTGATGGCACTAAAGATTTTTATATCATCAGCGAAAAGAAGCATTTGGAATGATTAATAACTTTGCATATGTTGTCAATAAACAAGTTTAAAAGTAGAGGACCCAAAACAGATCCTTGTGGAACTCCAGATTGGACTTCAAAAGGAGACGAAAGAGTTCCAGAAACACGAACCTGAGATTTTCCGTGGGTTAAGTAACTACGAAATCAGTTTACATAACCATCAAAAGTCCCAAAGCACTGAGTTTGTTGAGCAGAAGAGTATGAGGGACAAGATCAAATGCACTCCTAAGATCAAAATAAAGAGCATCAGCTTGACCCTGGGAGCCAACTATTGGGTTAATAAAATGTAGATAGGTTACGAGATTAGTTACTGTAGATTTAGATTTAGTAAAACCATGCTGACAAGGATTTAATTTAGACTTTACGTAATGTGAGATATGATTATAAATAACAAGTTCAAATAATTTTGAAAAAGTATTGAGTATAGAAATGGGTCGGTAGTTACAGTGGCAGAGCTGCCTTTTTTAAAAACAGAACTACTGCTCTCTGTTTCCATACAGTAGGAAAATAATATTGAGTTAGACTTAGATTGAAAATATGTTTGAGAACAGGAATAAAGATCTCAGAACCACTCTTTATAACAAAGCTAGGGTTGTCATCAGGTCCGACAGATTTACATGGTCTTAGACGTCTAATTGCTTTACAAATGTCCAATTTGGAGATAGGGGCAAATGATAAAAATTTAGAGGACTCCGCATGGGAAGGGGATACGCCTAAACAAGAGGTACAGTAGACTGATTGAAATTATTTAGCAAATGCATCAGCCACGGAATGAGGTTCTGCCAAACGAGTACCGTCAACCTCAAGCTGAATAGAAATGGAATTTCTGTTTCTATAAAACGCAACATATTTCCAAAATTATTTGAGTTGCGACCTTAAATTGTCATCAGTAGACTTCAACCAAATAAGTCTGTCAGACTTGATTGTAGCTTTCACTAGTTTACGATAGAAGGAAAATCTACTGTAAAATAATCAAAGTTATTCCTTTTAAAACGCCTGTAATAGATTATATTTTTTCCAGATGTAATGCCGTAAGGCACTCGAAAACCAGTGAGGGAATTTGATTTTGATTTTCTGGTAAACCCACGTGGAATTATCTGATCTGTAGCATTTATGACAAGCGAGTTCAGGCTAGCGACGGCGTCATCAACAGCGGTGATACTGTACATATAGAACCAGTCATAACTCGAGAGAATGTTATACGACAAAGTGTAATCCCCAGATGCAAATTTGCGGTAGGAAAGTTCAGAATTACTTTTACTTGTGTCAAGGGACAAGAGGACATCAATAACAAAGGGCAGGTGGTGAACATCAAGTTTTACAATACCAGTGCCAATAAAATTACTGTAACTATTGGCCTTATCTAACCGTTGTCAAGCACTTAAATAAATGAATTGAATAATAAGACGTTTTATAATACTGATAAATTTGAATATCTACGAGCAACATAAATAGAAATTAGGAAAGTAATGAAATTAGTTACGTAAATTCTGGAAATGTTTCTTCTTGTTTTTTGTTCTATCTGGTTTGAATATTATTATCATCCCGTCTACTTTCCAAAGCGATGAATGTTAGGACTCAAAATAGTAGTGTTGCATTTTGTTGTTCATGAGCGTAAAACTTGCTTTCTTACTTTGAAGAAAAACTTAAATCACAAAAGTCCTCAGGAAAATATGTGGATCTGTCAATGATAAAGTAAGTACGCAATTTGGTATGTTACATAATGAGGAACTTTGTGACTTACAAGGGACGCATATTTGTATTATTGGAATGCTGTGAGTCTAAGATGCGCTGGGAATGTAAATGTGATGGGACGAGAAGGGTTATATACAGAATTTTGGTGTGCGATTCTCTTGGATGTAGCCACTTAAAAGACTGAGAACTGGGGAGATATCATTAGATGGATTCTGAGAGTAGGTTGTGAGAATGGAAGGATGATTCAGACAGCACAGGACCATATCCAATAACGGGCTTTGTTGTTGGCAGTATCGAACCTACTCGTCCTGCTTCCAGAGACCAAGTTTAGCTAGTTTTGAATGTCTCTATTTTTACCACTCAGTTTATCTCCTGTTTCAACGCAACATTAATTATCACATGTTACTGAAATGCATCGTAGCTAGAGAAACGTTTCATCACTTGACTATTATCTTTAAGTACCTTAACAAACAACCCTACGCATTATCTGAGTCATGCGCTGTTATTCTGTTTCACAGAAGTGCGAAAAGGCATACACAGTCATTTATTTATAGAAATTGTGCCATTCTAAATAAGAGGCACGTGTTAAATTTTATGACCATGCTTTAGTCTAAACAAAATTTGAAGTGGATAACTCATTTAAAGCGGACTCCGGAAGGAGTTAAAAATATCAGAACAGTTTAACAAAACATTATTCTGTATCTTATCTCTATTGTTAGAAATAACATATCAAACATTCGTAATTTTTTAAAAATTTTAATTTGAAGTAGATGACTCTGTGAACAGAGATGCTATATAATATTCTTATTGAATTTGGTATACCGAAAAAGCTGGTGAGTCTAATAAAAATGTGCTTAAATGTAACCTGTAGCAAAATTCGAGTAAGTAAATATGTATCTGAGACATTCTTCATGAAGAACGGTCTAAAACAAGGAGATGCTTTGTCTCCATCGCTCTTCAACTTTATGCTAGATTACGCCATCAGGAAAGTCCAAGATAGGCAGGAGGGTTTCCAATTGAATGGGACACATGAACTATTGGTATATGCTGATGATGTTAATTTATTGGGAGACGATATAAATACAATAAGGAGGAACACAGAAGCTTAATTAGAGGCTAGTAGACAGGTGGGGCTAGAATTAAAAACATAAAATACTAAGTACGTGTTAGTATCCCGTCAGCATATAGGCGGGCAAAATCATGTTAGGGTGGCTAATAAATCCTTTGAAAGTGTGACATATTTCAAATATCTGGGATAAGTTATTGGAAGACGACATAAATACAATAAAGAGGCTAGTAGACAGGTGGGGCTAAAAGTAAATTAAAAAACTAAGTAGGGGAGAATGGGCATATGGCGGTCACTTAAGAGAAAAGGTAGATAAAACAAAAAGTATAAGCAAAGTTGAAACTTTATATAGCTGGCATTTAGTCTGAAGGGTCTACTTCTTATGTATGCAGTATAAAACACGTTGAACGTAACAAAAATTCTGTAGGAAATGATAACTGAAGACGTAGCTTTGACCGGTGTTCACCACCCTTAAGGGTAATGAAGGTCACTATTTCAGCTTCAAGATGTCACTGAAGTAAATAAGATAATGAGTGAATAAAATGTTTTCTTAGTAAGTAATAGGCATATATCTTAGTTTACAAAATGTGTACACGTCTAAATCATTTGAACGTACAAATTTTAACGGAATATTAAGATAGAAGTCTTCAATAACCTTTTTCATTTTGTATTTCTTCTTCTCAAACACGGAACACAAAGATAACCATCCGTAAATTCCCAGCCCCTGGATTCTGCATGTGCCCAGATACCACAGCCTGTGCATCTATGCCATAGTTCTCCGTCTTTTCCAAATTTTTCATAAATTAAACATATTTCACAATCTGTTTCTATGTCATTGTCTTCATTTTCGTCAAGAATATCTCTTCTGATGAAGTCCAGCTTTTCTTCAGATTCTTCCTGCAGCGTTTCTTTCTCTCATTGAGGCTTGTTTCCTTATTCTGCATTTTCTTTGAAAATATTGCTGTTTGCCTACTTCTATTTAGCTCTTACATTTCTCTTTAACGCCTTGCTTTCCAAAGAACCCTTCATTGGTGTCCCTGTCAGAATCTCCGAATGCTGCTTGCCTCTGCTTTTTCTGCAATGTGTCCGTGGACCCACCGTAGGTAATGGAAATCCTTGACCGCGTAACCTCAAACGAAAGGCGTGTTGTCGTGAAATAGCACATATTTATTCATAATTATATAAACAGTTATAATATCCAAATATCGCATGTTATGTACACCCACAAGAAAAATTCATATATTTCAAAGAAAGTTCACTCACTTCAGATATTTCAATGTAAAGTATTAGATCACTGGAGCACGAAACAAACACATGCATTTATCTCGGTAACTGAACCACAGGCAAATGGCGGAATTCGCTGTTGAACTTCACTGAATCAAGCACTGCCTTCTATCTGGTACCGTTCGTCAGAAAAGTGCCTGACCGGCATTACCTACTGACCGCCATTCTCCCGTCCTTCCCTACATGTTAGTATCTCGTCAGCAGGCAGGCGGACAGAATCATCTTAGGGTGGCTAATAAATCCTTTGAAAGGGTTACAAAGTTCAAATATTTGGGAAGAACAAAAACAAACCAAAATGACATTCATGAAGAAGTTAGGAGGAGCCTAAATTCCGGAAATGCTTGCTACTTCTCAGTTCAAAATATTTTATCTTCCCGTCTGATTTCTAAGAACCTGAAGATTAAAGTATACAAAAAAATTATTTTTCTGTTGTTTTGTATGGGTGCGAAACATGGTCTCTCACTCTGAGGAACACAGATTGCAGGTGTTTGAGAATAAGGTTTTTAGGAGGATATTTGGGCCTAGGAGAGAAGACGATGCGGTCTGGAAAAAATTACACAATGATTAACTTAAAAATTTATACTCCTCCCCCAGTATTGTCAGGGTGATTAAGTCGAGAAGAATGAGATGGGCTGGGCATGTAGCGCGCATGGATGGGACAAGAGGTGTGCACCGGGTATTGGTTGGTAATCCTGAGGGGAAGAGGCCGCTGGGGAGACCTAGACGTAGATGGGAGGATAATCTCAGGCGGGATCTATGGGAAATAGGAGTCGAAGGAGACTGGATTTTGTTGGCCCAGGACAGGATCCGGTGGAGGGCTTTGGTTAATTCGGTGATGAACCTTCGGGTTCGGTAAGCCATCTAGTTAGTTAGTTTTGATTAATGAATGTGTATGGAGTTGTGTCACTTGAAGTAATAAGACTAATACATTGTTTAAGGTTTAATCGTTTAACACCCATCGATAGTGCTCAGATTTCGACATCATTATATAAGGATTACTACAAAGACATTGTCCGGTTGTTTGCCACTTTGGTAGAAACACCAGGTCCAATAAGATATGAGTAGATTTAAAATAAATTATTAAATCGTATATGTGCTCACATACATTTTATGCAACGTATAAGTAGTAGAAAAATAATTATTGCTACAATCTCTGAGTTGTTTCTGTATCTGTTCGTAAATATAGAAAATCTGAAAAGATACAATTTTATGCTGCACATGGCCTATCCATCGTAAGGAATAAATTTCTGTTCTTTTGGCAAAGCGCGTTGTGATACAGGCGTATATAATCTTACATTCCTTTGGTTGTAGATTTGTTCTTGAGTGAACGAAAGGTAATTTGTAACTTCGCTGTAGACCCACAATGTATTCATTTATCTCTCTCATCTGGGAAACTCGGTGCGTGGTGACGGGCTACTGGCTGACGACTATGGTTCGATATCAGGTAGGGTATTTTCTCTCTACGCCGCCATGTCAGTCTGGATCTATGGCCTACCAAATTTATATTAAATGGGTGCCGAAGGATCTTTCCTTCAAGGTAAAGCGGCCGGAGCGTGAAACTAGCCACGTACATCTGCATAATATCGAGGGTAAGAATGCGTGGAGCTCTACCGCCAGTCCCACTTTCGTCTTCACGGCGTGATGCTTGGGCAGAGCAACTACTTCCTACCTTTCTAAATTAAAAAAATAAATCCGTGGCGTAACAGCCCTCTGAGAGCCAAAGTCGACCAGCTGGCTGCTGGCCTCACGTTCACATGCTTAAGCAGAGGTGAACGATCATCCGACCAGATATAGAGTGACGTGTGGACAGCACGACGAACCCCCAGCCATTGCTAGTTTTACTGACCGGATTACGCTACCCATTGTAGCTCCCCAATTTCCTCAAGATGCTGGGTTGGCACCAGTCCCATACACCGGTCGAAATCTCATGAGAAAATTCTTTCCCCGAGACTCGAACCAGCGCGCATTCCGTATCACCGGTCCGAAGCATGATGCCTCAGACCGCGCGGCTACGGCGCGGGTAATACTTCCTACCTTTCTACAAGTTGAATCTCTCGAAATTCCTACCGCTGCAATTTCTCCAGGCTTTTACCTTCACATTCAGAATTATTCGTCGTTGTTCGCTTCTACGTGCGTGTCAATATTATATTCTACAGGATGGGTATTAGTCTTTTTTACCAACGTAAATTACTTATCAGTCTGATAACACAGAAATAAAATATCTAAAAGAGTTCCTCCTTTGGAGCGTAGGCTATAGAACTGATCTTATGAGAAGATTGGACGGAAGTGTAGAAGGCTGTTAAGTTTTGTTGGTAGGGAAATGAAAGTCTAAAGAAAGGAATACGTAAGCAAAGAATAAATTTAAAACTTCTGTCGGAATGAGATAGGCCTAAACGTGAATCGCTTTCACAGCCAGTGCGAAGAAACCGAATTGGAAAGAAACAGAAAATTATAATTCATACATTTAAAGTCTCACAATAGGGTATACTCTATTCTTAACGCTGGACGCATCATAATCAATGTACATAGCGGTCTCGTTGAGCAATCAAGTCAACCCCAGATCATGTCTGATAGCCTTGTTATCTTACTGAAGACACTGTTGGCCTTTTTAATGGTTTCGAAGGAACACCCGGACTTCATGGTCATTGCTCTTGAAAATGAACTCGTTTCACTCAGTGAAACTGTTCAGTAGTATCGGTCTCTATATTTGTACTTAGAAGCAGTGCATACAATCCGAAGGCTTTAACTTTTTATGCAAATGGAGGAAATAATTTTCTCTGTACCTAGACACATGTATTTCGGAGTGAATTTAAAATAAAATAATAATTTACGTAGATGTTTAAAAGATTCAGGTAAACAGTAATCGTTGTAGGTTAAATACGTATCATTCTATATTTACTTGTAACTTATTATGAAGTGAAAATGAATGAGTGAAGGAATAAATAAATAAATTAATTAATTAATTAATTAATATCTAATAAGCATTAAATAAAAAATTCTCACAAAATGTTGGTCGGAGAACCTGCGAGAAAGGGGCCATTGGGAAGACTTGAGCACAGATGAGAGTATAATATTAAAATGTGTCTTAAATAAATAGGATGGAAAAGCGTAGACTTGATTCATCTGGATCAGAACAGGGATCATTGACTTGTTCTTGTGAATACGGTAGTGTACTTTCATGTTCTATAAAAGGTTGGCGAATATCTTGACAGACTGAAAGACTGTTCGTTTTTCACGAAGGATAATTCTTCATCTAGTAATAAATAATGCTGAAACCTGAAAATGCCGTAGAAAAATAATAAATTTGCTTGGTAATGTGAAATAAAATTTTGGTTTAAAGACTGGGACAGAAATTTATATTTTCGAAAAGTTTACTGCTGGTTTCACTTTCCAGTCGAACTGGAGAGTCACAGAATATTTTAGATCAGACTTCAGGTATGATGTCGTATCATAAATATGAGACGTTTGTTCTATCCTGATGTTTCATCATACACCGAGTCAACTTCACTGACTTGCAGAACGTGTTTTAAAGTAAATATAATTTGAGAAAAGTTCTTATTGTAGAATGAGGTTACGCAAACAATTGTTTTTGTGAGAGAGGTATCGGACAACTATTCCGGAAGAAGTGCTCTGACGCGTCACTGTACAGAAAAAATACCCTGCTTTTTAAGCAGACGGCCTACTTAGCAACATCTTCTGTCAGGTCTGTAAGAACACATTTCATGCGATATACTGACAGCAAGGACCTCTGAAATTTTGGCAAACTTCTACCAGACTACTCAGCGCTATAATCCACAAGACAGTCGCTGCAATAACCTCAAATCCTACTTACTCAGTAATCTGTTCACATTTATGTCTTAAGGTCTGTATAATTGTAGTACTATGATAACACCACATTCTAGTATTAATGAAGTTGATCAAATAATTCCAATATACATTTTAACCTAAATATGTCAAGGGCGAAATGACGTGGATCCCACATGAACAGAATTAAGTAGGAATCCGGTCCTTCGTGGAGAGAAGCAGGCGACTAACCGCCCGAGCTATGGCACAGTCATCATTGTTTAGTGAAAGTTTTATAAAACTTGACGTTTTGTCATTTGCTATAATTACAGCACTTCTGAAGCTATGTTTCAGGATATATATTTGTTAATATGTCATTTATTTATCAACATATTTACACTTGTCTTTTTAGAGCTGGTCTGCCTTCCGTTATGACCTTTACTGTCAGCTGTCTCTCACACCTAGCAACTGAAACTACGAATCTGAAACAAACGAGAGGCATATAAATATAATATAGATAGATAGGGTCAAATAATGTGCATGGACGTCTTTATGAATATTTTTCGTAGTTGTAATATCATTTTTGAACACATTTTTTAAAAGAATATTTGTTTTTGTTGTGTAGTTTCCATTATGCTTAAAGATTCTGCGGCACTGCTGGAAATGTTCCGGGAAATTTGTTCAGTCAATGTTCCCAATCAGATATTCGACTATGTAATCATTTATTCCAACTGCTTATTTTATTCATGCTAAATGAACAATCTGCTTAGAGGTGAAAACGCTTAATGATCTTTTCAAAGTAACTTTATAATATTATGTTACTTGAACCGAGTAAATCAATGGTACTCACACAACGGAAAGTCTGTGCCGGGTGTTGAACCTGGTCCTTCTGAGTACTGAAAGACTTTGTAGTAGAACATGCCACTAGATTGGTAGGTGAAAATGGACCAAGGCATGAACGTAAAATCTCTTCATTGACAGTTGGAAATTACTGGAAGTGGTTGGAGGCGGATTAAAGTCCTGGTTGCTAACTGAGAAGCGATATGTGCGTGGTCCAACAGGCCTGGATCCTGTGGGGTAGAGAATCGATACAGAAGTGTTCCCTGACATAGCGTACGGTGTTGTATGACAAGCTGACAATAGTACTGGCACGTTGGTCCTTAAGCGTGCGCATTATGTCGTAATAGGTCAGGGATGGACAGGGAAACTGCCGTACGGGACAGCATTTCAGATGCACATTATTTTATTAATAAGTCTACCTCAGTGTTTAATGATAATACCCTTTTAATTTATTTTATAATATGATGCTGTACTTCAGGGGTTGTGACGCCGTGTGGACTAGTCGTTAGTTACTCACGTTTCGGGTAAACACACTGCCTCAGTCTTTAGTTGTGAAATATGTTTCTTCGAAGCCTTGACATGTGCCTTCTAGTCTACAGAGCGCCACAACCTACATCATCTTAACCGCCGTGAGAATTTCAAATTTTATAACATGTACACGCTTTAATTATTTTTCCTTCGTATGCACGTTCGTTAATGTTGGAACCAGCCGTTCCTTATTATTAAATGTTATCATAGTTTCACAAAGAAGATTTAGCTCAAGTGGTGACGTGTCCTTTATTTGGAGAGTAACAGGACCGATTCCTACGTGGATACCAGCTATAGTGATTGTCGTTTAATGCGATTTTCGTCAGTCTGACCAGAAAAAAAGCATAATTTTTTATTCCTAGGAATAAGAGAAAAACGGCTCCCTTCCCAATAATTTCCAGTTTATCTTACATAGTCATAATTAAGCATCTTGTTTGATGCTAAACACTGTTGTCAGGTGGTAAGGCGTTGTTAAATAACGTGTAAGTGAACAAAGAGACTATTTAAAAAAACTGGCTCCCTCAGGTCATAATGAACGTGTCCGAAATGTATGCGCGCGTACTCGAATCTCGCTTTCATTTAGAACGTGTAATTTATTTACAAGCACAGAATTTGGTACAGAGAGCGGTTGTGATAATGAAATCACAAAAAGAATGCAAAATTTGCTCTCCCACTTAAACTTTTAAATGACGAAGACCGTTTCAGTAGCCTAAGCTTTGTTTGTTTTAGCGTACTTACATAATTCAGTATATGGACAGAGAAAGTTTTGGTGTCATTTCTTCGAATGTCTCTGAATAACCTGCAGTGAAAAAGGTAGCAAATTTTCATGAAACGTGATACGCAAACATGACATAGAACATTAAACTCGCCACATTCATATTTAATAGAACCCTACCTGAAATTCATGTATTGTGGGTCCCTTGTTACCACGACATGGCGCATCCTCAGGTTGCAGATGGAGGAGAAGGCCCCCAGATATTGAGGGTAGCTGCGAATATGTTGAATAAGCAGTCGTGGATAGCCGACAGGGGGTGGTCCTCCAGCTTGAGATTTGAACATAGGACTAACAACTCCTCACCGTATAAATAATAACTAGTTACAAAATGAAGATTTCTGTCTTCTGGGTTGTTGCGCTGTGTAGTCTGGTCGATGTTAACCAACGTTTCAGAGGTCATACTGCCTCCGTCATCAGGGCGATGAGTATGAAGATTTCTGTCTTCTGAGTTGTTGCGCTGTGAAGTCTGGTCGATGTTTACCAACGTTTCAGAGGTCATAAAAATGTTGTTAGATGATTTCAATGCCAAAGTAGGTAGAGAGGATATTTTGAAACCAGTGGGTGGGAACGAGAGTTTACACGAAAACAGTAGTGATAATGGAGTTAGAGTAGTATATTTTGCCACATTTCAAAATTTAATTGTTAATAGCACAGTGTTCCTATATCGCAGCATTCTGAAATGCATTCCTGGCAAAAAGACACGTAGTCAGATTGACCACATTTGGATGGATAGGAGACAGCATTCAAATGTACTTATATCCGATCTTTTAGGGAGCAGACTGTAATACCGATCATGTCTGGTGGTTGCGAAAGTTAGGGAGAGACTGGCAGTAAGTAAACGAGAAACGAAAAATTCTGATATGGGGAGATTCAAACTCAAGAAACTACAGGAGGTAGAAGGTAAATAACAGTATCAGCTTAAAATATTCTTCTCTCAAGGTTATGTCCATACGTAGACGAAATTATTGGGAATCATCAATGTGGGTTTTGACGTAATAGGTCAACTACTGATCAGATTTTTTGTATTCGTCAGATGATAGAGAAGAAATGGGAGTACAATAAGAGAGTACATGAGATATTCAGAGATTTAAAGAAAGCGTATGATTTAGTTAGAAGGGAAGTATTTTACAGTATTATAATTGAGTTGGTACACCCATGAAACTAGTTAGGCTTATTAAAATGTGTTTAAATGAAACCTTGTCGTGGTGAGGGGGCTCAGTAGTTCCAAGGATCCAGAGAGCGATGCCAGCGGGAGCAACTGTTCGTGGTAGGGTCACCCTTGATGGTAAGGTCGATGGTGAGGAGCGAAGCTAAGATCAATCCTGGTGGAGGGCAGCAGTAACCATCAGTACTGGTTTTGGGCGGAGAAGGAAGCCTTAAGAACAGCCTAATTCCAGGATATCATAGGCGGCAACCATAGATGGTTTCTACGGCTGTGATGCTGTGATGGGGAAGGCAACGAGAAACCAACTCATTATTTATTTCTCCAGGATAATCGTGGATAATGGCTGATGACAAAGCCGACATGATCGTCAACGATCAATGGCGGTCATAGCACCAGAAAGAAAAATATAGAAATGTGAATGTAGGTAAACATTTGTCTGACACGTTTCCTATTCAGAATGGTCTAAAACAAGGAGATGATTTATCGCTATTGCTTTTCAGCTTTGCAAAATTAAGATATTTAGGAGCGAAAGTAGCAAATCAAAATTTTCCACATGAGGAAATTAAGAGCAGAATTAATTTTGGTAATGCTTGCCACCATTCAGATTAGAAACTTCCTATCTGCTGCCTAAAAACATAAAGATTAACATTTAACAATTACAAAACTATAATATTACCTGTAGTTTTGTTTGGATATGAAATTTGGTCTTTGACACTAAAGGAGGAATGTAAATTGATGGGTTTAAGACCCCGGTGGAGAGGAAAATATTGGGACTTAAATGGGGTGAATTACTGGGAAGCTGGAGAAAGTTGCATAATGAGGAAATTCATGAGATGTACTGCTCGCCGAATATAATTAGTCTGATGAGGTCAGGGAGGATAAGATGGACAGGGCATGCATGGGAGAGAAGAGGAATGCATAAGGGTTTTGGTGGCCAAACCAGAAGGAGAGACGACTAGGAAGACCTAGACGTAGGTGGCAGGAGAACATGAAAATGGATGTTAGAGAAGTAGGATAGGGTGATATGGACTGGATTAACCTGGCTCAGTATAGGGACCAGCGGTGGGCTCTTCTGAACAATGTAATGTACTTCGGGTTCCGTTGGAAAATTCTTGGGTGGCTGAGCGACTGTTGGCTTCTCTCGAAGGACTCAGCACCAAGTACTCTACCAGTAATATTCTGAGACACGATCAGGCAATGTTAGGTTATGGATTAGTGATTGAGTAGGCTTATACGTTTTGGTGGTATGCAACCTTTATGTAGGTAATCTTTGTTCGAAATAAAAACTTTGCGACTTGGCAAAAGTACAAATAGGGTTTTCGCTTCATGATTTTCCCATTAAACCTTCGCACATAGGTATGTGAATTAAATAAGGAGAGAGGGTTAAAACACACTATATTTGTAGAAATTACTTTTGTTTACGAAAACCATCAAAGCAACCACAGCAAGAAATTTTCAAATTGTCTTTGAAATTTAAAATGGTTGATATTTGGTACAGAATGAATAATTTATAGTAGTTAGAATATTTTTTATATATGTCTTTATTAAGAGACTTTTTGTTCAGATGCGAGCATTTAAAATTAATTATTTCACATAAATTCTTGTTCAAGTATTTAGCTTCAAAGAATAGTTATGAATTCTGTATTTAATAGGGGTCTAGTTTGCCCCAAGTTTTAAAGTTTGAGCGTCATCTAATTACTACTTAATAGAATAATATAAGAAGTATACATCTGTGTGACGTCGGCAGTCATTTACTTTTATGAAGAAATACCAGACGTTACACAGAAAGGGATATAAGTAACTGCCGTTAAAACACATTTAGGAAACGAAGCTAAAATTAGAAAAATTTATGCGTGATTTAATCACCCTTACAATGTCAGGTGAGGGGTACAGGCAGTGAAGTTCATCATTATGCAATTTTCTTGATGATCCGTCTTCTTCCCGTTTGGGTTCAAATATCTTCCTCAAAACCCTGTTCTCAAAGACCTTCAGTCTGTGTTCCTCCCTCAAAGTGAGAGACCAAGTTTCGAAATCATAAAACACAACTGGCAGAATTACACTTTTGTATATTTTAATCTTTAGTTTTCTTTTGATATGAGACGGGAGGACAAAAGATTTTGGACTGAATTATTGCAAGCATTCTCCGAATTTAATCTGCTCTTGAGTTCGTCATGAAAGTCATTCTGACTTTTTAGTGTCGTTCCCAAGTACTTGAATTTTGTCACATTTTCGAACTATTCTTTAATCTGGTTCTGTCCTTAATTCTGATGCCGAGACATCATACACTTCGTCTGTTCTGTATTTATTTCTAGACCAACATCCCTGCCAGCCATTATGAGTGTTTCTGTATTCGCTTGTATAATATTTATATTATCGCCCAACAGATTAACATCATCAGCATAGACCAAAAGCTGATGTGTCCCATTCAATTGCAAACCCTGCTGCCTGTCTTTGACTTTCCTGGCTGCATATTCTAAGGAAAAATTGAAAACCAGCGGCGAGAGAGCATCTCCCTGTTTCAGGCAATTCTGAATAGGAAATGTATCAGACATATGTTTACCTACACGAATTTTGCTAGTGGTTTTACTTAAACGCGTTTTAATTAGCCTGAATAACTTTTTAGGTACACCAGATTCAAGCAAAATATTGTAAAGAGCTTCTCTTTAACTGAGTCATAGGCTTTCTTGACGTCTATAACTAGTTAACTGACTGTCCCATTGCATTTCCACTTTTTCTGAAGTATCTGGCTAATGGAGAAAATATGATAAGAATCTGCCCGTCACACACAACAAAAGTGTTTTCTTCAACATCAGAGTTTGAATTTAAAAAGCTGTAATGCAACAGATATTATTATGTGAATTAGAGTTTTACTTTCATGCAAAAGTTAACATGTTACCGTAAGTGTATTTCAAAGATATTTTAACTGTACAGATTGTCGAATATTGATACCATCTTTATAGTTTTTATCACAATTACAACAAGATTCTTATATTTTAATTGTGTTTTATTGAAGCATGAACATAACCACACAACAGACCAAAAAACATCGATCAACAATTTTTAATACACTACAAATATTTTTCTTACTTTTAAAATTTTGGGATGGTTTTGACAGTTAGTGTACTGTGTGATGAAATATTTGTTCGCGTTGCACTGTAGGACTGAGGATTCAATACATCTGTCGAACTTCCCTCTGATTTGAATTCCTCGTCCGAAACACAGAAGGCATTAAGAGAGAATGAACTGGGTGTATTCATTGAAATTCCGAACGCGATCACGTAAACATTTTGTGGCAAGGAGCGGTGGAAGGTAGAGTAGGAGGCAGCGAGCAATGCGCTGTAACTACGTCTTTTTACCAATAAATCACTTGAGGTGGCGTAGGACGGATCACGGAGTTACCTCCGCGTGATTTTCTAATATATTTTCTTTACTTGAAAGTAAGATAACTTTTTTCTTCTTTTAAAGGACCACAAGCCATTCTGTAATACCTTTCATGTACAATATGCGTATCTTATTCCGTCTAACGATAAAAGGGAGATTTAAATCTGAAGTAGCTGTCCAAACAGATGCAACTTATAGGCTCATAACATATTTCTTAGTAATGTAATTTCATTGTGGACCTAAATACTAAAGTTGAAGTTCCTCACGAAAGTAATAGAAATGATTTCAGTATTAGTAGCGCAATATTGGGGTTGCGCAGTGATTGAAGAAACATTCAGTTTCAATTATATTGTGCAAATAGACCTGTGTCAATATTTATTGCACTGTCTAGTGTGAATTTTGTGCATTATCAGTTCTAGGTCTGTTATCATGAAAGGCACATCAAGAACTAGGGAGTTCCGCTCAGTGTTTGAGGTGTAAATTTCAAATCTTCAAATACTTATCCAGTAGTCAGAAAGCGTAAAATAGTCTTCGGCTACGGGGTTTGGAATTTCTTATGTCTGTGTCCTCTCTTGCTTTAAAGGGGGCAAACATTTGTAATAAACCATTATGTTGAAACGCCCAATGCACAAAGAATTCGTATAATCTCCTGGTTAACTTATTTGTAATTGCTTTAACAAATTCTCATGAATAAGTGTATGTTATTCCTTGAACCACTGTTTTATCCTTCGCCTTTTCTTCGTTTCCTTGGCAACAACACTTAACTCCAAAATACTGAAACATGCCGTTTTAGTACTCATTGTTTATTTCAGTTAACTGTAGAAGTCACTATTACAGAACGGAGTTAATGCAGTGATTATTGATAGTGCAAAATATTTATTGAGTAACTGTGCAATTAGTATTGTAAGTTGCTGCAGCCCTGTAAATGCGTGGGAAAGGGTGCGATAGTTAACGTAACGCGAAGGAAAGGAATTTTCAGTTCTTTATGAAAGCAAATGTTGAAAGAATTAGAGTTTTATAGAGCTTACCTCTAACCCGAACGTTATTTGGCGTATTATGCGAGATTTGTCACTCTTATTGAGTTTATAATTGAGGTTAAATTGTAAGATTCATGGTATTTTTGTCCATTTATTTTAAGTTAATCTTATTTAAAAACGTGGCAGAAGAATTTGCGTAATTTACTTCTAAACTGCGGCTCGACAAGCCACCTATAAGTCGACGGTACAAGCTCAATTGTAATTGTGACAAGCGACGTCTGTTAAAGTTTGGTCTGAGATTGTGGTAACGTGGTTTATCCTAAGAGTTTGGAGATGGAGTTAATTTCTCTTGTTTGGGAAATTTTCACCTGGAGGACTGTTGCCGGAAGTTTTTATTTCTCAATCTATTTAATGTAACATTTGGGTTTTTTCAGGATACAGGTTAGGTCGTGTCCTTGGACCTTCCGCACTGGAGTGTAGGTTCATACGTATATACCCTACTAGATTGATAGAAACTGTCTAGCTAGTCTCACATGTATGTTTATTCACTTCGCTATAAAATATACATATGCTACATACAACCTAAAAGTTTGGTAAAGAAATCCGTTAGTATGTACTGCTCAAACTACGTACGTCATACTGAACACCATTAATAGAAGACTGATTCCACGTGATACGTCTGCACGTGTTTCTCTCTGGCGGAACTTGTAGTAATTGAATCTCTGTATTATAGTGATACATTGCCTGTCAAAGCATCTGTGTTTGATTGATCGATGGCGGCCATCTTATTTTTTATGCGTTTCGGGAAGAACTGGAATCATACCTATTACTTTCATTATTGATAATATCACCCCAAGGAAGTATTCTACATTTCCCTGCGTAACTTAAATTTCTAGAAGGGTTAAAGGAAGTTTCAGTTTCTTAAAACTTGAATTGTGAAAGAACCAAAATGGGTTCGATATTTATAAAGTAAAAAGAAAGCGTTATGTTTATTTTGCATTTAGCATGACAGAAAGCAATGTAAAATTTAGCTGAACTGTCGACTATGTATAAATCGACCCATAAGTCTGAATGAGCTACTTAAAATTAGGAATATTTGTACTTTATTAAGATCGATAGACATATAAATCTTCCTACTCAGTTCCTACCTAGAATATAATTTTTAGGTACAATATTTAAAACTTTCAGTGGTGTGCAATGAACCACTTAACGTTAAAGAAAGACAGTACAATGATTATAATAATAAAGCGAGGAGAGACGACGCAAAAAAAAAGAGTTGTAAATTTCTAATGGGAGAGAAATAGGTTACAATTAATAATGTATTCTACAGTTATCAAATGTAGGAGGAAAAAAGTATAAAAGTTAAAGAAGGCCTCAGACACGATTGTAAGCGACCTTTAACACCTTTTTGCCCATCTATTTTCCTGGAAAAATCAAGAAGACGCACTATGCACACGAGAGACAGAACACGAGAAAATACATATTAGTAAGCAAAAGACCAAGTTCTATTTAAGGTATCATAATTTTTCATATTTTATATTTATGACAACTAATGACATGAGCGTCAGTAATAAGTGCAAGCTGGGAGTTAACATAAAATATTGCCGCTAGCAATGACAATGGCAGTATTTTCTTCATAAATACCTTAGTAAATAATTCTTTGAGTTGTTTCTTCTTCCCTTGCAACAAACAGAAAAACTGCCATCTCTGCTCCCTCCGCGATCGGCCGTCGCTCCTAAAACGGCAGGACAGATTCCACACTCTTCTCCTCCGTACAAAGTTGGCGGAACACTATAAAACTGACAATTATTTCATTACTGCCGCGATAAACATGCGAGGTGAAAATAGTGCCAATGAATTATTAAAATTCAGACACTTGTCTGTAACAGCCGTGCATGACATTTGTTTTCTATCACTGCACAAATTAGCGAGTGAATTATTCGGCATGTACCTTCTCCGTTGTTCACACTGCAATGACATCCGTTGTTGTTCCTTGGATACTTGATACCTCGTCTTTTCTCCTAAACCATTCAACTCTCTTCGCTTTACCTCATTCTTACCGTGGCTGTAATCCGTAACCTTGAAAATATATTTTCTGCAGTCACCAAATTTTTGTTTTAAATTTTTGTCGTAATCGCAATAACAACAACTACATAACGTTTAAATACCAAGTGGATAATCAATATTGTTCATTGACCTTCACAGTCACCATGATTAGATCTGTCTGCTGGCACACAAAACTGACAGATAAGGAAAGTAAACCAATAGAAAATCACAAAGTCTAAACAAATTGTGCTAAGAACAATACGCGAAATTTTGTTTTATATCTTATTATTTTATTTAGTGTTCTGTCTGACGACAAGTCCATATGAACAGGATCCTTCCATCCTTTTCTCGGACTGGGACCTGTTCATATACGTTCTTGGCAGATGATCCAGAAGTGGTTTGCCGTTGCCTTCTTCTGTGTGTGAATGGAGTAATTGTTGGGATGCCACGGAGAAATCGGGGAAGCTCCCGGAGGAAAACTCCGTGTTGCCTAGACCACGGCCTTGCCCAACACAAGTTACAAATTCGGACTTTAAATCAATTCAAGTGAGATATATCGGCTTCATTGGAATACTTTTTCATATTTCATTATCCTTCAGGGAATAATGATTTGCACAATTTTTTTAATTTTTATGAACTTGAAAGTGTCGCCATATTTAAATTCCCATACGACTGTGTATTTTTCTGGTACGAAAGATAAATTAAAAATTAATTACATAACATTACGCCTTTTATGTCCTCTTCCTATTCTAGAGGTCAGCGTGTCTCTGTGCCAGTTGTTACAAACAGTGCTTTCGTTTTTGTCAGGCGAAAGCTGTGGCAGCCTTACAGTAATATAACCTTTATCTCCGCTATAAGAACAGATGTTTGTTTTGCAGCTTCAGCTACTGTTATGCACATTCTCCGTCTTCAATCATTCAACGCTGGATTATCACGCTACGAACTACCTGTCTGTGAAGAAACGTATAAATAGTCTCTGTTAAGAAACTCTTCCCATATGTCAGACAAGTTTAAAAATACACAACCTCTTTACGCAACAGTTGGTGTCACTGCCCTGCAGTCATTATAATAGACAATGTGTTACAATTCAAGATGAAACTCATTCAGTACAGACAGTTTAAGTCACTTAAAAATGTGCTTAGCTCAAAGATTATGATATTCTATGAATGTCTGAATTTGCCTGATTTTATATACATATTTGGCCTACATATCGAGAATGGTGGTACAGAATGAAGTGTAAGTTTCATTCTTAAGAACACTGAAAAACCCATAACACGCATGTTTCTGCGGTAGGGTCTGAAAACAGTAACTGGTTCTCACATTATTTAACGATGTTGTTTCAAGTGCAGAGATTTTCAGTCAAATGAGGTGTCAAGATGATAAGCTGTGATAACCTATTTGGAAGGAGACTGTTTAAGGCAAAATTCCAGCACTCATTTGGTGACATTGAGTAAAATCACGACATAATTGGTATTATTGTCGAACGTTATTACCAAGCACCTCCCGAAATCCTCACTGATAATAACCGATAATTTCATCTACGTAGGCTAAAGCGTTAATCTTGGCAGGTAAACATTGAAATTATTTGATTATTGCTATAACAAGTTTTATCGCCCTTTTTAAAATAGGTGCAATAATAGAATTGACAGGTCTTTATTGGGAAAACAAGTTGGCATATTTAGAAAGTGTTTAAGTCGAACCAGTAGCAAGATTTGAAGCCTTCACGGTGATCGAAAGCAATTATGCCTTCTTGGGCGATCAGCCGTTTAAGTATGGAGTCCCAATCTTACCCTGATAATGGACACAGACAGTCTCCGAAAAGTTGGTTTCTAACTCCGTTCTTTCATGGATGATCGCCCGAGACTTAATTGAAAAGTTCCTTTTCATGCAGCATTTTCTATTCGGAATGTGCTCGAACAAACAGCTTTTGAACTTCGCTTTGAAATACGCCATTATTCATGCAAAACAAATTCAGAAGAGACACAATAGCTTCTGATCTATACTCATGATGGGCGAAACAATTTATATCAGAAAGAAAAACACAAAACTTTATTAAACCCTAGCGAGGAAATTGGTCTGAAAGCAATAATGTGTTTGTCACATCATTAGAAATCACAACGAAATATCGATGTAACAATGTGTGAATACAGTGAATGAGCCCTTGGAAAATGTGACAACATTTATGTGTTTAGGAATGACAGTAAATAATCAAATTGCATTCTGGATGTTCCATGCGTGCTACATTTCCTGATAATCCCAGTCTTCTTGATGTCTCCCTAATAACATTTGAAAGTTTATAGTTATGAAGCTTCGATAGGATCCTCCCCCTCCTAACTTTAGATAATTTCAAAGCTCTATATCCCCTCTCCATCGTATTCTCACACACACTCAATTTATGGTCTTTACTTAAGTTAAAATACCTAGTTTGACACCCACACACATTATTGACTCTGTCAATAGCTCAGATTATGTAGCTTCTTATGAAATGGGAGGAACGTAAAAAGAGAAGCGGTCTTGATATAAGTTAAAGTCCTATCCATGTAGTTGCATAAAGAGACTGAGGAAAACCATGAAAGGCCTCATTTAGAAATGCCAATCTTCGGTCCGAGATTTGAACCCGAGCTCTCCTGAATACGAATCAGGAGTGATAACCACTCAATCGAGGATTTTGTTTTTTCTTGAATGTAGTTCCTTAGCACGACTGCTTGAGGAATGATGACGTACATTTAAGTCCTAATAGTAACTGGCCCTTGTCAGTTTCATAGCCACTGAATCATCGTCCTATTGCCGAAGAAGGTTGGAGACCTTTGCTGTATATTTGGCACTGTAAAACATCTGTTCACTGCAACGAACTCTATATAGCACGTGGAAGCCGATGACACTCCAGGGCGAAACCAACTGAAGGGAAAATACTCTGAGTGGCTGCTTCCAAGTCGATAGGAGCAGAGACCTGAACGTATACAAACTGGGTCCGGAGCTAATTACCCTCCTTAGTTGGCTCTTTGTGTGGAAGGAAAGCATGAAACCCTGTTCTCAGTGCCCATTAATATTGAACTCTTGTTTAGAGATTAATGGCAAAATACATATTATGGGAACAGGGAAATCATATCTGGTTCTCTGTCATTTAGATTTCATGGATAGCAGAATGTAAATATACCAGTGGGAAGCTTGCGTCGTGATTACAGAACTACAATAACAAATTTCTTGGAAATTATCCATTGTTCAAATTATAATTAAAAACTACGTTTGGGGATGGGGACTAGATTTCTCGATTGGGCCCAACGAAGTAGATTTTACCTGGGGAGAAAGATAAATTTCGGTCTCCGAAACGGCATTTTAGTTAAAATTAGATTGTTGCATTAATACGCCATCGTCACAAACCTTTATTTTTAATGATCATCGAATGTCTGCCCAAATATTTTCCTTTCTGAGTAAAGGAGACAAAAACAGTGGTGACATAGTTTTGTTCTGAAGTGTTTGCTTCGAAAGATATGTGTATTCTGAATTAAACATTTCGATGTCTTTCAGTGATGCTATTCAAGTACCGCATAAGTTTTCGTAAAAAGAGTAAGGTAGTATTGACAAACCTGATTTTGAAAATGTCTGCTGTTGTGTTAAATTCTTTGTGATAGCCTAGTTAATTGATGTTTTATTTTAGTGTCCAGAAATAAAACTGTACTGAAACCATACTTCAGCAACAAATATTTCACTTCATAAATAATTTCCTTCAGTATCAGAATTCAAGATAACTACTGTTACAAACTCATAATTTTATTAGACGATGAATCGCATAGAGATTATGAGACAATCTAGACGTTATTTATTCAGATACATAAAATGCTAATGATAATACTGGGATAGACCCGTTCTTCAAGTGCCTGAGCACTGCGGGTCCCAACTTTTCGTTGGCTTGATCTAAGGACATTCGGTAGGACTCCTTGGACGAGGGATCGGCCCGTCGCAAGGCCTCTACCTGTACACAGGACAGCACAACACAGAAAAACGCGGACATACAACCATGGCTTGAGTGGGATTCGAATCCAAGGTCCCAGTGACCGAGCGGCACAAGACCCACCCCTCAGACCGCGCGGCCACTGCGGACCCCTTCTAATGATAATAGACGTCCTTTATATAAGCACACACAAACACACACACGCAAATATATACATATATACAGAGCGATTCCGCATTAAACGTACATATTTTAATTGTTAGTAGCACAAGATAACAACAAACAAACACAATTTTCATTTTAACGCGAGTCCGCAAATTCTTAGTTTTCAAGTTGGAGTCCGTCTTAATGCTGAAATTTTGACTGGCAAAGCGCCTGGTGAGCATAACTAGTGACAGTACTCACTGCACTGCAGTACGTCAAATTGCCTCCCGCTCAGTGGTGGCGCATACTATTATTACTGCAACGTCGTTCACAAAAGGAGCATCAGAAGTGGCTCTCATCATAGTCACCATCTGTGTGACTGCACTAACTTCCCTTCTGCGCTTGATGGCTGGCAAGGTCTGAGGCCTGTCACTTGTGCTGTTGAAGATTGGTGAGGTTAAAGACTTTCGTCGACACAGAAGTTATTGCAGCTGGAAAGTGACCGTGACTAACGACATGTGGTGCACAACTAATGCTCTGTTTTCGTACGAAGTTTCAATAATAATGCCACCACTGTGTGGTAGGCAATTTGACGTACAGCCGTGCATCGTGTGTTCAGCAACGACATTCTTTGTCCTTCAAAGTGCAGGATAAAAAAGGGCCCAAACTTGAAAACAGAGGATTTGCGGGCCCATGTTTATATGAACGTACATAAATAATTTTGACACACAGTTCACCTCTAAATTTGTACGTCGAATATTGAATGACTCTGTATGTAAATACATGTACAATTTTCGTGAGATCGCATCAAACTTGACACTTATCCGGAAGAGGCAGAATTTCCCCCTTTCTTCGTATTTAAGTCCTTCTTGAGGAGACAAGAAGCGCTCGAAATATTGAAACGCGTGTCGCTTATCCTTTTCTTTCAACAAACTGAAATGCAGAGTTCTGTAAGGCATAGGCGTAATCAGGGCATCACTAATAGATTAAGTGAAACAGATTTGCTGCCTATTTAGGAATTTTCTCTGGTGCCTGATTTTGATCAAATGAATTATATAAATATTTTGATATAAAAACATCGACTTTCATTTCTAGAGCTTCAATATGGGTGCAAATAAGTTTTTTTATGGTTTATTTAACGATTCTGTCAGTAGCTCGCTATGTGGCGTCATGTGTTAGTGTGTGTAATAACTCATTCACTCTATGGTGCAGGATTTTTTGAAGTTGATTGTATACTGGGCTTGTCAAAGAATACCCACTGTCTTTATGAAACGCAAAGGTTCATCACCATGTTCACAATAGCCCGCAACGGACTCCATCCTGAGCCAGCTGTATCCAATTCGCTCCATCTATTCCAATGTCCTTAGGTCCATCTTAATGTCATCCTCTCACCTACGCCTAGGTTTTCCTTGTGGTCTCTTCCCTTCAGCCCTCTCAACCAATACCTTGTAAACACCCATCCTCCTCAATTTAAATGTGGCCCGCAGGCTGGATGCTTCGCGTTAAAAGAATTTAGCCTGCTTCGTGACTTCTTTAAGCTTTATTAATTTTTTCGTATGTATTAAACGATAGCGCATCGTAATCGCAAAAAATAAATCTAAACATTTACGGAATTCCAAGTTTTGATGTATGTATGTACATAGTGTTACTAGTGTAATTTACTATACCTACAAATTGGTGAGACGCTACTCCAGAGGTGGTATAATTCATGAAAGCGCCAGTCAGATTTCAGCATGTCATCTCCTAGTTAATTATCAACCATAAAGTAATATCGTGTTTAAGATAATGTACAAATTATGGTCAGTGAACATGAACAGTGGATAACTGTTGCAGTTTTTGAAGTTCTGAATGTTCCTGGCGAGGCTCTTCTGCCTGCTGTCATATAGGAATAGCCCCAATGTGGCCCCTGGATAAAAATAATTGCGTACCCTGGAGCTATGGCGTACTAAAATTACATTACGAAACTCTGATATTAAATCCGAACCGTTTGTAAATGTAGCCTGCCTCGCTGATGATGTTTCACTACGTAGACAAACAGTGTGTGAAGGCAGTTGAATTGCTTTGTTAGACGACGATGTACTGATAATGGCTGTGGGAACGACAATGCGCTTGAAAGTAACAAGTTTTTTTTTGCATTCATAACAAAACACAACTCGATATTAACCAGAATGTATCTAATGTTTTTTTCTCATTGCTCTGTCTCTCGTATTCTTTTGCTGTTTCCATATACTTCTATCGGCTTCTGGTTTGAGTGTGAATTATTTAGTGCATGATTTTTTTTAAAGATGATTCATAAAATGGATTAAACGAATTCGTAGGCCTACAGTGCTTGTCTTTCACACTTTATTTCTCTCTGTGTTTTCTAACTTCGGAGATATATGTAAACGAAAGATAAAAATTTAAATTCAAATTCAGTATTTAGTTCAAGTTTGTATGCTACTTGTTTCCAGCGAAAACAGGAACCACGCTTTTCTTTTGCCTCACGTTTCAGTTTGCTTAGACATTTTCCTTCAACGGAAGAATACCATGAATTAAACTTCACAGATGTACACTTGCATATTATAGCTTTTTCGTTTAAAGTAGGTAGCTTTATTGACAATTTGACGGAACTACTGTAGCTGTTTCGTGTCGCGTCTGCCTTTGAAGCACGTCATACCCTCATTGTGTCGGAGTATCCTCCTCAATTTAAATGTGGCCCGCAGGCTGGATGCTTCGCGTTAAAAGAATTTAGCCTGCTTCGTGACTTCTTTAAGCTTTATTAATTTTTTCGTATGTATTAAACGATAGCGCATCGTAATCGCAAAAAATAAATCTAAACATTTACGGAATTCCAAGTTTTGATGTATGTATGTACATAGTGTTACTAGTGTAATTTACTATACCTACAAATTGGTGAGACGCTACTCCAGAGGTGGTATAATTCATGAAAGCGCCAGTCAGATTTCAGCATGTCATCTCCTAGTTAATTATCAACCATAAAGTAATATCGTGTTTAAGATAATGTACAAATTATGGTCAGTGAACATGAACAGTGGATAACTGTTGCAGTTTTTGAAGTTCTGAATGTTCCTGGCGAGGCTCTTCTGCCTGCTGTCATATAGGAATAGCCCCAATGTGGCCCCTGGATAAAAATAATTGCGTACCCTGGAGCTATGGCGTACTAAAATTACATTACGAAACTCTGATATTAAATCCGAACCGTTTGTAAATGTAGCCTGCCTCGCTGATGATGTTTCACTACGTAGACAAACAGTGTGTGAAGGCAGTTGAATTGCTTTGTTAGACGACGATGTACTGATAATGGCTGTGGGAACGACAATGCGCTTGAAAGTAACAAGTTTTTTTTTGCATTCATAACAAAACACAACTCGATATTAACCAGAATGTATCTAATGTTTTTTTCTCATTGCTCTGTCTCTCGTATTCTTTTGCTGTTTCCATATACTTCTATCGGCTTCTGGTTTGAGTGTGAATTATTTAGTGCATGATTTTTTTTAAAGATGATTCATAAAATGGATTAAACGAATTCGTAGGCCTACAGTGCTTGTCTTTCACACTTTATTTCTCTCTGTGTTTTCTAACTTCGGAGATATATGTAAACGAAAGATAAAAATTTAAATTCAAATTCAGTATTTAGTTCAAGTTTGTATGCTACTTGTTTCCAGCGAAAACAGGAACCACGCTTTTCTTTTGCCTCACGTTTCAGTTTGCTTAGACATTTTCCTTCAACGGAAGAATACCATGAATTAAACTTCACAGATGTACACTTGCATATTATAGCTTTTTCGTTTAAAGTAGGTAGCTTTATTGACAATTTGACGGAACTACTGTAGCTGTTTCGTGTCGCGTCTGCCTTTGAAGCACGTCATACCCTCATTGTGTCGGAGTAAAACCTTTAGCACCCATATGAAGATGTGTTTAAATTGTTTGCAGAAAGATTTGTTCAGATCGACGGTTAAATATTAACATGTCTAAACTTGGGTTACATAAAATTTAGCCCCCACAATCATAACCATAAATGTTTTGTTACACACAGTATTTTATAGTTAAATAAAATTGTGTAAAATTTAACACGTTAAATATTTTGTATTACAACGAATGTCTGAAAAGTATGAGAAACCAGGGTGATGGCAACCACTTGACGCCGTGAGAACCTGAGATCATACCGACCTTAGTCTAATTTGAAAAATTTTGTATTGCATTATTGACACACAAAGCGTTTTAAATCTCAGGGCAACTTTGGACAAGTCTCGACCGGCACCTCACTAAGTGCCTGAGTTATTACCGTAGTCTGTAAAAGAGAATGAAGAAACAATACAATCAAATAACTCACAGCTGTCTCATGCGATTCGACGTTATGTAACCAGTGCGACTGATATAGTGTTGTTAAAGAACCGACAAGTAACATACCCCACAACCTAATTTTTTACTTTCTGGATCATGGATTTCTTTTAAATAGTAAAAATCAATTTTTTTCCTCAAAGAAAACACAGCGTATCTCCATTATAAATTAAAGTTGGTTAACACTGCTTAGGAAGTGAGCGTTGTTTATCTTATACTGACAGTATCCGTCAAAATTTAACGTTTTTTTTAAAAATATGTGTATTTACGATACACCTGAATAAATCTTCAGTTGATAGACTGAAATCTTAATAACGCATCAAAATGTATTTAACATTTCTTCTAAGACATGCTACGTTGCATGGAGACCTCGTATCTAATTTTAGAAATAAACTAAAATAGATAATTATCCGGGGGGTTTATCAGAATAGGAACATTGTTTTCTACCACCCGCTCTTTTATGGGCAAGTATTTTAGACACGCCTGTTTCTGTTATTCAAAACAGAAAATGTCGGCACTTTTGCCGGGGTTTGTTATCTGTCATTTTCTATAACGAGAAGTTGTTCAACTTCTTTGGACACACCTGTACCTGATTTTCTAATTAGGCAAAATTCAGTAGTTTTCCCGGCATTGTTTCTGAAAAGGGATTATTGTGTGTATTTACCATTTCTTGGACTATGCGCTGTTTCGAAGAAAAGCACCACTGTAGAAGTTTTGGACATCCATGTGTCTAATTTTCAAAATAGAAGAATCTATAATTTTATCCAGATTGTCTTTGCAAAAGGTATTTGTCATGTACTTATTCTTTCTACGACTTGTCGTTTGGGAGAAACCCTTCATTGAAGATTTCTGTCTTCTGGGTTATTGCGCTGTGTAGTCTGGTCGATGTTAACCAACGTTTCGGAGGTCATACTGCCTCCGTCATCAGGGCGATGATGACGGAGGCAGTATGACCTCCGAAACGTTGGTTAACATCGACCAGACTACACCGAGCAATAACCAAGAAGACAGAAATCTTCATACTCACCGCTGTGAGAACCTCAAGTCTTACAAACCCTTCATTGTTTACGTTCTTTGTAATTCTCTGAGACTAATTTTCGCAATGAAACATAGTCTATAATTTTTCGGGATTTTTTTCCTCCATGAGTAACACATTTCTTATTTATAATTTTTCTCCTACGACAAAACGTTGCATACGTTTTTGGACATTCCTGTGCTCAATTTGTCAAGTAGAACCAAACCTATACTTTTCCCGGAATTGTCTCTCCAGAAAGAACATTACATTACTACCTTCCTTACAAAGCATCTGTGTATATGTTTTGGACACATATGGGCCTAATTTTCAAAATAAAAAAGGTATGTAATTTATTTTGGGATTGTCTCTCCGAAAATAACACATCTTTTTTATTTTTATGACGCCCTGTTTTGAAAAACTGTGGTCATGTGCAAGCTTTCAGACATCTCTGTCTTTGATTTTCAAGATAGAAAATAGTAGATAATTTTACCGATTATGTGTCTCCTAGCAACAGTTTTTGTATTTAACTTTCTCTTTACGCTTTGTTTGCAAGGAACAGGGTGAGGCTGACAGACAAGCAGATTGTTTGAGATTGTATATCTGGATTCTGTGAATCGTATGAAACGCGTAAATACATTCTGATAACACAGAACCCCTTGTTTTGTGCCTGGTGCAGTGTTGTTATAAAATCGTTTTGTTATACACAATTCAAGTATTCTCTTAACCCTGCATACACAACGTTTTAACTTCCTGGTTTTAAATCCTGTCACAACGAGATAAAAATGTTCCTGGATAATTCTTCTTGATTAATACGTACTCGAAGATTTCTGTCTTCTGGGTTATTGCGCCGTGTAGTCTGGTAGATGTTTACCAACGTTTCAGAGGTCATACTGCCTCCGTCATCAGGGCAGAAAACTTCTTACTCACCCCTGTGATACCCTCAAATCATAATATATACTCATTTCGTACGTGGATTCATAGCTCGCCAATGTTACACATTGTATTCTGTTGTGCTAAGTAAAGGCAATGTTGTTCTATTTACTAATTACGCATTCATTATGTTTGATAGCTGGTTAGAACAGGGGTAATATGTGAAACGATAATAAAATGTTTTCTGACTCACTAGTACTTGAATGGTTTCATCACGTATCCTCAGAACTTCACTATTTCAGAGCTCCAAAGCATGCTGGATTGTAATTTGTGTAAACCTGCAGTCATTTTAAGGCAAGATTAATTTAGATGTGCTTGAAGTGGGTTTACTAGGAAGGGTGATATAAACCTTACAATCAGCCATGCTTAAAGTTTCCTTCTCCTTCCTTCAGACCACTGACGTTTAATTTATGGAAATTGTGCTTTAGGTTTGCTGCCTTCTTTATTTGTGTTATCCTTCACTTCTCCTACTTTTATATCTACGTATGCAACTGGCTTATTTATAGATCCCGTAATGACGTCAGCAATTCTCAGCGTGGGTGGGGCACTGGCCTGCCTGTACCCGGACACGCGCCAAAACTGAATCACTACCCCCACCACTGAACCATCCCATTAAACATGAGACTGTCAAGTTCAATTGACTAAAAACGTTTGTCTTTTAAAAAGGCAAGTAAAAATAACGCTCAGACCGTTGTTGCAGTCAACTCTGTTAACATGTTACCCAAGAATAATTTAAGTAAAATCAAAATTAAATTAAATTAAATTAAAGTAATTAACTCATTCATTCAAGTAAATTGTATAAACTGCTTTGCATCTTCCTTATAGGTTAATTTCTAATTACCAATGCAATAAATTTTGGATCCAGGACCTAAACTAATTTTATTTTTTAATATTTTGTATATCGTCCTTACTTTCTTTCTATTAGCATTCAGTTTTTTGAATACTCACCAAGTCATAACGACGTATCTTTATTACATGAGTATTCATAAGGAAGACAGTATTTTAGTATGACTAAATCCAAATCACAATTGTTGTTAATTTTATTTAAATTATTATAAAAATTATGGAGGATTTTACATAATTGAGTATTAAATTAGGGGCTTGGTTTCTGAGATATGAGATGTTTCAGAGTCAGCAATCGAAAGAGAATTTGTAACCATAATTTTTTAAAAAAGAAATGAATTTACAGTTGTCATAAGCACTGTATACATCACTGAAAATGTCTTAGTTTCTCAAGGTGATGAGAATCAAGATGCCTGTCTTCTGGGTCGTATGATATTGACCGGCATTTCAATGGAGTGTACTGATGATGGAGTCATTCCCTGTGACGTCGGTGATATCTTCAATTATATTTAGTGTAGGTGAAATGCCATGTTGGTTAGCTATCACGGAGCTAAGTAATGTATAAAGTTGCCTATGTATTCATGATAGCAAAGGTGATGTTAAATGATGTTCTCTAGCAAGATTCAAATTTGCACCTTTCGAATACAAAAGAAGAGTAGAAGCACTGAGCCTGTTGCAGTGTTTTCTGAGAAATATTAATATAATTGCCACAGAAGCTGTAAACTTATACTTGTGTTCTTTCCATATAGTAGCATTTGAAATTATAACCTGGTGTAAATAGTTTATGAATCGATAATATGCTCATTCCCGTCAGTACAATAGAATGTTTCTGTGTATAGGCTAATCTATCTAGTAAAATACTATTTGTAAGCCATAACTAATGTAACTGTAAGAAATTATGACGCAAATGTGTTCTTGCAATTATTAACTGAAGTTTTCCATACGCCGGAGAGCAGTTGCACATTTAATAACGTCCTTGAGATTGTGGTCAGTTCTATAGTTGAGCTCAGACTCAGTAGTATTGATTGAAACCGATTTGCTTTATTCCAGCAACACTCAACACGTTTAAAAAATATTTTTCAGTTGAAAGATTCAATAAGCCTGGAAGAAGGGTTTAGAACATAAAAGAAATGAAATACAGAAAACCAGGTCACTGGCACCATTATAGAGTTCTGCACATTGTTTCGTTAAAACGACTGCAGTTAAAGGATTTTTTCCAGTTGTGTTAAATATGTGATGTCGATGGAGACTCACAGGTTTCAAGAAATATAACTTACGTACTTGCGATTATATTAATGTTAATGCATCGTAATATTTTAATGCTGAATAGAATTATTTATATACTGAATCACATTCATTATCAGTAACAATGAATAAAACTTACTCTGGCACAAATTACAATCTACTTTATCCCAACAAAGTGTTTCGTCGAAACCATCACCTTGCTTTCATGTTGAAACTTTTGTATTTTCTTCAACAAAGAAAACAATGTAACATTGTCTGGTCACTCCATTAAACCTGATATGAAAACAAAACTAATGTAGGCCTATTGTTAAAACGCTAATCTCACTAATTGAAGTAGTTGCTCATTGTTTCATCACCATCATTTATCATCATATCGAAAAAAATTTAATTAAAAGCTATATACCTCACTGATATGTAGGCATTTTATGTCGTGTAGTCTACATGTGGATATGTTTTCCAGAAGCATGGTGAAGTTCGATTTCAGATTCACGTGAAGCAGACAATTAAATGAAAGGAATCAAAATGAAATTTTACCAGAAAATTTCAGTGCAGACGGAACTGAAACACCGAATGTCACCGTTTAAAACAGTGAACGAATTTCGCGGCAGAATTGTCATATCTTCTGCTTTGGGTTCAGGAGGTTCCGGGTTTATGTCTCGTCGCGGAGACCGGGTTTTTAGAGTTTTTCCTCAGTGCCTATAGGCATACACCGCGGTAGTATCTTAAACTAGGCCATGACCGCTCTCTTCCATATCCTTACAAATTCTTTAGTTCTTTTGAATAAAAAATTTCTTGGATATTATCCATCGTCTAGTAGAATAAAATATGAAACGACGTTTCGGAGATGGGGCTCTATCTCCATCTTCAGGTACCTACTCAGTTGGGCCCAATAGATAGGGATTAGCTCTATGTATTGGGTCCAACTGAGTAGGTACCTAATGACGGAGATAGAGCCCTGTCTCCGAAACGTCGTTTTATATTTTATTTTACTAGACGATGGATAATATCCAAGAAAATTTTTATTCAAATGACTCATCACCATCGTCAATAACTTTTAGATTTGATATCGTTATTTCTTTATTCTCCTATCATTTTATGCCATACAATCTAAGATACCGACGAAATTGTTATACAAATAAATAAAAAAGTGACTTGCCCATATAAAAGCGACTGCACTTCGCTCCTCTTAGTTTATTTTCTATTAAAAAAACAAGTAGCGCGTTTTAGAGCCAGGAATTCAGCAACTGCGTTCGATAAAAAGCAAATTCGCATTTTTTTAAAAATAAAAAGTATATGCATTGTACTGTGTTGTATGATTGACATTCGATGGTTTTGAACGGGGTGTCATGTAAAACTCCATCGCGTGCCGTAAATTTTCTATCACTCGCAAAATATTTTGTTACAGTCGACGAGTTACAGTAGCTACTGCTCTCAATATGTTCTGTATGGCTGCTAGAAATGAGATAAACTCTTGAGTACACACAGACTGGCTTTTGTTTAGGCCTTCTCTGACAGTTGGATGTGTTGCCTACCCTCAGGACGAGAGAGCGCTTCTGAATACTGCTTGAAGGGAAAACTTTTACAAAAGCAGTTGGCTCCGGTACAGTTTGGAGAAACAGGGTATGCCTACTGTTGTGTTCTAATAATACGTGCAAAGACGTGTTTGATTCTCCGAAGAAACACTTCGGTCGTATTCTATCGGTTAGATAACCACATGTTTGGCAAGTGAATGAGGGACGACTGTACAGTGCGATTAATCGAAACAGGTCACTCATATACATTTTACATACTGAATACAAGAAATTAATGGGTAGTGACATTTTTAGTAACACAATTGGTGAATTATCATATTCAGAAATTGTAGCCTGCATGTGTGCATTTCTGAACGTTCTCTTACTGTGGTTGATTTATCATGTTGCATATTGTGCATCGTCTCATGTAAATTTTATGTAAACGACGGTTTAAATTTGACTCGGTTTCCTTCTCCCAGCAGTTGGTTGTAACTTCACGGCCAGAATTTGTTATCCTGAAAATTTAAGGTTGGTAGCAATGATTAAAATTGAATCCGAGACCTTTGAACTAGACAGATAAGCCTGTATTGCGGTAATCGTATTAGTCTAGTATTTAAAAGGCCCCTATTTTGAGGCCAACAGCAGCAATTAGTTGTGAACCAAACCAATGATTTTTTTAATATAGTGATAACCAACCTATTCTGAAGACTAGGTAAGACCAGTCTGTCGAAACGACCTGTCTCCGAGTCAAATATACCCCCAAATGGGCCATGTTAACATAATTTTGATGTAATGAATATTTGTGTATTAAATCTAAAGGTCGTCTTTCTGTAAACGTGGGTAAAAAATGAACTACGCATAGCACAGTCTCGATTTGTTAAAATAAAATATTTTATTAATCAGTTTAAAATTGCGCATTCACCAAAACAAAGTCCGGAATCCCTACAATACTTCCCTGAAATTTGTAGGTAACATGCATAAAAAACTAATTCAGAGCAGGTTGAAAATTCGTGCGAAAAATCAAGTATCTCTCTAGAAACTCATTAGCATTTCTGAGCTTCTCGACTAAAAGTCCAGGAACTTGGGGAACATTTAAAAACACGTTCCGGCTTTATTCACCTCGTATATAGAGGCGAATCAAGGTAAAGTAGGAAACCTTAAAAATTCAGTTTTTCAGTAAAGGCGAAAAACAATTTTGTAGTCAAAAAGGAACAATTATTGCATGTTCATTTCTGCTCGTCACCTTGAGAACCTCAAACCTCGCAATTTTATACAATTTACGAACATGACACAGTTATGAGCTCTGTCACAAAATGATACAGAATAAATCCCTTATCATGTATCCTATTTACAACTGAGTAGTAGGATATAGGCCTACAGTTGACAAGAATCAAACTAAGAACATAAAGGAATGCTAACGTATTCTATAAGCTGAGAGTGTTCTGTTAAATGTATAAACCACAAGAGATAGACAGTTCATGTTTACATTATTATTATGGACACTATTGCTGTAATGCGTAGTTAATATTTTGACAATATTACGGTTCACGTTTTGCGCTTTCGGAGCGAAAAGTCTAAAAAATGCGCTAATAATTACCTTCAATCTGTCTGTTCCCATGTAACAGTTTGAGAAAAATTAATTGGATTTTCATAGTTTGACAGACCAATAAGATAGTTTTACTAGAAGTTGTCGACACAGTACAGTTGTAGTTAAAATGAGACAGTAATATCGGACACTTTACACGAAGTCATACGTGCCTTTCTGCGCATTTCTCGAGCATAAGTCACGTTAATGTTGCTAAATATTTATCGGAGCGTAAACAGAATTTGGAGAGAGAAATGAAACACACGTTCTATTCCAAGTACACATTCTTTCTCTAAGGATTACGATTTTTGAGATAGTTAAATGAAAGATATATTTATGCTGTGTATCACAATAGCAGAAGAAATTATTGATGATTTTGGTCAAATTCGAGGACTTTTCTTATCACGTAGTCTGTTTAAGCTATTTGTAAGTTATAATAAAACGTTAGCGTGCTCAAATTGAAAATACTGAGCCACTGATAGAGCGAATGCCTCACAATTATTATGTCCCACTTAAATTTCCTATCTTTCTGCTACAAGTGTAAAATCTTGTGTTGTCGGAACATAATTTGGCCTATACAGTCAAATTTTGAATTTGACTTTCCTTCATTAATGCACCGCACACTACGAACTCAGTATTATCCCCGAAATTAAATGTAAGATAATTATGGACAATGATAATTGTGATAAGTATATTGAAAATTTTATTGGTGTTTGGCAACGATATTATAAATGCCTTCTTTGTTTAGCAACCGCAAAGTATACAGTACTTAACTGCATAGAGGCCTTTTACAGAAGCTAGCAGTCGCTCAGCTGCTAAGAAATTCCCTTTCCTATATCGTAGAACCCGAGCGTTAATTACCGTGTTAATAAGAGATTGCACTGGCAGCTATACTGAGCCACATGAATCCAACCCACATTTCTTTAAGATTCGTTTAATATATCCGCACTTACCTCTTCCAAGTCTTCTTTTACATTCACGTTTTCCGTCTCATCTCCCTTGTCTTGTTCACTTTTCTACAGACACTTGCTTTCTCTTGGTTTCATATATTATTTCTGATTATGAAGGCAATGAATACCTCTGAAACGTCGGTCAGTTTCTACGAAAGTACACGGCGCAACATTCCTGAAGACATATTCATATCAGCTGCCGTGAGAACCTGAAATCTCACTTCTTAATGGGTTTATTTGTAGCTGTTATATGACATATATCTGTTGCGGTTTGTCACACTGCGCAAAGGCAGTAATTGAAACAGATTTTGCAGGCACAACCATGCGGATCAGAACGCTGTCATTTTCCACTAGCTGAAAGCTTTACGAAACTCTCAACATCTGCAACTTTGTCCATGTTAACTGCATAACGTTGTTATTAGCCGAGAGTAAGGCTAAATTTATCTCGACTGGATCAGTGTCTATTTATAGGCCTATCTTTTATAAAGATCCGAAGGGACAGAGCTTTGAGTCCAGAAATGGAGTTTTAATTGACTGTCTTCTCCTTCTGATACTATTACGGACTTGTCATACGGAGTGTAGATTCGGTTTTTTCTTAAATTCAGCAAAACAGTAAGGCATTTAAAGGTGACATTTAAAGTTCTCATTGCGATACTGACCGACGTTTCAGAGGATCTTATTGCCTCCATCATCAGGGTGACGAGTCATCATCCTGATGATGGAGGCAGTAAGATCCTCTAAAACCTTGGTCACTACCTACAAGGCTACACGGCTCAACATCGAAGAAGGACTTCAAGGGCTGTAACATCTTGAAACCTTTTTATCTCCAGTTAGGCCTGCTGGCTTCTTATAGATTGCTAATATAGAATTCATTGTATTAAACAACGAGCAACCTGTCAGGGTATCCAGAAACCAATTTGTATTGAGAATTACTGTTACACCATAGTCCTCATTTCCTATTAGATTATCATTAAAGTAGATCATCTGGAGCACATTAAAACGCCTGAGTTTAATCAAATTTGGGAACACATTAACGCAACCGTTGGTCTGCCGCTTGGATTTCAACACGCAGGCTACACCTTAGTTCCAGACTTGCGATTGCCTTTAAAGTGAGTGTATCTTGATACCACTTCATACAAGAAACTCCTTATTGTTTCATAAGCTATCCGGTAGATATGCTGTTCTTTTCCAGACCTTAAGAGGGTACATCATTTGAGCCGTCAACTCCCGTGTTGTATTCTTAAGTTTCAATTTTCCGGCCGAATAATTATATATTTGGCGATTGGTCCGAATAACCTGCCCGTTTATATTTCCGAACTTTGCGGTCGAGTGGTTTTCACTGCTGCTTTGTATCGGGACATCTCGCGTTCAATTTTCAGCCCTGAGACCGGCTATGCCGAGGATTTCTGTAGTTTTTCTCACCATCTCGATAGCATGTTCTTACCTTCCTCATCTTTGACATTCATCCTTAAATAAATTATTTCTCACTGTCTACTCAAAACCTGTGATACTGAAAAAGCACAGTTCAAATAAACCAGCACTGAAAATCCCTTCCTTTATTTCTCTCTACTTGTGGTGGCTAGGTGATTGTTGACAATATAAAAACAGATTAGACTTACACAGAAGGCAATGACGACTCGTTACGACGGTGTCGTATTCAAATGACAGAAAAGCTAGGACAGATATGCTGAAATTTTCTAATATCATCTGCATATAAAGCAGCCAAATGCAGCACTAGAAAAAATGCATATTATATTTTAGAACGCTTGTTCATTTACCTGAGTTTGTTCGACGATAGGCCCATGGATCCAAATTGAATCAAACCTATACACTTTCTTGTATTGTACAAAGGAACCTCCTTTCGAAGATGACTGTCTTCTAGGTTGTTGCACCGTGTAATCCAGTTCTATTAGACTACACGGCGCAAAAATCCAGAAGACATCTTGACTCACCGCCGCGAAAAACTCAAATCTTACTTCTGAACCTCCTCTCAACTTTAACGAATTCGGGACTCACCATATGCAAGCCATTGTTCTGCTCCGTATAAATCTCGCCCCAGTTACGTAAGAGAAGAATAGTAACGGGTGACTAAAATACTCTGTCCTTTTGTTTCAAAACTCACAAATAGATTATGACCACATGGCTTCTGGTTTGAGTCCGATTTGGGCCTTTGCAATTTGTCTACTGGAACATGTACGTGGCTTGTTGCCAAGCAATAAAAGAAGTCAAATGCTAGACATAAAAGTTACTAAATCGGCAACCAGTTGAATGATTCTGAGAAGCCAGAATCGTGCACCTGCAACCTTATTGGAACACGCCAGCAGCCATCTACGTGCCAAGAAATATCCCACCTCACTCACCCGTTCTAGTATACTACAGTTCGTAATAAATCCTGGAAGATTAATAACAAGCACTCCCTTCTGCTCCTCCCACTCCATTACCCAACTTGCTCATTCAGAAAGACAACGTCTAATATCAGGATCCTTGAATTTACTAACCGCATTCTTTCCAGATCTGATAATATTTTATAGGCCAACAGTACCGAAAGAAACGAATGTCTTGGTCGACTGCTCGAGTGGTTAACACTCCTGTTTCGTATACGGGAGATTCCGGGTTCAAATATCAACCCGACGCTATCCTGGCTGGGCTTTTCTTGGCTTTCCTCAGTCCCTCCATGAAAATTCCAGGATAGTACCTTAAATCAGGTAACGACCGCTTCCTTCCACATCCTTTGAAATGCACTATCATACTCTCATTCGTCGCCATATAGTCTGAGCGATTGAAAAAGCGTTGTTAAATTAGCTACAAAAAATACGGACAAGGCTAATATTCCGTATTTTAATGTATACACATATTTTTGGAACATTCTGTACATTGTAGATGTAGATAGGTTTATTACATAATAAATAAAGGTTTGTGACAATACTCGGGTCATTGTACCAATATTATGTTAAGCATTGTACATTTTGTACATTGTACAAAGTTTTAAAAAACATTTCGGGAGTTGAATGTATTTTTAATTTTATGTAATTGATTATTATTATTATATTGATATCCTTTATTACTTTATTATTGTTGTTTTAATAGGCCTGTTAATGGCGACGGCTGGGATCGAACGCGGGGCCTTTAAGTACTAAACTATTGTACTAACCGCTGGATTAACGGATTTAATTCTGTTGACACAAAGTGGTAAAAATTTATATGATTTGAGGTTTTCACAGCGGTGAGTATGAAGATTTCTGTCTTCTGGGTTGTTGCGCTGTGTAGACTGGTCGATGTTAACCAACGTTTCAGAGGTCATACTGCCTCCGTCATCAGGGTGATGAATAAGCCAATAGGGTGTGTGGGGCTAGGTTTATAGGTGCCGGAATGTGAATGGTGTAGCCTGCCCTGAGCCAATGGGAGCAGGCGCAGTATGACCTCTGAAACGTTGGTATACATCGACCAGACTACACAGCGCAACAAGCCAGAAGACAGGAATCTGTTAAAAATTTGATAGTTTAATGACAACCAATTATAAGAAAAGGGTCAAACACGAAAATGTCATATAGGCTATCTTGAATGCACGATGATCAAAAAGTCACCAATACCCATTGCTGACAAATGTTCAATATGTCAAAGAAATACATTGATATTAGAAAACAGAAAACAAGGTTAAATTAAGCGTTGGAAATGTTCGCCGCGTTCAGCGATGCATGCATCCCTTCATTTCCTAGTCTTTGATGCAACCCGGTGAAGAGTTCCTATGTCACGGACACGGTTCACCAGACGAGATATTGTCAATTTGTGTGGCACAGGAGAATCCGAAAATCTGTCCCTGAACTCATTCTGTCAGCTTAAGTAAGAACGAGACGGCAAGTAGTTTTCGACAATAAAGACAACTGACACTGACCCAAGCAGGTCAACATGACATAACCTGCGTGGGCTCTTCAAAAGTCATTGCGATGTTTCGTTTGTTAATTCGATGAAATTGTAACGTGCCTGGGCCAATTACGGGCACCTTAAGCTTTGGAAAATGTTATGATATTTCCTCTTTAAGACGGAGTGCTGCAACTTCAAGGGATATGTTCTTTATTGCATTGAAAATGAAGATATATTATTGACTTTCAAGTAAAATAAGTCGGGGATACAGGAGAAACTTTAAGTGTAAGGGAGGAAAGTGTTTGTATTAGGAACCTCATAATTCAATTATAAGCACATTCCAGAATTTAAAATAATATTTTTTTTCACGCGACATACTCATGAAATCGTGTTAAAGTCCTATAAACTGTTAATACACACAAAGAAAAATGTAATAGAAAGAAACGTCATATACTCGAAATGAATGGCAGGTCGTTCATTTTACATACATACTTTCTTCAACTGCAGTAACAGCTTCTCGAAGACTATTTTCTCTCTATGTTGGCACCATTTTTTGAAATAATTAGTTTCCAATCATTAGAAACTTTTCTAATTTAGGAAAATTTTCATCAACATGGTGCGAGTTATCGAAAACCCTATGCCCACACTTGGTACCATGTACTTATATTTGGAGTTTTGTTAACAGAAACCTTTCAGATAACAACCAGTAAAATGGAGATGCATCATCATGTACACGAAGTTGTCTCTGTTGCCATGTTGACGTTTTATAGTTATAAAGAATGACATTAAATTATCGCTTTCCTGGAAACACCTTCGTACTCAGAGATTCTAACCTTTCACAAACAAGTCTCGTCATGCACTATTAGTGTTCACAACTACTGATGCTGTGTATCTTTATCCGTTTGCATGTCTGAACAGCCACGTGGTGCGTTCTGTGGGAAAACAAACAATTTCGATTATATTTCAAGGGAGCCTATATTGGGTCCAGTTACCTTATTGAATTTGCATCCACCAATAAATAATTTGACATAGGGTTCATAATTCTTCGATCACTTTTTATCACTTTCTCATTGTTATTTAGAAAAAGTGTTAATGGCGACTTTTCTGAAAGATAGCGGATTATCTTAATTAACTAATTCAATTATATAGCCACAAAGTAATAATATTTTGTTATGAAATAATAATCGATCACAAGGAAAGGAGCAAACACCCTAATGTCATGTATATTAAATAGGATATAGGCCTTCCTCAGATGAGGGTCAATGTTCAAAATTTTTTGTGGATGTAGGAGAGGCCCATTTATTGATTTCGCCAAAGAATGAAAATCCTAATATTCTAACCTGTTTTTCGTGCATTCCTTCAGACACTACCTAGAGGCATAATTAAAATTTATTCGTAAGGATTTCCACAGCCTGATCAAATAACTTCTTTTTTACACACTACGTTCGTCCAATTGCAAATTTTTAAAAGCAATTGTTTAAGTGAGTGGACCTCATGAATTGTGAATGAGAAACTATTGTGTTTCATAGAATGCGCTTCTAAGATGTTTCGTGACTGATGAATGATGTTCCGAGTACATCCATCGTGGGTTTTAAGATTCAGATTTTAGCATTTCTCTCTGCACGTGTCCCCGGCCAGAATCCACCTCGTCAGTAGATATGGAGCAAACATGAAAGCTGACGGACAAGTGACCGGAAATATCTTCTCTCGGAATATTTTTATATAAGGATGTCAAATACTGCACGCCAAATATGTTACTTGAACCGAGATCAAAGATGTCGCAAACATGGTGTCAGTCCCAGCCAGGAATAGATCTCGGATATATTATTTCCGGTGGATGTACTGAAATGTTAGCATCACATCTTGGAACGCCGTAAAAATTAGAGTTTGATGTTTAAAATTTACAGCATGTTCTACATTTATGATAAATGAATAAAATGAATCATTTGAACGCTTCTTGCAGTATTTAATAATTTCTTTCTGCAAGAGGTAGGAAAACTTGTTAAATAAATAAATAAATAAATAAATAATGAAGAAAGGGAGCGAATAAATGGCTGTGGTTCTCTAATGAGATGAAGTCAATTAATACAGTTCTTTTTCTTATAGCCGAAATAAAGAACATCGATCATTTTCTTAATAAAAAAGAATAAATTATTATTATTTGTAGTAGTAAAACATTTCAGGTCATAAATATTTTTATTATATCCATTGATGTTTAAATACATGACAGTATTACCTGAAAATATATTCTGCTTTTTTTTCCTCAACAATGGTGAAAATGTAGTTCCCGTAAGAATACCATTATGGACAGCTTCTTCATTATATTTGCGCAGCAAGGAGGATGACTACAAAAAGACAAATTGATTATTTACGTTTATGTCACCACAAATTTTTATTATAATTAATACTGTGTTTAATCAGCTGCGTGTTTTGATACCATTTGTGAATCAACTTCAGGTCATAACGACCCTGTTTATTTTTCGTTTACATGCCTGCTGAGCGCCTATTAAAATCTATCCGTCCATCTGCATGTTCGCATGAAACAGCTCGAGAACGGCTAAATCGATTTTCATATTTGATAAAATCGGATGTTTTTTCAAAAATATGTGTTTTTATTTGTTTATTTATAGTTAATTTAACGACGAGTTTTCAGAAGCTAAGACTGTACAGTATCGAATGAAAAATAGTGAATAATGAATTGGAAAGGATGTGGAAGGAAGCGGTTGTCGCCTAATTAAGGTACTATCCCGTAATTTGGCTGGAGGACTGATGAAAACTACGAAAAATCCCAGTCAGGTTAGCCGTTCTGCAGGCCGACATTATGAACTATAAATAACTACAACTACAAACAAAAATAAACTATAATTAAATGAAATATGTCCACACATTGCAACATTGGATAAAGTTCAATAACACTGGCCCTTTACGTGCGTTTGTGCACGCCGAAGTCACTGAGTTTGGAATCTCCAGAGATACTATGACCGCTGTTTTTATCTTTGTTAAAGGTCTAAGGTCAAATTCTGGCGAACGCGCCAGGAAAATTACTCCTTGCGTGTCTGCAAATAATATGAAATCTGTCCTTTCAAAATCTTCTGTTCTTTTGTAATCGACCCATCTGTGTTGCATTAGACTGATTTCCTAATAGAATTGTTATTGTTTATTTTTTTAAAATTACAGCCTCTTTCTTGGTTCCTTGTAATTAAGTGTATTTTTATTGGACCCTATTATGTTCTATTAATCATACATATTTTAAGTCGTTTTTTCTGTCAGTTAGTAGTACAATTATGCTACAATACAAAATAATTACATTAATTTCTTTATTATTAATGTGCTGCATCAACAGTCACGTACTCAATTACAGATAGAGTACAGAAACAAATAATAATCATAATCATAATGAAAATTATTACAAATACAAAAAACAAACAGATTAACTAAATATATAAATGTACCATAATAAATATAACAGCCAAATACACGCAAACATAAAATAAAAAACAATATGATACAAAAAGAGAAATAAATGAAAGCAAATAATCCACCTAGGTAAACACTATTATAAATGTAAAACGCTAATGAAATACAAGGAACAAATAATAATTCAATTCAATAATAATTTAGAACGGCCTTCAGTCAGTGACTGAGGACCCCTTGATTATAAGACATGAATTTTCTATCTTAAAATGCGTACTACTAATGTAATAAACACATAGAGTTTTTTTTTAATAAAACGCAAGGTATAACGGAAGGCGTATGTTACCATTGAAAAACAATATTCGTCACAGTAATAATTGGGGCCCTTTCTAGATAGAGATATTTATTCCTTTTGCTTCTGAAAACTTTAAGATTTATGTATACCTGGGGAAGCATAGTAGGGCTATTAAATTTGTTTTTGAGAATTTAAAATGTCTGTTGAAACCTGAAACTACATACATAAATAAAGTTAGCTCGGAAATACGTAAGTGCTATAGTCACTGTTTGTAATACTTTAGATATGCTCACTAATGCATTTATTTATTACATAAATGAAATACTTCGTACATGAAGCCTTCAAGTACAAACCGTTTCAATAATACCTAACAAAGAAACAAACATATCATCTCGTACCTTCTAACTGAGGAAAAAATTCTGGCTTCATAGAATCTGTTATTATGCAATACTTTTTAACATAGCACCTGCCAGTCGTCTGGTTTTTAGGAAAAATGTAAGTTAAAGAAATGGAACGTCTTTTAGGTTAATATAATAGGAATAATTCGAACGAAGAACTATCAGTTAATCAGTTCATTACGGTATAAACTGATAACTGCTTTTTAAGTTAAATGTTAAGTACAATAAGCTTACATACGGGAGAGTTGGAAGGCGAGGAACTTTGCCTGTTTGATTTGTGCAAAGTGACATGGTATATTACAAGATGTATGAGAGGCAATCATTGCCATTCCACCCGGAGGAAATTCACCACATTTTACAACATAAATGTACAAGTACTTAGAATTTAAACATATGAGAAAACAGTATAATGGAATTTGAACCCATTTTACTTAATCCATGGTCTCATAATCACAAACTTTCTTTATAACATATGCACCTTTACTTGCCATCTGAATAAATTTAGGGAAGGAATTGCAGGTTGAAAGAAATTGCATTCACGGAATTCTTACACGTGATTGTTCAGGTAGTATTTTATAGCTTGAAAATCATAAACATTCTCATATAAATAAAAATATGTCTTCTGTTTTTGCAGGAGAACTGTTTATAGGCTAGATGATGGTTAAGTTATAAAGCCATAATAACTTGAGAAATATTAAATCACCCTTCACAAACGAAGTTACAAGTTTATTTTCACTTTGAAGCATCGTTAATTTGTTTGTTCCTTATTTTCACAAGCCTTTCAAATGTCCATTTTTGTTTGTTTACATGCATACTTGATTAAATGTTTCAACTAATACTAAGTGATAGCAGGCCTGTAAATTAAAAAAAAAACTGTATATTTTTAATTTTTTTTTAAAATGTTTCTTTCTTGCATCATGGCGTGAGCGAACCCAGGCATAATTAGCAGACCTGATAATGGCTATCGGTAGAAATGTAGTGTAACTGAAATGGATTTTTTAAAACAGTGTAAAAAGTGTGAAAAATAAGAGGTGAACGAGGTGACAGTGCTTGAAAACTAAGAACACACCCGGATGTAATGCTACAGAATAGAAGTGCATTATTTTATACAGAAACACACGGGAATATGGCTATCGGTGACCTGAAGCTGGCTGACCACATGATAATTCACACGACAGACGCAGCTTACATTCTGACGGCACCAAATTAATTTTTGTAGATATTCTCGTTATCGAAAGATTTATAGATCGAACGCTACAAGTATGTGGTCGATTGATTCTCGATTTCTGTAACAACCCTTACTTTGCAGCCTAAGATACCAAATGATGAGGTGTTTGTGAATGATATTGTCGTCGCATGTTGCAAGGGTCGGAGTAAAAACTTCGTCAGGATAATCGGCCCCAGGGCCGAGAACCGGTCTCTGGACAAAGATCTGAACCCGAATACGATGGAAAAGTGGAACCACTCGGCCGCCGAGTTTGGGTCTTCTTGGCGTGTTGTGCTTAATTAAGCCCACGGCAGCAAGTAGTTTGAGTTTCTTAACCTTACTGATGACTTGCAACAATTTTGTTAAGGTAACGTAGATTGTACATAACCCGAAAATGTGCCATCCCTACATCGAAATCTAGACACATACTGCAGTAGATGGTTGAAATGCAATAACAACAAAGTGAAATTATCGTTTCACCGTTTTAAGCATCATCTGGTGACTGAAGTTTGTGGTACGAATCCACAAATTTAATATGTCTCTGTCATTTAACAAATATCGTGCAATGTTTGCTGAAATTTTGATGACAACCATACGCGACTCTAAATACCCAAGATGAAAATAATAGCACTGCAAATGTTTCTAATGCTGAACACTGACACAGCTGTATGAGACAAGGTTATCATGCAATTTATTACAACTCTTTTGGCGCCGTGATATGGCTGTGACGTCATAAGACTGCTACAAGGATACTGAGAGGGGACTGTTCCCTCCAATGCATCCCGTTCGCTCCAGATACTCCCCTGGACTAGTTCACAGTGTAAGGTGTAGCATACATCGTCACCCTACACTACCAGAAAGAGACGAATGATAGGGGAAGCTGCAAACCCAGAAGTAAAACTACAAGAAGAAGAAAAAGGAATTGTATGACAGGGAAAGACGACGAAGAAGATTTGTGAACCCTTAATCTGGCACCCGCATACATTGAATCCACAGGCAGATTTTGGCTGACTTCTCTGGAGAGAGAAAAAATAAAGGAATAGGAGGAGAAGGAGAAGGAGAAGAGTATAAGGAGAAATGGTGTAATGTGTTCCATCCTTTTATACTTGTCGTAACTCTGAGTTGAGGCTGGAGCAGACTAGCAGTGCATGACGGTGGGAAGAGGCTGGCTGCTGTGTGTTTGCTGGCCGCGAGTAATTACATTCGACTCAGTCCCTACATCTCTAATCGCCAGGGTGTGATAAATTCTTTATTAAGCAAATTTGTCAACATATCAGTCATATTGCCTTTTAATACCACGAAATACGAAATAACTTCAGTGAATCAACAGTTTGTGTTATTTGAATAGGGAACAATGTTCATTTTTTGTGACGTCCTTGTGGACGGGCCCGCGACTTTACTCAGTCACACAGAATCACCGACAGCACCTGTAGGATTGTGATTATTACAGGAATAGTGGCACTGCGAGAAAGGAGGTTGAAAGATTTATTTCAGTGACACAAACGAAGCAATAGTTTAAGAAGATAGTTAATAAATATACTTAAATAGTTAGTTTATTCTTATGGACGTTGAAGAATGATATTCGCAATAACTTACCTGTACCGAATGTCCAAACTGTTCACTGAGCAGTATTTCTCAAGTTTTTTCCTGTCAAACGTGGCTTAATTAAGTGTAGAGACTTTATTTAGAACATATTTCCTGTGAGTGTGCACATAAAGTATGATAAACAAAGCATTGGATTCGTGCCCGCAGTCCTGTCACTAACTTCTGAAGTGGACAAACGGATACCGCCGGCGCCTGAAGCCTTTCGAGTCATTGGCAGTGAAACAACAAACAAACAACTTCTGCGCTAGGAGCCCTGGGAATGTGTATACATTTCTACTAACAGCCGTCCATAAATCTCAGTGTGAAGAAATTTCAGTGAATCTTCAAAAAAAAAAGGAGAGTTAAATCTGCAAACGATGCACAAGTAAATGATGATTGTGTTTAAAATATTCTACAGACAGTAAACAACGTGCATATTTTTGTCTGCATTGTTTCACCATAGACTGAATAATAACTGACAAAGCAGCTCTTACAATAACAAATGGGACTTTTGAACTGTATGTTGTACTCAGATGATGAGCTTTATAAACTTTGTACTATTGCTAAGAAACGGACGCCTGACAGAGGATGTTTACGTCAAACTCAAAATATTTATCATACGGAGCATCTAACAAATCACGCTACTCGTAAAGTTTCGGTGTGTACATGAACTCTTTATGGTTGATATTTTTTCGTATCGAAGTGGAATGTGCTGATTGTGATTCAGTATTTCTCTACAAGTAGCAGATGTTAATATTTGTAGCACACAATCCGAACATTGGACGATATTTGTTAATATTCATTGTTTAATTCAACGTAAGTAGCGTTACAACAGCCCTTCAAATCCATTATCTCATTGCTATTTCAAATAGATAATTTCATTGCTGTGAAAAATGTAATTTTATTTAAACTAGCTGTGTCATGAAAACAAAATGACATCGGTTTAGACCAAAAGTTAATCTATTGTTACTTCACAAATGTTGATATCACTTGCAGAAGAGATTGAATGATATTTTGATTATATAACTTACAAAGCTTATGCATCAATTTACAGTTATGGGTGCTGCACTCAGTTTGTAAGTTACAGACTATTTACGGAATAATTTGAGTCTATATATAATCATCAATTTAAATACAAACACACTCAGACATGTTTGCAAATAGATTTGCAACAGATCATTATAACTGCAATACTGAGTCTGATAGTCTCTATCTACAGGCAAATGATTCTACTCAAAGGCCAATAAAAGGTTCTAAACGCCAAAAACATCCTGATTCTCCAAGAGATTTTCTCGCCAACAGAGTATCCTTCTACATGGATGACATTCTTCCTTCGTCAAACGATGAAGCTGATGGTTCGGCGTTGGATTTGCGTTATAAGCAATCTATACAAAGGTTGCAACACCCTAGAATCCTTATGACAAGGGAGAGATCTTTCCGAGTGGGAGAAAGGAAACCTGTGAGATTAGTAAGGCACGCGTCAGACGTGTGTCCTTCAACAAGACCTCAACGGTTGCAGCGAAACAGGAGTATCAATGGCAGCAGAAGAACACCGCGGCGCCGAGACAGCTACGGCGGAACTATCGAACGATCGGAAATTAGACCTGTTGTAAGATGCTTCAGTTACCGTAGTACGGGAAGTGGAAATGGAAGAATAAGACGTCAAAACAGCAGTAGCATAGACGGTGGCTCAAAACGTTCGTCAACAAGAAGGGAATCATGTCACTTACATCGTAATTCAAGTTTCAAGCTGCCCCACAAAGAGCTGCATCCTAAGGAACGTAGGAGACGCATCGTGGTTCTAATGGTGATCTCTACATTTCTCTTCCTGGTGGTTTGCAGCGTGCTGGCTGTGGTGGTCACCCTGACCCACAGCTCTTTCCACAGGAATTCGTACTACCTTCCTGAGTCAACACAGCGTCACTATCCTCGTATAAATTATACGGGAACTGGTAAATAACTATTTTTATACGCCAGGAATGTGCCTGGTATAAAATGTTCTATTCTTTGCCTTAATAAGGCATCTCCTTACATTGTGTTCCAAGACTATAGGTTCTCTATCCCATAGTAGGTACAGTTTAAAAGCGAAATTGGCAAGAATGAAGCAAATTAAATCAAATGACAACAATTAAATTAAACGTTGATAACAAAAATAGAAATATAAGATATTTTTAAGATATGTGTCAGAAGAATTAAGTTAAACAGGCCTACGTAAAAATTATCTTAGTTTGATGAAAGACTCTCGGGTTACAAGTCGCTTCAGGTGACTGAATGGTGAATAAACCATATCTTCTGCCAACGTTTCAAGAACAATCTCTGCTCTCATCTTCAGGGCTGGTGCGTAACGAGTTCTCATTGGCGAGAGTGCTACAAAGGACCAGATTTGTTACGCAGCAGCCCTGAGGATGAGGGCAGAGATTGCTCTCGAAACGTTGACAGAAGATATGGTTTATTCACCATTCAGCCACCTGACGCGACTTGTAACCCCAGAGTCTTTCATCAACTTCATCGCCGCGAAAGCTTCACTTTATCTTAGTTTGTTTCACACAGAGCTCGTACATTTTTGCATTCTCTTCAGTTTAATTTATATTATGAAATTTATATCCACGATTACCTAGCTGCCTTGTGTATTCAAATGCAAATGTGATATAAGAGATTCAATAAGAAATTGTGAAGATGCAGTCAGTCAGTTTGGTTGGGGTTTATTTCATCTAGACCAGTCAGACTGTCCTCAAGTATCTGTCTTTGCAATGAAAGAGTGGAAGCTTCAAGTTCTTACTTAATACAGCACAAAATTATTGCCATACATCAGAGCCAGATTTCACAAGCTTCTCAAGAAGGCTTACAAATAAAACTATTTCTGTAATAAAAGTACAAATTTTAGGCTTACTATGATATATTTTACAGTAGCAGTGCAGAACCTACATTCACAGAGAATCGGTTACCACAAAAGCACAATTTGCCATGAATTCGTCTGCGAAATGTGTCAGATTCGTAAAACACAATTCGTGTATTTAGGAATTTTCAAGGGCTCCATATCCCCTTCTGCGCCAACCTTCCTGTTTCTCCTTGGTTTGATCATTCACCTAACCCTATACTTGAAATCCAATAACATGATTAATAATGAAATGGAAACTTAGTGTTCTCTCTATCTCTCTTTCTCGTGTATTTCTCCTTTAGGTGCATGGCACAACAGTATTTTGAATAATATTACAAACGTAATTTGAAAAATATTTCGGAATTGTGTTGCACTTATGTTTTGGATAGGTTAAAATAAACTGAATGTTTTTAATAATTACGACAGTGTAATTGTTGTGTATTGTTGCGACGCTGTGGGCTTGCTTTCACCCTACCTTATAAAGACACTCGTATAGTTTTAAACACCTAAAAAATACTCCAAGTACAATGAAACCGAACAATAAGAAACGAAAGTTTTTGAAGTTAAAATTCCACATTTGTATGCTGTTTGTTTTAAGATAACTTGGAGCAGTCGTATCCAGCATTCGTCGTCGCAGTCCGTCAATCTCCGATGTTTTGTGCGGCCATAAACATCTAAGTTTAACAAATTCTAAGTTGCTTGTTCCGGCGGCTTACATTTCAAGTACATAAACTGAAAATGTATTTGAATTAGAATCACATTTGTGTGTGCTTATAGAATAATAAGGGAACGAAAAATATGTCTTAAGGTGAAGCCCATAACAATTAATAAAAATAGACGGCTGTGATCTTTCCCACCTATGTGAAGAACCCTGGAACAGTATCTTTTTTCAAGGGTCTTAGTAGACACACGATTTGACATGCGTGATGTATATAATAGATCCAACTATTGATATAATCTTTCGTGGTTATTTGATTAAAAATTATTAAAATTAGTGTATATGAGTGAGGATAAAGAATATGCAAAATGGTTTTTATGAATTTGTTCATCTTCTAAATTATAAAATTATAATAATTTGGATTATGCTTCCGTCTTTGGCTAAATATTAAGAAAGATGGCAGAAGGCCTATTGGGCCCAGCGGTATTTTTATAAATGCGCCTAAGAATATTAATGTTAGAGTCTGAAAATGCATCTTCAGTCTAGCTATTCAGACTGCCATTTACGTTCTGCATACAGTCAGAAATTAAGCCTCAGTCCACAACGAGAGTGTCACTGTAAAGAACATGCCACATGATAAATGCTTCCCGTATATTTGACTAACAGTATTTAGAAGTTAAAATATTTTTCTTTTACGAATATATTTACTTAGCGTGTCTTTCACTTATAAAACAGTCTCAGTATAGGAAATTTGAAGATAATAAGAAACGGAAATATATACATTCGTAATTCCATATATGCGCAGATATTTTCAAGAGACGTTTCTGATTTTTATTTTAATGGTGTGTGATACTCATTCTATGAACGCTGATACAACGTGTCCGTATGTGTATTTATAGATCTCGGCCCTCACATACACGGGTTAGTTCAATGTGTGCTTTAGTAACGGTCCTCATGGAAACTTCCTTCCGCATCTTGTAGAGTGCATTACTCACAGTTTTTACGTCTGACACAGTATGGGCCCTATAAACCTGCACTATGAAACTGGCAAAACGTCGTTAAATAAGTTAATCTGAAGATCATAGGCAGTTATGTGAGAATTCTGTTGAAACCTACTCTCCCGTTAGGTGGTAACGTTTACATTTTGAATTTCTACAGTAGCCGTCATCAAATTTTGTGCTTCAAGGCCACGGAACAATTTAACCTCAGTTACCGCGAGGCTCTACATCAAAAGTACAGAATTTCTAGTTTTGCTACAATCCGAGTTCTGAACTGTCTTCACTCTCCTGGGTTTCGCTGTTCACATTGCAATTGTAAGAGTGACCACACACGCTCCGCTTGCCGGAATGCCTACCTTCCAAGTTAAAGCCGGAAGGTAAGCCTCAACCCTCTGAGAGTCCACACACGTACAGACTTTGTGGCGAGTTTGTGCTCAGTCCTTTTATTCTTCAGTCGATGCTACAACAAGTTCAGTGAAGACGAAGCGATTTTAATGTTGAAAAAGAAAAGAAAGTTGAAACGTTCTAAGTGGGTCAGAAGTTGGTTAGATGGATCAAAACGTTCTCACATAAATTTGTTGAATGAAATTCGATTAGAGCCGACGGACTGGCGTAACTACCTGCAAATGGATGAGGACACATATTTGGAACTGTTAAACTACGAGGATTTGAAGTTCTCGGTGGCTGGTTGAGATGACTAAATGCTACAATCCTTGCCTTTACCCTCGTCTCTGCCCACACACGTTATGACTTGTAAACATCCAGTAAGCCCCGAGGCAAAATATGCAGATTTATCGGAGGCTCACCACACACGCTCCGGTTTGCCTTCAGAGACGTAAGCCTTCCGGCAAGCCGGAACGTGTGTGGCCACCCTAAGATTTTGCTGTGACCTTGAAGCATGAAAATTTGTAGCGGCTATTACGTCAATGCCTAGATGGCAGTCTTCTGGATTATTGCGCCCTGTATTCTTCTGGTTATAAAACAATATTTTGGAGAAATACACTGCGTTGTTCTTCGTTGTTAAGGATGTTGAAATCTATGACAATATGGAAGTACTGTACGTATTTGATACGTTGATATATGACCAGAAGGAAACATGGAGGAGACGCCTCAGATCCTACAAATATTACCCTTCTTCTTCGTTAAGTGTGCTTCATGGAAGTTGGAGTATTCATTTAGTTCTTTTCTACATTAATTGCTCGAGATGAGTCGAATTGTTTGGTTTCATGCGTGGTAAGAAATTGCTACTGTGTTGGAGAATGTGTTTAAAAACTTACGACTTTTCGTAACGTACATCTCTCTTGGCTTTGCTCTTCTGAGAGTCCTGCATGATATCACTTCTTACTCCGTTCTAAGCTACCAAAAAAAAAACCCAGTAGAAACATATTACTCGCCGTTTCTGGGTTTCTATTTTTATCGGAACACCTGACGCGCTATCTCAGACTTCCACTTCACCACGTAAGGGCGCTGTACTTCAACGTGGATGTGTCAGCCTCAAAGTGTATGATTATTACTGCCAACTTCGTGAGGGAAATCCACTGCTTGTCAGATTATTTCGCAAGATCCTGACCTTGTCCTCAAGTGAGCAATTCAAAATGATCCAAAAAAACTTAGTCTCTTTTCGTTTGTTAATTTACATCCACGTGAATATTTATTTAAATTCGGTTGTCTACTGTGGGTCATTAGGACAGCCACTAAACCGAACACCAAAATATTTAGTTAAGAAAATTTGACTTTTTATTCCGAGTTGAGTGACCGGAGTCGAAACGGCAAGTAAAGACTGAAGTTATGTAAACAAATCACAATGCATTTGACAGTCTGCAATACCAAATACCGGTGGTTCGGAAAGCAGTCTATGATGATTAATCGGAAGTGATGTGTTTGTTCGTTTATTAACAATGTCCGATTATATACATGAACTACATTAGTTTCAGCAAGTAGAGACACGTTACACCTGTGTACATGAAATGCGTGAAAACGGTAGTGCTATACAATTACAATTTGTACTTTTATAGTTGCTGAATGTAACCAGTAGGATTGTCTACACTCTTACCCATCCTTTTAAACGCGAAATAAATTTAGACTACAATAGAAATGGCTTTTATGTGAGGCATCTCGTTCGATTTATGGAAACGATTAACAACTCAGTGGGAATTCTTAAAAGCAATACTGTAGTGTGCCCATGGCTGGAGACTGTGATTTCGAACGCTATAAAACTGTAGTCAAAGTAGGTTCGTACGTGTTAACATGAAAGGATTCTGCTATTCCGAAGTCTGAACACAAATCATCATACCTTAATCGTTTCAGCAATGACAGTTGTCTAATATCGGAACCCGTACGGGTAAATTTCATTGGACGTTTTGGTATAACATATATGGGTTTTACCATGTTTCGGAGGTTGGCATTTCCTTCATCTTCAGATACTTTGTCCTGTTAACTGAAGACGGAGACATAACGAAACTCGAAACGTCTTATGTAGCTCTAAGTTTTATTGAGACAATATAAAGTAAAGTTTTTCCCACTATACGCCATGTAGGCGCTTGGGGGGAGTGGAAGTATAGCGCCTACTCATTCTTGACCTCGGCACTAGATGGGGGTAAGTGGTCAGCATCACGCCCCGGCCGGCTTTACCCCTGGGAAAGGACCCCAATACCCATTGGATAGGAGGCTGGGTGGGCCCCAGAACCGGTCTGGACGCAGAGGCTAGAGGAAAAATCCCCTGCACCCGTCGGGGATCGAACCCCGGTCGCCCAGTCCGTCGCCAGTCACTATGAGACAATGTACAGCATCTAAAGAAAATTCTCCCATAAAAATATTACGTATTATTGTTGGTTTTCCTTCAGGTAGTAAGTGCGATGAAAATTGACTTGCATAGTTCCAATAATTTGTAAGTGACAATTATTGTCATGGGCGAGTGAGTGTCGCAAGATGGTGCCGTGAAAGCAACGCCATATTGTATTGGTCGTCACAGTCACAAAATATTCACATCGGTCTTTAAGAAGCTAAATGGCAATTAGAAACCGAGTTTATTGTTAAGGAACTTAGTTGCCTTTGCAATATAATTGTGTTCTAGTAACGCCATTCCAAAGAAACAGTGGAATTAGTAACTCCATTTCATGCCATGGAGGTGATATTGAACATATCTGTGAAGTTCTTATTAGTATTTATTTACGTGTAGAATCTACATGCTGCAAAATTATGTAGAGAAACAACATTTGTCATAATCTAATATTTTCCGGATTATATTCTACTACTATCGAGGTGGTTGAGCAGATTTCATAAACCTACATATCTAGTGCACAAATCTTGTGTCATTAATCTTACATTTATACATGATTAAAAATGATATATAATCTCCCTCGTAGATTAACGTTCTGGGGTCATAGGACTGAATCGTATTGGAATCAGAACTTGTAAAAAACATATTTTGTTCATGTTGTCATATTATTAATTACATAAGAGTGGTACCATTAATAGTAATATAAGTAGTAGTAGAAGTATCAGAATTAGTGTTTCTTTATTGCTGGGAAGAACTTGTTGCTTAAGTACAATGTCTCCGTTAAAGTATCTAATATAATGTCAATTTTCGTAGCATACTTTTGTTTGTTACTGTTGACATAAGACTATAAATAGCATTTAACACATATTTTGTAGGAATATTTATAATCAATTTTTACACCACGTAAAGTTTTGGTCTGGGACACAAACGGCTCCTACCTCAAGGATAAAGCAGATGGAGCGTGAATCTGATTACACTGCGTCAGCTAAAGCCAAACTTAAGAACGCATTGAGCTTTTATAGTTTACTAAAATTAAGCAACAATTCACAGTCCAGGTATGTTCATCTGTTAACTTGTACCCAACTAAGGTTCTTCTTAAATAGCTAAACAAATAAGTTGCATAACGTGACCCGATCCCAGTCGTCAGCTGTCACCGACCGTGCCCTATATTTTCTCGCAAACTAAAATATCGATTGCGATGTAGCTTTTGAAAACATGTTTTGAACCTTCAGTTACATTTCATAAGCAGTAGGATGCATAGGACGCGGTGAAAAATCATCTGAAATACAGGGAAAGATTTTTTATTTATTAAAATAATAAAATGTGTAGTAATCAAAATATCTCATTGATCGCATTTCAAATTACAGCTTTACAGCAACTCGAAGAAAGGAGTCCCGCTAAAAGTTCAGCTCGCCTAAGCTCCATGGTTGGATTGCAAAGTTGTATGATTTTTCCGTGACCTTGACGTTTGTAATTTGGTGACGTCGGGTATGACATTTTTTTACAACGCCTTTGCTATCATGGTATGTCAATCTTTATACCCCTCTTAAGTCACACTGTAGACCTACCGGTTAAGGGAAACAAAATTATCGATCACCGGGTTGTCATTGTTATGTTGCATGTCGGTGGGCGTGCACTTTTCGGATACCTACGAGGCGACAAGCGAAATTACGCTGCTACTGAACGGCACTTCTTCCAATGCATTTTGTCAGTTCGCGGAGTCGTTTTCATAGGTTAGGACTGGGAGCACACAATACTTCACCTTTTAACTCTGAGAAAATAATCCAAACATGGGTGAATCATTGGAAGGAACACTTTATATTTTCTGACTGAATGACTTTTTTCCTTAAGTAGACTCAAGAGCTGACAATGATGTGTGTCCCCTCCTTCAACTTTTCAACCAGCGGACCAATTTTCGTGACATTTATGAGCATGCCATTGGAATCCTCCCCAAGCTTTCCCTCTATAAATTCCTATAGAGAGTAATAAGATGATGGCGACCACATAACAACTTATAAACTGGGAGGAAGAATTATTATTATTTAGTGTTCTGTCTGACGACAGGTCCATCATCCCGAACGTATTTACAGTAATAGATATCAAGAAAAGTAAAACTTTGTTAAGATTTTGTTTTGTGTCCCTTAAAATAATATCGCAGATGCAATACAGGCATCTGTATTATTTTACATTTTGAGAGCGATGAACTAGTAATTTCTTGGAGCTGTGAATATGAAATTTGATATGGTGATGGAGAATAAACATGTCTGCAAATTAGGTATGAAATATTGCTTATAACTCAGCAATTAGAATAATGCAGACAAGATGAACTTCTTTAGTTATATCTGACAGATTTATCTAACATAATTAATTCAGTCAAAGGTGATAAAGATGCTTTTTATTATTATAAATTATATGTAACATATTTATAATTGCAAGCAGATGCTGTGGATCTGTTTGATTCAATGGGGGGAGGGAAGAGTTGAATACAAACATGTTATAAAAATTTAAAATTCAGTGAAAACTGCTATGCCCCTTGCAGTATAAACACTGAAATGCCAGCTTGACAGATCTGCCTTTTCACTGATATCGACAGCTGCCCCATGCCCATTTGCTGATTTGCAGCTACTGTACTTGTACTCTGTGCAATTTTTTTCAGTTCCATTTTAATTTTTCTCCTAATAGATGACGAAGGCCTATATTGGTAGGGATATTATAACAAAAACATTGTATTTTTTATCTGTTTTGAGCATAATTTACCAACTTTCTAGGGCTTGTGTCTATTTTTTTTAGGTTTTTATCACAACCCTGACATCTTACCCTCAGGATTTCCCACCAGAGATTGGAACACTGATTCCATTAAGATTCAGTTCTCTGTCCATTTACTCACAAGCTCAGTACAGGAATCAGTCAATAAAATTGCACCGTTTTGTTTTAACTATAAAATTGTTTTATTAAAATTTAACATAAATGAGACAAAACATAATACGAAGTCTCTAGCTAAAACACGCTGATAAGACAACGAGCTCTTTAGCTCCGTGGAGCAGAGTCTTTCTTGAGAAGTTAATAGTATACTCAGCTAGTCAAGGAATTCCTCACCTTTCATAAAACTCAGAGGTTCGTTATCATGTTAACTACAGCCTGTCACCAATCTCTGCATTGATCTAGGTCAGTGGTATTCAACATTTTTTGTTCGCGTACTCCCAGATATAATTTCACTTCAACTTTGTACCCCCAAAGTTGTTGGTGTATAATTCAAGTTATACATAGTATATAATCTACATCTAAAATAAATTAAATAAATTACATTACTGATTATTCAGTGTTTATCATAAAATAATATATATATTTTTTAAATTTCACATCCCCCCTAAGATGTCTTCGCGTACCCAATCCACATGTTTCAAACCATTTCCCTGGACTCCATTTAATATTATCCTCCCATAGACATTTAGTCCTTCTAGGTGGTCTGTTCCACATGTTGCATATTGCTCCTTGATTTAATCATCCTGGTAGCATCTGGTAGAGAGTAAAAATTATGGAGCTTGTAATTGCAGTTTTCTTCAGTCTCCTGTCACCATATTCCACTTCGGTCTAAACAGTCTCTAAGCACCCTGTTCTCAAACACCCTTATTCATTGTTCCTTCCTCAACATCTGAGATGAGGCTTCACAATTTTACAAAACAGACAAAATGTTGCATGTTTTTTAATCTATATGTGTTTAGATAGCAGATGGGATGACAAACAATTCTGAAACTCATCGTATCAAAGCATTTGCCACATTAAATTTTCTCATAATTGCAATGCAATTCTGAATTATTAACACCTGTATCATTCCCAAGCAATTGAATTTTGCCACATTTTCAAAGGATTTATTTGCTATATTTATAAAATGATTTTGTCCTCTAATCTGGTGACAAAACATAAATATTTACTTTGTTTCACTTTGAATTTACTTCTGGACCAACTTCCTTACTTGGAACACTGATCAAATCAGTGATGAATGGACTAAAATGATAAAAGTAAAAGTAAACTTGTCCCTTTGTTTTAGTAAGCGCCACACCATAAAATTGTACAGGAGAACTGATGAACTGCTCAGTGTTTAGAAGTAGTTAAGAGTGTCACATTTGAATATAATGACAGAAAGATTGGATGACCAGAATTCAGTTGGTACTTCAACCTTAAAAATTTATATCTTCTTCTATGGCTCTCCGGTCCGTATTCGGTCCATGGCCTCCTCAATTCTCCTCTTCCATTCGGTCCTATCCTCCGCTGCCTTTTTCCAATTTCTAATCCTCAGGAGCAGTGTGACATCCGTTTGAACTGCATCTTTCCATCTGTTCTTGGGTCTTCCAACTGGTCTTCTTCCTCCAACACTTCCATTGAATACCATCTTTGGAATTCGGATGTCGTCAATCCGAATCAGGTGACCTGCCCATTGTAGTCTCTTGATTTTTATAAATTGTGACAATGGTATGTCTTTATATAATTTATAGATTTCCAGATTAGTTTTTATCCTCCATTCGCCTGCTTCTTGTGTTGGGCCGAAAATTTCCCTCAGGATTTTCCGTTCAAACAGACCCACTTTATTTGCTGCATTCTGGTTGAGTACTCATGTTTCACTCCCGTATGATATTATGCTACGGATGAGAGTTTTATATAATGTGATGTTTCGAAACTTCAATCAAAGCCTCGAAAAATTTATATGCTGAATGATTTTTCTGCCCCTTTGCAATATTCTAAATAAAATAACTTTCAATCTAATGACTAAACTTTTAACATCACACATAATGTAATGTTGTGAAACATATAACCTAACATAAAGTAACAGCCTTCAAAAGAATATTGTTTCACTATCAAATATTCTTGGATTATCACAGTGACACAAGACGTAGCGTACTGTTTTGAATCAAAGTAACCTATTACTACAAGCTTGCCTATTGATTTGTGAAAATACACTCTAAGATGTTTGAAGACATTTACAGCATTTCCGTAAACATTGTGGTCAGAGTGAATGTGTGCGTGTTTATAAGCTAAAGCTTCTACTTTACCAGAATTTCTAACCATTTTGTTTATGTTCCTTTCAGTTCGAAAGGAGAATGAAGAAATGGTGAATGCAATTAACAGGGAAGAAGGGGGTGAATACAACGATACAGCTACAGGGATTGCTACAGGCAGTAGCCCTATGCCATTGGGCCTCTGATGATCCTTTAAATTCATTCTCAGCAAAATAACTCTTTGGTGGGATTTGGACACAAGACAGTAATGTACTCTGAGTACAGTCAAACCTGTTGTTTACTGATGAAGATAGTATAAGAATTTCTGAACTGCTGACATTTGTCTGAGTCACCTGTGCATCTTCCATAATTCGAGGCGTGGATATATCCAATATTATAAATCTCATGAGCTTCAGATATTTTTGACAACATTTTGTTATGCCGAATAAAACCATAATATTTATTCTGGATTTTGCAGAAGTTTCTTGGGGTAATTTTCCACAAAAACATAATATTCCTTTTAGCTATTTCATTGTTTAACAAGGCTGCAATGTTGAAAATTGAAACCATTACTAGAGAACTGGGCTGCTTCTTCCCAGCTTTGTGCCTAAGATCATTGTAGTAAGGAAACCAATCTGGATGGATGCCATGTTCATCACTGTTGCTCACATATGATGATGCTCTTCTCAAAGCAGTGCCTGATGTGAATTGTAGTTGAGCTTATGATTACATCTTAGAGAGTTTCAGGTGCAACTGTATAGACAAACACTGTTAGTTACTTCAACGTAGGTTCAAAAATGCATCTTGTTTTGCTAGAATGAAGACATAATACATAACTGCAAGAAGTAATCAATCCAACCTTCAACAGTCTTCCTATCAAGGATTAGTGTATTGTTACATGACTACATGACTTGAAAAATGAAGGTTGTTCAATTTTATTTACGGTGGATTCCGGTTAATTGGGACACATCGAGACCAGAACACTTTGGCCCAATTAAGCAGCTGTCACAATTATGTGAAGTTCCACGTACAGAGTTGAAAAAGCTTGTTCTTTAAGATTTATCCCAAATAAATGGCTGCCCCGATTAACCGACGGCCCAATTGACTGGAATCTACTGTACCTATATTTCATTTCATATGGGAATCAGACCATGACATATTCTTAAATCTGTGACTGAAAAAGGTGAAGAGAAACATTCAGCAACAGTATATTTGATAAAATGTGTTTGGATATGTGGTCATGATATTAACTTAGATTAGTTTTACATTGAAAGGAACTAAAATATCCTTAAGAGACTTCAATGTTTGTATTTTCCCTCTCCCTTCTGTATACAAGCATACACATATTGTTAATGTATTTTATGTGCATTGTAGACTCTGGGTATAGTATAAATTCAAACACCCATAGTATAGATAAAAGCAGACTGGAATTGGAACCTCATAGACTTTTACCCTCCATTTTCACTCTGGTTTTGTATTAAGGAAAAGGGGCCTCCTCTGCCTTCCTGGCCAAAATATTACGTGCCAACACTCTGTTATTTATTTGTAATATGCAACCTTATTTTCCATGTTCTTTACTGTTACTTCATATGTCTCACAAAAGTAACCACCCTTAAGTTGAATGCAAAAGTTTAGCATGTCTACCTGCAGTATGATTGATTCTCAGTTAGGTTCTTTTTTACCATATCTAGAATGGCTTTGGAGGCTACAAAATTGCATTTACTTTTTAGGTCTTTGCATTTATTTATCTTCTTTATTTCTCTATTTACATTTGAGGAGGAGACGAGTGCAATTGATTTCTCATATGAAAAGGTTAAAAATACATCAGCATTTTACAACAGTGAAGCATGGTGTTATTAATTTGTCAGCATACCATATATATCTTAACATATTTTGACAATGTGTAAAGCTTCAATGTTGTAAAATATATCTTTAATGTTGAGAAACAAACTGCACTCTTGTCATTCTGATATGTGAATAAAGGCAGAGAGAAAACAAGTAAATATAAAGATTAAAAAGAAATTAAATTTTGTAGCCTTCAAAGCCATTATAGACATGGTAAGTGAAAGAACCTAACTAGCAATCATACACAGGTTATTCACATTGCAGCTAAATACACTACTAATTGAATTACCACAGTTAACTTAAGGGTGGTTCCATTTACAAGACTTTTGAAGTAACAGTAAGAACATGTAAAATAAAACCTTGTATTAGAAATAACTTGGGTGCTGACAACAAATATTATGGCCAGGAACTCAGAGGATTGTGAAACCAGATCCGAATTGGAGGTCGACTGAGTCCTCCTTGCAAGTATATGAGCAACAGAATAATGGACAAATACGTAGATGTCACACATGTACGCACAAGTTACTGTTACATACTTTAATTAAAATGACTTGTAACTTATCCATAGATTAATAAGACTACTGACTGAATGGAAGCATTTCTGTATTGTATTTTGGGGTCCAGGGTTAAAATCTTAACCTGGAGACCTGATATCCTGTCTGAGCTTTCTAGTGGTTTCCCTCAGTATCTCCAAGTATATGTCGGACAGAACCTTAAATTAGGACATGGACTGCTTCCAGTTCATTATTCATCCCATTGTTTTCTGTTACTACATTGATATGTGCTGTTGGTAGCATCTTAAACAAACCATAAATAAAAAATAACTAATAACTAAATAAATATACAAACATACAATTTACTAAATAAACACAATAAGACTATTTGATATTTTGGATGAGTGAAAGGTAGCATAAGTTCATTTTGTGCCCTACTGATGTACTGATGATATAAATTTGCTTAAGGTATGAAACTGTATCTTTCACCCTCATTAAGGACAGTGATAATGATCATTCACATTCCTTTTGTCATCTTGGCAGCTCAATCACTGTTTGCAAGGATTAGCAGAGCTTCATTAATTGGCAAATGGAAATCTAATTATAATTTGTATCAGTTATTTCCATATTTTGAACATGGAAAAAATAGTCTTTATCTCACTGGGTAAAAGTTTCAGGTTTGAATAGTCTTTGGACCAGAATGATGCCCACAATTTTACAGTTTAATTTTTACACAACAAATATACCACAGTAACAAAATAAAATACATTATATGTAGTCCCTAGTGTCCACCTCTCGAAAAGAAGTAACATATTAACATATTAACTGGTGTGAATTAACAGTTCATGATACATCCAAATTTGATTAAATTTGATAAAAAGAATAGAAATATATTATTCAGTTTCCTAAAATAAGAACTTTAGTGACATAAATAAATAAATAAATATGGTTTATGATGTTTCTAAGTATGTAGGTCTAATGGTAGCTGCATTTATTCAAAAGTACATTGAGTTTTAAAAATATTTCTGATATTGGATTTTGTTCCCATGTTTGGGAGTAAAGGAGGATTATGAAAAGTTATTCTTGAAGAATTTTGTCATGTATTGTAAAATTAACTTTTTATGTTTGTTTATATTCCTTAAGAAAAGTAAATGAAAAGTTTTAAAGGCATGCCAGGATGTCCATTTATCACATTAGCCAACATTTGAATTATTTTTTTGGTTGTTACTAACCCTTAGAAGTAAAATAAGAAGATTCCCAGGTATTAAATCTATCACAACTATGAATTTAGTTAAAGACTGAATCCCAGTTTCATACTTGTCTCATTACACGCACACATATGCAAAATGAAGGGTTATCCAGTGAATATATTTAGAGCAAAATTAGGTTTTAAGGAACTTGTATTCACCATTCCACTAAATCAATGTGTGTCAGGAAAATGCCACACACAGGAATGACATACATATTTGATGTACTCATTATTCACACAATGTAGCATTTTGTTTTTTAGCTAGTTCTTAAGAAGCCACTTCTGTTTACAGTTTTCTGTAAGACATCATCTGGTCCATATGATAAGTATCTTAGACATGTTCACAATCCATCCATGCTTCTGTTAGTATTGTTTAGTCAAATAAATTTTGATGAAATTTTATACTAAAAAATTATATGAACTTGCATCTAGATTGGACAGTTTTAACTACCACTTTTCATAAGTGAGCTTGTTTCACCGTATGGGAAAATATATTTATTGATAAATGCAGGTATCCTAGCAACCCACTTTAATGGCATAAATAATTTGAATTTTTGCATTTTCTGCAAATTATTAGAGTAGAGAGTTTGGATTCTGATGCAATAAATCCAAATAATTGAACCTGTTCTCTTTTACATCAGATGCTTCAAGTGCTTTTGCCATGGAACTAATGCAAGTCTCAGAGCCCTCTAGTTTCATCTGACAAAAAATTCATATTTGTGAGCTGTTTCCAGTAGCCTAGGTACTACAGTGTAATTGTGATTGTGATCCTAGACAACTTTGATGTCACTGGCAGCATTTTCAAAGGTTAAAGGTAAAATTCTTGAGAACATCCTACATTTGTTGTGCTATGCATACATCTCCTAGATTATTTTCTTGGGATAAAGAGTTTGTCCACCAAGCAGGGAATTAAATAAAAGATAATTATTGAAAGACCGTCTGTATCAGTTGTTGAACTTAGGTTCTAACTTTGACATACAATCAAGGTCTTTTTTTTAGATTGTAATTTCCAAGTCTAAAAATTTAGTAAGAAGTTCCATTTAGGGAAAACTGTTTATGAAAGTCACCTTTATCTTATGAGTTATTTAATTATGTGAAAATAAATTCAGTTTTATATCTCTAATCAGAAATAATTTGCTATAAGTTTTATATGGGATTGTTTTAATTTTCAAATAACTAGAATGTTAAATGTACCTAATATTAATCCTCCCATATCAAGAGCTAACATTTAACTTACTAGAGACCCATATGCTGGGCATTTGCTGTGCATTTAAACTGCATTTGAAGTGCTTAATGTCTTACCTACTGACCTTAAGAATCTGGAGTTTTAAGACAATTAAGTTAAAAAAGTGGTGTTTCAGGGTAGCATTCTAAATTATTTAAAAAAACTGTTAGTTCAGAACCACTGTGGCAAGAATCAAATTAGTTAACAGATTAAGTAATATCCCTAGATCTGAACTGATATTTTTATAAAGGAAGAAATATTGCATGTTTAAAAATGTTATACTGTTACTTTTTATGTATAATACATAATTGAATACATAATAAAATTGGAAAAAGCTCAAAGACAGAAATACTAGTATATGTATTGATTATTTGTATGGTCTAGAAACCAAACTGTCTTTAACACAGCAGCAATAAAGGAATTCAGAGTACTTGATTTTAGTTCCTTTCAATTCTGTGCACAGATGCTGCTATTTTTGTGTTTTCTGACAAAGTATTATAAGAATTATAAGGCACTTCCATAATTAATATAAATCTTTTGTTATGTAGGATTTGAGGTCTTCATGGCAGTGAGTCTGAAGATGGCTGTCTTCTGGATTGTTGCACTGTGTAGTCTGGATGATGGAGGCAAGAAGGACCTCTGAAATGATGATAAACTTCTACCAGACTACACGGTGTAACTACCAGAAGACAGCCATCTTCAAATCTTTTGTTGTTATAGATAAATTGAGTTTTAATAAAAATAAAATGTTTGAAGATGACATAAAGGATATGCCAACTTTTATAGGATTATACACATGGAATATTAAAGATTAGTTATTTTGGATCAGATATGTTTATAATATTAGTTTTATGATTAAGCTATATATTTATGACTATTTAAAAGTGCAAAACAGACCATTTATTGTTGGGATTCCTGTAGTAATGACATGTTTGCAGTCACTAGAAGTTTGGTTTGTGGTGGAAGTTGAAATAAAGTATTGGTAAGTTTGAATTACAGTAAGCACATTATAAAATATCTTTGTGAAATATATCGTACATAATACTAAATTTTCTAAGTGACAGAAAAATTGTTATGTACAGAAAAAGTTTTTAAAAATTACTTTTATTATAATGGACACAGATATCATATATCAATGTACAAGTGTGTTCACCATGAATATCATTGTGGTACAGTTTAAAATTTTCTATTGTGCTTGTTCAAAATTATAAGGCTAAAGAATGTGAAATCCTGAAAATAATTACAAGCTGCTTAACTGCCTCTATTGTTGTTGACTCTAGTTCAGTTTCACTAAATATTGTAAGTTAATTTAAGTTCAAAAACACTTACTTTATTAATATAATTAATAATTACACATTAACTATAATTAATTATGAAAATATTATTTGAAGTGAATTCTATTGTCTTTCACAAAATATAATGCAATTGTGCAATCAGGTATGGTTGATTTAGTATCACAGTTGAATGAAACTCATTGTGATAGATTATGTTAAAAATCCTGCTACTTTCAGATTTTTAACACAAGTTGAAATCATGTTACTGACACTCAAAAGTGTTTTTATAAGGTATTTCTTTTTTGAGGTTCAATGCCTTGCCAGGCTCCGAACAGATTTACATTGTTAATTATCCACACAGAAACAGGGGTGATACTACATCTGTTTCTGATCATATTGGACTTGAAAACATTAAATAAGAAATAGAATTTGTAAAATTTAAATGATATTTGCCTGGAAGATGTACTTTGAACATATTAGAAGTTAGTAATTCTGTGTTTGTGCAATTTAGTGAATACTTTGTAAATTTAAGTAAATATAGTGAGATTCATGTATTCACTAAGAAGGGCACCAAGTCAATTGAAAACCCTGATTCAGCTCCAGTTTTCCAGTATGACAGCAGACGTCTTTGACTTCCTGGCCAGAATGTTGTGTGGTTTGACACTCCACTGTTCTTTGAAATACACAGTTTTATTTTTCATGTTCTTCTCCATTACTTCATAAATCTTGTAAAGAATGTCCATTTATGTTATCCACAATTGTTCGGTTGATACTATGTTTTCCTACAGAGTAGGCAAGTGGGGGTTCAGTTCTTAGTAAAGTAACTTTTTTAATTACCAAATGTATAGTGGCATTTGAGGCTGTAAAATTTAATTACTTTTTTTAACTCATTGCTTTTATTTACTTTCTTTCTTCCTTTATTCATGTATGAGAATTATAGCAATGGCATGGGATTATTATAACAATCTGTTTTTGAAACAGTTCTGCAGCTTTAACTGTTTCTTCAAATGTTGCATTGTCCTTACTGCTAATATATTGTGTCTTTGTCTCATTTTGTTTCTTCGTGAAATCTTAGAACCATTGACACTGAGAAACAAACTGCACACCTCTTTTTCTCTGATGTGAAAGAGGGAAGAAGGAAAACAAATTGAATGAAAGAGTTAAAATATAAATTAAATTTTGCAGCATCTAAAGTCATTATAGAGATGTTAATTAAAAAGAACTCACCAAGAATTGGACCCCAGCTGCCTGCACCATAAACAAACACTGCTAACTGAACTATTATGGAAAAATAGATCTACTTTCACAAGATTTGTGAAATAGCACAGTGAGGAGTGTTGACAAATAATATTTTGGGCAGGAAGTCACATGAGGGTCCACTACCACACTGCAAAATGGGAACTGAATTGGAGGATTTTATTTAACTGGGTCAGCTTGTAAATGCACAAATGGCACATCTAAATGGTATGACACTTGAATGGAACAATATTTATAATTAACTACAACTATATCTAGGGTAAAAACATGGTAGATAAAAGCATTGTCCTCCGTAAGTGGAGTTCAGATCCCAAATCTATGTCAGGATACACTATAGAGAATTGACCCTTGTGTTATACCCTTGTTCCACCTAGGTCTGGGTTCTAATAGCTCTCCTTGCTGTAATGACTACTAGTTTTTGAGAACAGTTCCAATGAGGGAATATGTAAATTTGCTTATCAGAGAAGCTTGTGGTCTGATGAGGCATAACTTGTACATAGTGCAGAGTTGTGCTTTTATACATTCTCTGATGTGTTTTATATAGTTATTCTCTTAAGCATGCATTATGTCTGCAAATATCTCTCTCCCTAATAAGTTTTGAATGAATGAAATTCACTGCATGACAAAACACATTTATGACTGTGTTTTGCTCAGTCAGTGATATGTTTTGAGCAATACATGAAGGATGAAATACCTCCCTTCTGATCCCATTTGCTAGCAGGTGGAAGCAGAGGAGGCAATATACGATATAAAATTCTGTTCATCTTATTTTACTAATTATCTATCATCATTGTTTTGGTAACACCAAGTTATGAAATATTTGGACTATTTGTTGGTCCATCCTGGTATCAGTGAACTAAGTATTTCTTTCATGTGAAAATCATGGAAATTAGCAAGACTGAGAAAACCTAGAATGCTCAGAAAACACAAGAATAAAATTCTATACTATGTAAACTCTCCTGACTCCTATATGGCAGTGAAACCTAAGCATTAAAGGTTAAAGACAAATTCATAATTACATTTGCTGAGACAAAATTCATGAAGGCCTACAAAACGTACATGGAGAAACTACAAACTCTATGAAGACATTTTGGATCAGCATTACACAAAATACAGACTGCAGAAAGATACAGATTGCCCATATTGACAATGTAGAGGCTTTTATGTTTCAGTGTTATGCAGAATTAGTGACTCATTTTAGGCAAAAATAAGAATTTGTAATGCAATATTTATAGGTACATAAATTCAATCTAAATTTTAACATGATGATCCATGAAACATGTATATTGACACAAAGATTAGCATTTTCAGAGCCTGAAGTTTCAAATTTGATAGCTATTGAAGTTTCCATAACAGCAAGTTGTTTTGATTCAAACATACTTAAAATGAAGTGTACAAGCCTATAAATACAGTCACTTCTTGTGAGACTCAAGGAAAAGCTACATTGAGACTATTGTTTTTCACCGATGTATTTATCATTTATCACTATGTCTATGACATTATGTTTCCATGAATACAGAAATATGGTGGCACTGTAGCAAACGCAATACATTTTGCACTTTTAAACATCCAGGTAAGGTTTATTCACAGCAATTACAACTTTTTCATCAAGCATGTATTTACTGAAAATTATGTGAGTATTCCCATACAGAGACAGTGCTGCCAACATTTCTGACGTTCTTTGAAACACGCCAGAAAAGAAGCAGTTTATTCATTCTCTTGGCTACAGCCAATGTTGCTAGTAATGTGCTCTGCTCTGTCCTCACTGGACCCAACTATGGACCATAAAAATAATTATGTAGGTATGAGTATTGAGCTGTCACCTTTAAAACATAAAACACCTTGATATTTTGTGCATTAAATAGATTATAGTCATGAATCAAATAATGTGCTAAAACTAAGTACGAGTTCAGACTACATAGCGCAGTAACCCAGAAGACAGCTATCTTCAATGTGCTAAAACTGTAAAACTTTACATGGGCCAGATAAAAAGCGATAGTGAGTCATATCTGGCTTATGGGGGCTGTCCATTCCAGATTCAAAGAAACCTGTTTCTGATAGTAGATATCCTTATTTTGATTCTATTCTATTGTATTCTGATAGTGTATATATCCTTGTCCATTTGTTTTTTCATTTGTATATTTGTTAGTGTACTGAACTGCAACTTCAAGTATTTCTTCACTGTACAAGTACTTCCAGTGATCAATTGGGCTTGTAGCATTCTTCACTCACATACACTCATAGAATGGGATGTTATATTCCTGATATGAATCCAGATGTTCATAGGTGGGATTTTGTTCCTTCATTTAATTATTTTATCTTCCCACATGTAAAAATTGACAGCCCATCTTCTGCTTCCATTGAATGTGATCTTGAGAATTTATTTATTCTTGAGCATAAGTGTTCTCTTCCCTCATCTCTGCTATGTCTTCAACTTCATTTGTATTCTCATTGTCAACATCTGACATGTAGTATTTTGTCACTGATGAGAATTATATCAAAACAAACAATAAATGTAATCAAATATATGATAATTTTGCAAAGGCATACTTAAAATGTACCTTAGAATAAATGGCACGAGTGGGTGCCATTGGTCTGACCAAAGGTGGAAATATTTAACTGCCATGTGTAATAAACTGAGCTTCAAGTGATACTGACTACTGGCTGGATCTAGCAAAAGAGGGGATAACATAATTTATCACCTAGAAGTAAACAAACATTTTGTTCTGTATGGGCTTATAGACACAGCACGCCTGCTGGGAAGGTTAAGTGTGTGTTAGACACATGTTACATATTGTTAGGAAACTGACAACAACAGCATGGAGGATGTAAATATTAAACTCATAGGAGATTTCAGAGAAGAATTTTCATACAACAACTTTAATTTAAGAGTAATCAATAATAATTGTAATTTTTAAGATTAGTGTTGACAAAAGTTTTCTTTCCAATCTCCAAAAATGATTTTTCTGGGTCAACATTTCATTTTAAAGAATTCACTTTCACTAATTTAAGTTTTACAAATTTTTTTTGGTTTACCTCCTTTATGAATTAAAAAGTAATTTATTTTCTTCGGTACTAAAACTCTGGTCTCATACCAGCAATATCTATGAACCATATGTAATGTATTATGATTTATAATGCCACTACCTGTTGTTGCATATATTAATACAATATGTATTGTATTAATCATTCTTTGATTGATAGTTCTAATGAGGGCATGATCTTCATTTCCACATTAATGAGACATAGAAATTAATTTTGTAATAAAAAATATAATTCCTTGGACCATTTTTTATTAGTTATAAAGAAACTTTTCAATGGTGAACTGAATTCATATTCCTTCTAGAGGCTTCATCAATATGCTAGTTGGTTCTCTTGATTTTCAGAGAAGATGAGGTTTGTTATTGCTGTGAAAGAGATGATTTCTGACATGGCTAGTTAAACATCAAGTGACTAACATGAACAACGGCAGCTGAGTAATGGACACTTCTGCACATCTACTGTCACATCTCTCTCTCTCTGTGCCATCTGCCTTTATTCATGCCAGTTACTTTAAAGAACTTTGAATCATTGATGGTATATATTTTACCATTATTCATTAGAGGAATGACTGGTATCATCATTTTCATAGCATCAAAAAACAGAGAATATGAATGGCCTGTTATGTACTTTATGTGCACTGTCAGTTGACAAAAAACAGTACTTATATGCTATTGCTATAAAGATGGATGATCTCGAGTTAGGGTTAATGAATAATTGGTAATAACCTAATAATACTTGCATTGTAGTAAACTATCTCAACTACCTGTTAATTTTCATATTATAGTATTATTATTGTTATTATTTAATATAATAACAATAGCAATAACAACAAAAAGATTTTAGTGTTTTGTGAAGTTATTAAAATTGCAATAATTTTGTACAGTCATAGAATCAAACACTGAAAAGTGAATGCAGTGTCATCAGTTATAGCATAATTAATGTTTTATAAATTATTCTTTGTTATAATTAGGGCTTTCTGTAATGTATACTATATTACTGACCACAGTATTAATATATGAAATGTTGAATAGAGGTCCTCCCTCCTACATACATGATGTTCTGCAAAGTAATATTACAGGCGTCAGTTTTGTATTGATACAGTCTTAATAATTTATGTAAAGAAAATGATTATAATAATATTGTCTGTTGTAAAATTCATTCTTTATCAATAATACTAGCCATGTTATTTTGTGTAACCTATTGAAATGTTCAAGAGGTACTGCTTGAACTTTTCTTTTTCCATGTTATCCTTGACCCTTATTCTAAATATATTTTTTTTGAAGTTGGTATTTAATCCTATTTTCAACAGGATTTTTCACAGATTTGCTCAACCATTACAAAAAAATGATGGGAAGCATCTACAAGATAGATCATAACCAATTCAATTATGATCTGCTGCTACTTGCGTAATAATTTTAATACAAAATATGTCTTCACAAGTCTTTTACTGAGGCATTTAACTTTAAAAATGTGTCTTTACATTGTATAGTGTAGCTTATATAATTGATCACATATCACACCATGCATATTACAGATAATTATACAGCCATGTGAAATGACAAGACTACATTCCTTTGTTTATCCACAAAGAACAATATCATTGAAATTATAAACCATGAATGTATTACAAGAGTTAACTATTAATCCCCTTGTTTTGACTAAGTATTAAACATGTGCTTACTCTGATTTATGAAAATTCTCCTGTATTTAATGCACAAATGTCAACAATTTACATGCAAGAAAACTTTTATCTTGCACGTCAGGGGGAGGGAGTACATATATAGAAATGCAGAGAAAATTTGAAATGAGGAATTTATCCTGCAGTTATGTATTTCACTACGTTCTACAAATTTTCTTTCACTGTAAACATGCTGAGTCATTATGTCACAGTAAGTAGCTGTGTGATTGTCTTAGTTTTCTCAAGGCACCCACTAATAATAGTGACCAGTATCAACATTTTCATAGTATAATAATATTAGTTTAATAAAATGAAAAGTATACTGATAATTAGTTCACTATGGTCATGCACTGGCATAGCTCAGTCAGCATAGTGACAGGCTATGGGCTGGATAACCAGAGTTTAATCCCTGACAGGGGCAGCACCTATATGCTGTATAGTGGGACAGCTTTACTTTTTTATGATCTGTTGCAACTGTACATCTGACCCAGGATCCCAGTGGTGATTTTTAATTGATACATCTTCTAGAGTTCTACTAGCAGAACTATCATATGAATGTCTATTTTAGATTATGTTTATATTTATTTTGGCCTGGTACTTTTAGATTTTGAATTTGTGTCAACAATAACTACACTTTCAGTTTTTATAAGTCATGCAAAACTTTATGTTGATAAAACTTTTTTATAAAACCTTTCTATAACTGGAGAGAATGGATGAGTATTACATAGACACTACTGAGTGTAGTAGCTGTGGTATAATACTTCCATCAGGAAAGTGATTAAGGCAATACAGTATCCCAGTAGAACACAATATGCTCCTTGTAGATGTACTAAAAGAAGCACAGAGTAGTCATCTAGAAGAGAATGGTTTCGAATGGCAGCAGATTTAATTTGTAATTTTGTGAGTACATCTTGCCACCATTTTTCCAACAGGCCAGCTTCCATGGCAATTTGAATAAATCTGTTGAATTGTTCCAAAAGGTAATTTCCTTTTAAATGAAAGGCCTTGTAGCTCTCTATGAAGTAATATTCAATTGTACACAGCATAGGGACTTCAGATTGTCAA
>NW_019059575.1:287200-298421 GCF_000696155.1 Zootermopsis nevadensis
CAAAGTTGCAAACTCCATACTTTATAAACAGTCTTCAGGCAATTTATAATATTAGTGCATGCTTTTCTGTGTGTCGTAATTTCAATAGTCTGCCCATCAGATATGTCTTGGAAGGCAGAATAATAAAACCCATAAACCATTCCAGTCTCAAGAATTTCATTAAGGCTGTTGATTTGTTTCTGTATATCTGGGTCGATCAGGTAACTGGTTATAAAGGCCTATGGTACTGTGCTCACTGCACAGCAGCAGCTTACCTAAAGGATGAAGAACAATCTAAGAGGTATGTTGTGTAGCATTTCAGGTACAGTTATCCCTTCTAGCACTGCCCAGGTGTGGGTTAAACAATCTGTTATGTTTTCATAACACAGTTTGAGTTTTTATGTTCTACTCCAAATTTGTCCAGATACAACATGATAACAGCAGAGATAAACACAGCCACAAATATGAGAAGTCACGCACTATGCAAAAACACTAAGAAAATGCTTTTCCATCTTAGAAGTCCTTGTGTACAAAGAACAACCCAAACAATTCCACCATTCATATATGAAGTGGCTCCCTCCATATATGGAGAACACTTTGATCTTAATGACAATCACAGAAAGCAGTGTCTGGCCTCTTATATGCCAAATCTGCATATATTCCCGTCCATGTACCTCCTACCAGCTTATTTCCCCATAACTCATTTTCAAGTTCAATGCATCAGTTACAAAATGGAAGAGCTGTATTTCCAAACCATCTTCATGGTTCATATTTAACTGATCCATAGTATTAGGTATTATGTAAGGCTACAATACCACCACAGCATTGTATGTCTTAAGTCTACACCATTAGTTACTGAGCTAAAAACAAAACACAGATTATATAAAGGCCATGTCTATAATAAGATATCTGAAAAGTGTACTAAAATGTCTTAATGGCATGTATTACTAGTATATTGCTGCTGTGACAGAAATTTTAGTAAGTAAAAATGGTTTAACTAAAAACATTTGTGCCAGTACAACATATCAGTAGGCCAGGGTGCAGAGCTATCAACTGGTGGCTTATTATGCATAAATGATTTGAACATGTAATTAAAATCAGTCTGATCTGAATGGTTGAAAATCTTGAAATAAGTAAGCTTATAATAATAGGTTTACTGTGATTGTGCCAAATCTGGAGAAATCATGTTTGAGAATTTATACGTCTGCCAGATGTGACTAGCAATGGCTGTATGACTGGGGTTTGATCCCTGATTGGGCAGAGAATTTTTCCTCTAGCCTCTGCATCCAGACCAGCTCTGGGGCCTACCTAGCCTCCTATCCAACGGGAACCGGGGTCCTTTCCTGGGGATAAAGCTTGGCTGGGGCATGATGATGACCACTCACTCCATTTAGTGCCGAGGTCAGGAAAGAGTAGGAGTTATACCACCTCTCCCCCCAAGTGACCTACATGGCATGTAGCAGGATGGCTTTACTTTTCAGTCAACTGAGAAATGCACCTTATCCACCCTTATCCTTCTGTCATCTTTAATCCACCAACAATGTGTATGTAACCTATAGTTGTATGTGTAGTATGCAGCATGCATCTTATCAACCCAATCATGTCTCAACATGACATTTTCTAGAAATATACAAAGAACCACAAAATGTTTTTTCAATTAAATCTGTTTCCTCATAAATTAAGGTCATTAGTCAATGTCTAAATGTGTTGTGCTCCAAAATATGATGAGTGGCATACTAGGCCACAAAAGCCCAAGTTAAGATCTACAAATTGTCATGGAGTCACTCTCAACCAGAACTGTGAATTATGGCTAGTGAAGAATACAACAATAAACTTTCTAAGGGTAGTGCTTCATAAGAAGTGATATTAAAATTTGATCAACTTTTGAAAGAGAAGACAGCTGGAGAAAGAAATAATATCAGGAAGTTAACTTTATTTTATTATATTATTTACATCATTATACTTTAATGGTTTACATATTTATTTACATTCTAGTCATATTTATATGCTTTACATTAATTTAGAATAAGCATTAGGTCTTACTCAACTGCCAGAGTACGTAACCTTTAGTACTTACAAAAAATGTGTATGTTGATTGAGAGTTGTTCCTCCTTGTAGTGAGTTGGCTTATCATAAAAACCTTCAACCATTAAAGTGGCCTCAGAACTATACCTACATCATTCCTATTCAAAATTATACAACAAAGAGCAACTCCAAGGAAAGACCAAGCAAACATAAAGAGATCTACAAAAATTCCCCCAATTAGTAAAAATTCCAAAAGTGCTTTTAATATTTCTTGCTATTGAAAGAAAATAATTGAACTCTCTTTTCCCTACTGATAAAAAATCCCCTCCATAAGGGTGCAGTATAAAATTAAAAAAATTAAAAGCTTTCATCTCTGATGATTATAAATGTAGAAGTAGTAGTATTTGAGCCCTGAATAGTGGTCAGATGTTAGGAATGTTTAGTTTGCTGGTTTTGATTTTGTATAAAGCACCAAGTTCTTGAAAACTGTTAAATCAGAAGACTTGCCATAAGAATCTATGTTAATGTGGAGAAACTGATAGTTTTGATCACATACTGCCAACACAGAAGCAAAAAACAAATTGTTGTAATTACAGTAAAGAGAGCCACTGTCATTTATCTGTTGCCCTTATGCAGTTTGGAACAGTTAACTCTTTCTCAAAACCATCAGCTATTTCAAGCTAATGCTCTTCTGTAAAAGGAGGAAAGCAAGAATATTTCATAATCCACTACTCTGCGTCACAAAATGACACAATCAATCAATTATTATAGTCATTCCAAGTCTGTATTGAAAATGTAAATCCACCACTAAGCAGCTGGTAGCTGAATCATATTCTCCAATTACTACATTACATATACTTTATGCAATGCATAAGGGAGAATGAAGCAGGCCTAACTTAAATTAGTGAAAATAAAGTATGAACGTACTTCATAAACACTTCTGTTTCTTTTTCAGCCTCATGATTCCAACAAAGTGCACCAAGACTGACTCAGTTGTAAAATGAACCAGAAAGACAGAAGAAGGTTTAGGGCATGCAGTGGACAGAACAGATGGGAGAAAGGCTGAACGCAGAAGAAATTAATGCCCAACTTGGGACACACAAAAGATGCAGATCTGAAAATGACTCTTAAGATGAAGGAAAACCATTCACAGTTTTGTAAGAAAAATTGTTAAAATGATCAGCCAAAGAACGAGAAACAAACAACAAAGGTACACTGTTTATTCCTCCCTTATTTCCAGAATAAAAAAAAGTTTCCAGCACTTATAAAATTGAACATCAAAAGTGATTTATTAAATGTTTTTAAAACTGCTAGGTTCAACAAGCTGCTTTTCTGTACATGCACTGTTCCATTCTACCTCTTGCCCACCCATTTCAGCAATGTGGTTATTAGGCCATGACAAAGCTCTGAGCAGAGAAACTCATATTTCAGTCACACACTCAAATTCAGAATTTAGGTAACCAATTATAAAGCATTCCATCAGCATCACATTTTCTTCAATCCCTGAAACGTTGTTTGATCATCAATTAAATTGGTGAATAAAGTAGGATATCTACTAAAAGATGAATATTGAACCTTGTTTCCAGTTTTACACGCAACTGAGTGATTTGAAATGAGATGTGATACATCCAGTATCAACTCCTGAGCATTTCAGTTACAAACAGAAGTTATGTTTGGATGGAATTCAGATAAATTATGCTAAGGTAATAATATTATCACAAATCTTCTCTGTGGACAGATATATGTTTTGTAAGGGATACCTTCTGAGTGAATGCTCTCCTGCAAGTTGTGCACTGAAAGGGTTTTTCTCCTGTATGTAGTCTCTGATGTACTTTTAGGTTTCCTTTAAGTGAAAATGCTTTGTTACATACTTCGCACACATGAGGTTTTGCTCCTGTGTGTAATTTAAGGTGTGCTTTCAACCCACCCTCTCTTCCAAAACCTTTCCAACAAATGGGGCATGTGTATGGAGTTTCTCCGCCGTGTTTTGCAAGGTGCAGTTCCATTCGGTGCCTGTTAACATATGACACACTACATATGGGGCACCTGTATTGTACCACATTAGAATTATTTTTATACTGCAATATTTTGTGACTTCCATTTAAAAAATGTTCTGATATTGAGGTATCCTCTTCAAATGAACAGTTTATTTGTGTGATATCGCTTTTTTTGAAATCCATATTATTACTGTATGTAACTGTAACAGAATCCTGTTCCTGTGAATTAGGAACACAGCTATTGCTATCATGTAAGTTCACACACACCATTCCACTGCAGTGTGAGTTCTGGGTAAGTGCTGGTTTGCTACATCTGGAAAGCAGATTACTTGACTCAGAACTGCAACTGTCTGTGCCATAAAGACTATGGATTTCTTCTAGTCCAAGATCCAGAGGCTGTAATAAAAATAATATTTTGTGTATGAAACTTAACAAGTGGAAAATAACACTAAGAGATGTATTACTGACTACCTATGCAATTCCATGGTGCATAGGAATTTCTGAGAAGCTTATACATAGTCTCTCAGCTATCTTGTACCTTTTACAGAACCCTAAAGTTCATCACACTTTTTACAAAAGCAAATCAGAAGAGCATGCCCTTCCTCTGGTTACAAAATATATTCCTGTCTGAAGCATTATAAAATGCTAATCTTAAAAGGTATCCAGTCATATATTAATTCAAAATAAAATTAATATTTAAGGCATAAGGTAAAAGGACATGAAGATGCTGTTCTAAATGAATAAATTCCTACTTCCAGTTTTTCCAAAGAATTGCTAAGTAACAAAGCTTTGTAAGATTAACCTCAGATATAAGTTACAATACTTGTGAATTTTTAAATCTAAGTAACATGCTGCAAATCTGTGATAAACAAAAACATAATTTATTATAAACAACCAGTCATAAGACTAGATGCTTATACCGAGGCAGCAAAAAATATTCTCATTATTACATTTTAGAAGCATTTTTCCTTCACTTACATCTTGGTCTTCAAGGTTGACAGTTGAGGACAAGACAAGAAGTGGCTCAGCAGTGTTGTCAACATCATCATCATCAGTGTCAATTTGAATTTCTACTGGAACAGTTTTACTCTGAGACTGCAAGAAATAGAATCTCTTTAAGAAATACTTTATTCTGACATGAAAGGAAAGGTGTGTATAAAACCCAACTGACTGTGGTTCATACAAAACATTTATTAGTATTTAAAACAGTTTGAAAATATGAAAAACAGGACTGTCCCTATGAAAATGTGGGGTCCAGGGAGAATCTGCCTCTGTGGGGCCCTAAAATGTTTTATAGATCCCCTTCAAAAATTTAATAATCCCTCCCTCAGTTGTGTTTTTTTTTGTCATTCTCAGTATTATATTTTGTGATGTTGATGCATGGAACTAGAGCCACCATGCATGCAGGTATAACCCTATTATGTACGGTTTACAAAATATTTACCCATTTACTGCGGAAAAGACTGGAGGAAGATTATATAAAAATTATAGGGGAATACCAATCAGGCTTCCACGTTTGAAGGTCGACTATAGATCAAATCTATACGGTGAAAGGTATAGCCGAAATTTTTTTTTTGAATTTTCTCTCAATCTTTATCATCTATTTATTGATTTTCGAACGGCATATGATAGCATAAGTAGAGAAGAACTCTATAAAATCATGGCTGAACAAGGGATACATCCAAAGATGATACGACTGGTCAAAATGACTATGTCTGGCTCCAAGACCCGGGTTAAGGTCTGTGGCGGTATGACTGATCTATTTGAAATTGGATCGGGACTTAAACAAGGGGATGGTCTAGCACCAATGCTCTTTAATCTTGCTCTGCACTGGGTTGTTAAACAAACCAAGGTGGATCTCAATAGCACATTATTATATAAGAATGCCCAAATAGTAGGATATGCCGATGATCTCGATATAATGGGTCGAATGCTACCAGAATTAGAAGGAATATATAAGGATCTGGAATTAGGAGCTGCTAAAGTAGGGCTACATGTTAATGAAAGGAAGACTAAATGGATGATACAAAGTAGAGATAGACAAAGAATAACGATCCAGCCTAACATGACATTGGAGATATTCCAAGAAGTACAAGAATTTAAATATCTTGGAACAATCCTGACAAGTAATAATGATGAGTTGACTGAAGTACAAAGTAGAATAACAGCAGCAAATAAAATATATTTTGCGTTAAAAGGGATTATGAAATCTAATTGTGTACATAAAAGCAGTAAAATAAGGATATATAAGACCATCATCAGGAGTATCCTCTGCTATGCAAGTGAGCTCTGGACACTGACAAAGAAAACAGAAATGATGCTGGGCGCACTTGAAAGAAAGATTTTGAGAAGAATCTTTGGACCAGTACAGGAAAACTCAAAGTGGAGGATACGCTACAATCATGAGCTATATAGACTATATAAAAGTGATGATATAGTAACTCACATTAAACTGAGAAGGTTGGAATGGGCTGGACATGTCTACAGGATGGAAGAGTATAGGATACCCAAAAAAATATTGGAAGGAACAATATATGGGAGAAGGCCAGTGGGAAGACCTAAAGGTAGAAGGCTGGATGCAGTGACGACTGACTCCAGAAATCTCCTTGGAACAGCAGCTTGGAGAAGGATAGCGTTGGATAGAGAGAATTGGAGGAAGAAGATAGAGGAGGTTAGGGCTCGATTTTGGGCTGTTACGCCATAGTAGTAGTAGTAGTAGTAGATGTTGATGCATGGCACCTCCGAAGCAGTGAAACCATGGGCAGCTTCCCAACTCATTCACTCCAGAAATAGCTATGTTAAAGAGGACTCTGAATCACAACATAAGAAACTATGATAGAGCACATGCAAATGCGGTACATATGGGGTATTTGGAAAACATGTAAACAGTTTAAAATGTGCACCACTATAGAATAACTAGTGGGAAAAGTAAAATATGTTACCACTGGATGTGGGGATGTCAGGAGTTTGGAGTTCAGTAAACAGTGTGTTCTGTGCATGATGGTGTAGAGCGTGGAGGAGCATGTGTTTATTGTCAGAACATTTTACCAAATGAGCAGATTTGTGAGAGTCAAAGAAAAGTTTGGAGCAATTTCAACATGTGGCAGGCACTAACAAGATCTGCAGTCATCTGTCTGGTACAAGTATGTATAAACTGGCAGTGTTTGTGACAACAAGAAAGATAAGAAGGGAAGGCACAGGTCATGGAAAACAGTATGCTCGTGTATGTGAAACATTGTTCTGGACTCTGAGAAAAAGTTCTCTGTCACTGGTATCAAATGCACATTAACATACACCATTATGCAATGGGATATGCCATTGTTTCCTTACAAAAACCAAGTGGTACAGAGCAGACAACAAGCAAAGAAGTGTGATACGTTTAGACTTCTTACAGTTTTTGAGCAATATGTTACCACTTTAGGCTGCTTGTGGTTTAGACTATTCCCACCTCAATGGATTCATGAACAAGGTTTTGGGCCCCTGAAGATTCTAACATAGTCATGGTGACATCACTTCCTCCTGAAAAATGTTCCATGTGGTGTGCAATCAACAAGGGAGGGCTTATTGGACTGCAAGCAGCCAGTGGTACCTGCAGCAACTGCAAAATAAGGTCATTTTAGTCATTCAAGGAGCAGGGTATGTGAATACAACGTTTTTGCAGCAGGATGGTACATGCCCATATACAGCAAATGTTGTCTTGGAGTCCTGCATGACGTGTTGCAGGTGGTCCTGGCCACCATGTTCACTGGATATGAATCCTTGTGAATATTTCCTAAAAGATCATGTGTACCACACTGACCACATATGTTTCTTGGAGTTGCAAGCTGTTGCTGAAGATATCACAGGTCACATGTTGTGATACAGTTGACAACTTTGCGATTTATTTACAGTGAGTCCATGAGGTCAAAGGACATCATATTGAACATGTTCACATAAACACCACATGAACACGAACTCTTCATGAAACTAAGCCTGCATTAATGTATAATAAGCTTCTGTACCCTAGAAAAGTATGAATATAAGGTTCATCAACACTGCAGCATGTTTTTCTGAGTACAGTATTACAGTTCCAATGTAATTAAATTTGTGGAACAAAATATTTGGCCTTTCTTAAACTGAGTTTTCAACTGGTTTTATTATTCAGTTTCTTTACACTGTACTTATAATTGTATTCTCCTTCCATGTATGTAACAATAAAAATATAATTGCAAATTTATATGAATATTTCAGAGAATAACATAACATAACATTACTACAATAAAGAAAATAACACACTAGATATCATAAACTCCCTCTCTTTCAAAACTCTTAGATGCTTTTTCACTTACACAAACTATCACAGAGATGCATTTCATGTAACATATTGTTTGAGGGAGATGGAGCAAGGTATTATCCTTATTTTCATCTGTAAACTCCTTACATAAATTTGAGTAAAATGAGATTTGAGGTTCTCACAGTGATAAGTATGAAGAAGGCTGTCTGCATGGTGCTATATCCCAGAAGACAGCCATCTTCAAATTGAGATATTCAGTTTATTTGATGTATAATTAAAACTGAATGCTGCTACTGAAGTTAATAATGTTCACGCATTAGTTGCACGTAGTACATAAAATGAATGCATAATTGGGATGTGATGGCACAATTCATCACCATATTCACTCCACGCATTTTGGTAAATTTTGAGTTAAAAGTTGCCAAGCAAATTTAATTTTTGTCCTTATCTGTCTGATTTATGTTAAATTCAAGCTGAACTTTATAAAATTTCTCATCATGCAAAAAACTGATATAAGATATAAAATAGTAGAAAGTGGTGCTTGAACCAAATGAACAGTGTATCCCTGTTAGCAAAAGGAACTGTCCAAATTCATTATTATTAAAACTTAATAATTAAAAATGACTTTATTAAGATATGTAACTCTTTATTTGAAACAGTTTTCTATATTACATATTTATTTTGTGACACAAGGAAAAATAACTTTATACAGATAATATTGCCAAAAATTACCAAACAATAGACAGTATGTCTTTATGCAATGCTCATGATGAAATACCACAAAGTCTGTCCCAGACTGGTTCTGAAGTGATTGATAGAGGTGCAGATAGCACATCTGGAAGTCAGCAGAAATTATCTGCAGGAGTGTTGTGATGAAATATAAGCTTTTCTGAATTTCACAGTAGCTGGTGGTGACAGCTCAGCCCACCACTGTGAGGGTACGAAATAAACAGTGCAGTGGCTGCACAAATTCTCTCAGGTTGCTAACAGATTGAAATTACAACAGAGAAAGTGATGTTAAAAATTTTCTGAGATTCCAGTAGCCCTGTATTAGTTTATTTTCAAGACAGAGGAACAAGTCACTGGCGTTAAATAAAGTGACATGCCGCATAACAAACTGATGCCAGCAAAACCATCAGCAATATGAAATTTGATAAAAATAATATTATTTATCCTTCAATCTACATAACTTTATTCAATATAGTATATCAAGGCAATATGTTTCTACCTTTTACAGTCATCTTCAGGCCTACTTTATATGAATCGGCCCTACAGTACTAATCACAAACCATGCATGAGTAATAAATCCAAAAGTGGATCAATTTTTAATCCTCCAACATCCATCATACAGTCCTGGCTTTACACCATCCAATTTTAATAATTCTGGGACACTGAATTAGTACTGTTAAGTTAGAACAGAGAAACAGTGCAAGACTGTGACAGCATGTATTACTATGCTGTCAATACCCCTGTAGGCACTCATTACAGTGAAAATGATTAATGATGCTATGACAGAATTTTGTCATACTTAGCATGAAATTAGTGGTGCATTAAATAACACTTGGTAAATTACATTATTTTCACAAATGATATTCACTTTGAATAAAATTATGTTTCAAAAGTGCTTTACATTCATAATATATTAAGTCAAATGCAGGCCTACTTGCAAAAGAACTCTCAGCTAATGTACATAGGATTGCATTTAACCTTTCACTGTCCCAATGCAAATCTTTTGTCTGGTTACAGAGCATCTTATAATACAAGTAGCTGTTGGCTATGATTAAAAGAACTTGTGCTCTTCTTCTGTGGCAAGTATCAGAGCAATAAATACAACAGTAATTTTGCAACATTTAATGCTACTAGTTTAAAGTTGTTGTCAACAGGCAGTAATCTTTATGTGTTGGTAGAATTGCATATTCTATTTCAGTAATTGTACCATGGGCATGCAACATGTGGGGTAAGAGAACTTCATTAAGTTTAAACTAAAAATTTGTGTGTCATAACCTACTATAAATCTCACAGTGAGGCACAAATAGTTCATATGGATGTGCTTTTTAACATTTTGCAAAATAGTGACCTGGGAGAATATACTATTTACAGGGAAACATTACCATGAAAGAGTTAATATCGACAGTTTGATGAGCAGATGACACAGTTCACCTGATAAATTTAAGTTGTTATTATAAAACATGATGACAAACACAGTAGAATTATTTAACAGAAGCAATGTGTCAGCAGACAAGTTAAATTCATATTTATCCACTGCTGTGCCATTTGATACATGGTATTTTGCCATTACTGATGAGTTAATTATTTGTTAAATAGCACATTTTAGCATATCAAGTAAGGTGCCAACCTAACATCAACATTTACTGCATCCTGCTGTCTGTGGCTGTTAATCATAACACAAACCATTCTAATGTAATTATCCTCATATAGCATTTCAATTGTTCTCTCCGTCCAAATCTTTTTATTTAAATAAGTTGCATCAACCCATCCACATTCCAAGTACTGGTAGTACTTACTTAAATATAACTGTCTTATAGAATGTTGCACCATAGAAACTGACCAATGTTTCAGAAGTGCTTACTGCCACTATCGACAGGGCAATGAGGTGCAACATCCCAAAAGACAGTTATCTTCATACTCACTGTAGTGAGAACCTGAAATCTGACTTAGTATCTATATGTATGAAACCAGAAAAGTAATGAAAATTGTGGTAGCATCAAGAAAGTCCAACTATTTCCTTTAGATCTTTTTATACCCGGGTTAAGGTCTGTGGCGGTATGACTGATCTATTTGAAATTGGATCGGGACTTAAACAAGGGGATGGTCTAGCACCAATGCTCTTTAATCTTGCTCTGCACTGGGTTGTTAAACAAACCAAGGTGGATCTCAATAGCACATTATTATATAAGAATGCCCAAATAGTAGGATATGCCGATGA
>NW_019059575.1:301836-330098 GCF_000696155.1 Zootermopsis nevadensis
TACATGTTAATGAAAGGAAGACTAAATGGATGATACAAAGTAGAGATAGACAAAGAATAATGATCCAGCCTAACATGACATTGGAGATATTCCAAGAAGTACAAGAATTTAAATATCTTGGAACAATCCTGACAAGTAATAATGATGAGTTGACTGAAGTACAAAGTAGAATAACAGCAGCAAATAAAATATATTTTGCGTTAAAAGGGATTATGAAATCTAATTGTGTACATAAAAGCAGTAAAATAAGGATATATAAGACCATCATCAGGAGTATCCTCTGCTATGCAAGTGAGCTCTGGACACTGACAAAGAAAACAGAAATGATGCTGGGCGCACTTGAAAGAAAGATTTTGAGAAGAATCTTTGGACCAGTACAGGAAAACTCAAAGTGGAGGATACGCTACAATCATGAGCTATATAGACTATATAAAAGTGATGATATAGTAACTCACATTAAACTGAGAAGGTTGGAATGGGCTGGACATGTCTACAGGATGGAAGAGTATAGGATACCCAAAAAAATATTGGAAGGAACAATATATGGGAGAAGGCCAGTGGGAAGACCTAAAGGTAGAAGGCTGGATGCAGTGACGACTGACTCCAGAAATCTCCTTGGAACAGCAGCTTGGAGAAGGATAGCGTTGGATAGAGAGAATTGGAGGAAGAAGATAGAGGAGGTTAGGGCTCGATTTTGGGCTGTTACGCCATAGTAGTAGTAGTAGTAGTAGATGTTGATGCATGGCACCTCCGAAGCAGTGAAACCATGGGCAGCTTCCCAACTCATTCACTCCAGAAATAGCTATGTTAAAGAGGACTCTGAATCACAACATAAGAAACTATGATAGAGCACATGCAAATGCGGTACATATGGGGTATTTGGAAAACATGTAAACAGTTTAAAATGTGCACCACTATAGAATAACTAGTGGGAAAAGTAAAATATGTTACCACTGGATGTGGGGATGTCAGGAGTTTGGAGTTCAGTAAACAGTGTGTTCTGTGCATGATGGTGTAGAGCGTGGAGGAGCATGTGTTTATTGTCAGAACATTTTACCAAATGAGCAGATTTGTGAGAGTCAAAGAAAAGTTTGGAGCAATTTCAACATGTGGCAGGCACTAACAAGATCTGCAGTCATCTGTCTGGTACAAGTATGTATAAACTGGCAGTGTTTGTGACAACAAGAAAGATAAGAAGGGAAGGCACAGGTCATGGAAAACAGTATGCTCGTGTATGTGAAACATTGTTCTGGACTCTGAGAAAAAGTTCTCTGTCACTGGTATCAAATGCACATTAACATACACCATTATGCAATGGGATATGCCATTGTTTCCTTACAAAAACCAAGTGGTACAGAGCAGACAACAAGCAAAGAAGTGTGATATGTTTAGACTTCTTACAGTTTTTGAGCAATATGTTACCACTTTAGGCTGCTTGTGGTTTAGACTATTCCCACCTCAATGGATTCATGAACAAGGTTTTGGGCCCCTGAAGATTCTAACATAGTCATGGTGACATCACTTCCTCCTGAAAAATGTTCCATGTGGTGTGCAATCAACAAGGGAGGGCTTATTGGACTGCAAGCAGCCAGTGGTACCTGCAGCAACTGCAAAATAAGGTCATTTTAGTCATTCAAGGAGCAGGGTATGTGAATACAACGTTTTTGCAGCAGGATGGTACATGCCCATATACAGCAAATGTTGTCTTGGAGTCCTGCATGACGTGTTGCAGGTGGTCCTGGCCACCATGTTCACTGGATATGAATCCTTGTGAATATTTCCTAAAAGATCATGTGTACCACACTGACCACATATGTTTCTTGGAGTTGCAAGCTGTTGCTGAAGATATCACAGGTCACATGTTGTGATACAGTTGACAACTTTGCGATTTATTTACAGTGAGTCCATGAGGTCAAAGGACATCATATTGAACATGTTCACATAAACACCACATGAACACGAACTCTTCATGAAACTAAGCCTGCATTAATGTATAATAAGCTTCTGTACCCTAGAAAAGTATGAATATAAGGTTCATCAACACTGCAGCATGTTTTTCTGAGTACAGTATTACAGTTCCAATGTAATTAAATTTGTGGAACAAAATATTTGGCCTTTCTTAAACTGAGTTTTCAACTGGTTTTATTATTCAGTTTCTTTACACTGTACTTATAATTGTATTCTCCTTCCATGTATGTAACAATAAAAATATAATTGCAAATTTATATGAATATTTCAGAGAATAACATAACATAACATTACTACAATAAAGAAAATAACACACTAGATATCATAAACTCCCTCTCTTTCAAAACTCTTAGATGCTTTTTCACTTACACAAACTATCACAGAGATGCATTTCATGTAACATATTGTTTGAGGGAGATGGAGCAAGGTATTATCCTTATTTTCATCTGTAAACTCCTTACATAAATTTGAGTAAAATGAGATTTGAGGTTCTCACAGTGATAAGTATGAAGAAGGCTGTCTGCATGGTGCTATATCCCAGAAGACAGCCATCTTCAAATTGAGATATTCAGTTTATTTGATGTATAATTAAAACTGAATGCTGCTACTGAAGTTAATAATGTTCACGCATTAGTTGCACGTAGTACATAAAATGAATGCATAATTGGGATGTGATGGCACAATTCATCACCATATTCACTCCACGCATTTTGGTAAATTTTGAGTTAAAAGTTGCCAAGCAAATTTAATTTTTGTCCTTATCTGTCTGATTTATGTTAAATTCAAGCTGAACTTTATAAAATTTCTCATCATGCAAAAAACTGATATAAGATATAAAATAGTAGAAAGTGGTGCTTGAACCAAATGAACAGTGTATCCCTGTTAGCAAAAGGAACTGTCCAAATTCATTATTATTAAAACTTAATAATTAAAAATGACTTTATTAAGATATGTAACTCTTTATTTGAAACAGTTTTCTATATTACATATTTATTTTGTGACACAAGGAAAAATAACTTTATACAGATAATATTGCCAAAAATTACCAAACAATAGACAGTATGTCTTTATGCAATGCTCATGATGAAATACCACAAAGTCTGTCCCAGACTGGTTCTGAAGTGATTGATAGAGGTGCAGATAGCACATCTGGAAGTCAGCAGAAATTATCTGCAGGAGTGTTGTGATGAAATATAAGCTTTTCTGAATTTCACAGTAGCTGGTGGTGACAGCTCAGCCCACCACTGTGAGGGTACGAAATAAACAGTGCAGTGGCTGCACAAATTCTCTCAGGTTGCTAACAGATTGAAATTACAACAGAGAAAGTGATGTTAAAAATTTTCTGAGATTCCAGTAGCCCTGTATTAGTTTATTTTCAAGACAGAGGAACAAGTCACTGGCGTTAAATAAAGTGACATGCCGCATAACAAACTGATGCCAGCAAAACCATCAGCAATATGAAATTTGATAAAAATAATATTATTTATCCTTCAATCTACATAACTTTATTCAATATAGTATATCAAGGCAATATGTTTCTACCTTTTACAGTCATCTTCAGGCCTACTTTATATGAATCGGCCCTACAGTACTAATCACAAACCATGCATGAGTAATAAATCCAAAAGTGGATCAATTTTTAATCCTCCAACATCCATCATACAGTCCTGGCTTTACACCATCCAATTTTAATAATTCTGGGACACTGAATTAGTACTGTTAAGTTAGAACAGAGAAACAGTGCAAGACTGTGACAGCATGTATTACTATGCTGTCAATACCCCTGTAGGCACTCATTACAGTGAAAATGATTAATGATGCTATGACAGAATTTTGTCATACTTAGCATGAAATTAGTGGTGCATTAAATAACACTTGGTAAATTACATTATTTTCACAAATGATATTCACTTTGAATAAAATTATGTTTCAAAAGTGCTTTACATTCATAATATATTAAGTCAAATGCAGGCCTACTTGCAAAAGAACTCTCAGCTAATGTACATAGGATTGCATTTAACCTTTCACTGTCCCAATGCAAATCTTTTGTCTGGTTACAGAGCATCTTATAATACAAGTAGCTGTTGGCTATGATTAAAAGAACTTGTGCTCTTCTTCTGTGGCAAGTATCAGAGCAATAAATACAACAGTAATTTTGCAACATTTAATGCTACTAGTTTAAAGTTGTTGTCAACAGGCAGTAATCTTTATGTGTTGGTAGAATTGCATATTCTATTTCAGTAATTGTACCATGGGCATGCAACATGTGGGGTAAGAGAACTTCATTAAGTTTAAACTAAAAATTTGTGTGTCATAACCTACTATAAATCTCACAGTGAGGCACAAATAGTTCATATGGATGTGCTTTTTAACATTTTGCAAAATAGTGACCTGGGAGAATATACTATTTACAGGGAAACATTACCATGAAAGAGTTAATATCGACAGTTTGATGAGCAGATGACACAGTTCACCTGATAAATTTAAGTTGTTATTATAAAACATGATGACAAACACAGTAGAATTATTTAACAGAAGCAATGTGTCAGCAGACAAGTTAAATTCATATTTATCCACTGCTGTGCCATTTGATACATGGTATTTTGCCATTACTGATGAGTTAATTATTTGTTAAATAGCACATTTTAGCATATCAAGTAAGGTGCCAACCTAACATCAACATTTACTGCATCCTGCTGTCTGTGGCTGTTAATCATAACACAAACCATTCTAATGTAATTATCCTCATATAGCATTTCAATTGTTCTCTCCGTCCAAATCTTTTTATTTAAATAAGTTGCATCAACCCATCCACATTCCAAGTACTGGTAGTACTTACTTAAATATAACTGTCTTATAGAATGTTGCACCATAGAAACTGACCAATGTTTCAGAAGTGCTTACTGCCACTATCGACAGGGCAATGAGGTGCAACATCCCAAAAGACAGTTATCTTCATACTCACTGTAGTGAGAACCTGAAATCTGACTTAGTATCTATATGTATGAAACCAGAAAAGTAATGAAAATTGTGGTAGCATCAAGAAAGTCCAACTATTTCCTTTAGATCTTTTTATTTTATTACTGAACACTGCAGTCTACAATATCGTCATTTTGTTTCTGTATTGGTACATACAATGACTGAAGATGTGTTGACAGGTTGCGCCTTTTGAAGGTGCCTGCGGAGTATGGTGTCTGTGTGTTCACATTTTGTCTTGAACTTATAAGCTGCTTTCAGCTGATGTACACAGTGTTTGCATATGTGGTTTGGCAAGCCATCGTCCAGTAACTGAAATTACAATGGTAAGATTTAATATATTATAATGGAAATAATGTTACTATCTAGCACATAAAGTGGTGAGCATACTGCATAATAACAGATGTAGACTGCATTATATAACTGCTAACCACCTTGCTGTCCCCAAATGCACAATATGTGAATTTGTAAACATTGATGAATCACTGTCCTGTGTGTCTTCAGTTCACTCCACCTCCAACTGAAATGTCTGTGGCTGTGATTGGATTCAACAGTTTTATAGACAAAAGATGCAGTGTTTCAGTAATGAGAAAGAGTTCCTGATTTTTGTACAGAAGAGTCAGCCTCAGTGGACTAGTGGTTAGCGTGCTCGCTTCTGGACCCAAGGTTTGTGGGTTCATAACTGGCTGAAGTCAATGGATTTTTAAGGGTGATAAAAAAACGTAGCACAACTTCCTTTGGAGGGGAAGTAAAGCCGGCGGTCCCATGTTGTAGATTTATGGCTTGTAAAAGAACCTTATGAGCATGAACAAGATGTTTTGTAAGCAAAATTTAGCGGCCATTTCTCACCCAAGTCTCTCATGATTCACTACTAGATGGCTCTAGCAGACAAATCAGGATTGAGTAGAAATTATGCAGAGGCAGTGGGCTTGTCACTCACTACTCACAAATGCACTCTTCAAAGACACAGAAACCTCCCACATGGAAGGAGGCCAAGGCTCGACTTCGGGCTGTTGCGCCATAGAAGAATGTACAGAAGAGAAAACAGTAAATACCTGAACACTACCACATTAAAATTTAAAATTATGCCAGCTTCTTGTGTATTTTTAGGCATATATTTAAAAAACACAAATACTTTAAATGAGCCTATTAACTATAGACCTGCAGTGCTGAAAAACATTTTTTTATGCAACTGGTGTTCCACCACAAAGCTACAAGTGTGTGCAACAACTTTTTTATAAGACATTGTATATTCACATATTACAGTTGGAAAAAGGTAATATCTTATCTTTCATAGATAGAATTTGTAATATATAACCACACACATATCTCGCTCTCTCTCACACATACAGGTTTATCAACTGGTTTATTTAACAGTTTTCATTCTCATATGCCTGCATTCTTACAGGGCAAGGATTTACACGTAACACATGATTTGCCAAAATCCAACATTATCAGTAATGAAGTCGCCAAGGCAAACTTGTATGGATGAAAATGCCAAGGTAATTTCTGCACAAGTCTGGTATCCTGGAGAATTTTCTGTTCATGGTACAAAAGTGTGGTGTAATGGTAGAATCAAACCGTAATTTACAACTTTGCTGGATAATGCAAGATGTTCTTTATATTTGTTTCTTTTGCTAAATTGTCAAGACTTTTATGGTGAGGACATTACTATTTCACAAACATGATTTTGAATATTATTTGAATTCTTACAAGATAAGCAAATTTTGGGGTAATTATAATTTGAGGAAATATGAAGATAAACGGTATTCAGCCTGAGGAACAAAGGCATTACCATTCCAGTATGTAGTAAATTCCAAGATACTCTAGTAAAACAGTAAGCCTATGTGAGATTTTAGGTTCTCACAGTGGCAAGTATGAAGACGGCTGATTTCTGGGTAGTTGAGCCATGTAGTTCGGCAGAAGTTTATCTTATATATTTCAAAGATACTTGCTGTCTCTATCATTACCATGAATATGTAGGCAGCAAGTTCCTCTGAAACGTTGGTAAATTTCCACCTGACTACATGGCACAGTAACCCAGAAGACAGCCATCTTTGTCCCCTGGGTTGATATGCCATGTAGCCTGGTGCTTGCTGCTTTCATTATCGCCCTGATGATGGAGGTAGCACCTCACCTTCGAAACGTCGGTAACTTCTACATGACTACAGTGTGCAACAACCCAGAAGACAATCATCTGTAAGTTTATGCTTTATTCGCACTGCAATATTTACCATTTCTTTCCATGCATATCTCGTTCGGTTGAAACACGGAATAATGGGACTCGTAAAAAACACTACATAACGCGGCACAATGTTCCACATTAACACCATAACCTCACCTTTAGGTTTGGCAGCAATGCATATGCTTTCAGTATCATTGCTGCATCTTTAAATATGTCCAGCATTGGGCCATCCTTCGCCATACAGAAACGACAGATACTACTGAAATCCATATTCTTATGCCATAATATATTTCTTTACATGTATACGAAAATAGCACTAATGTAAATGTAGATGAATTGATATATTTTCAACACGGCCCCATAGAGCGTTTCAGCGAAGGTATTCCATACTCAGAGTCATGCATATCTAAAATAATTTACTGTTATAAATGAATAACATTATGTTGTATTTCGTCTGTAGAAGATGTGCGACATATTCCAGTGCGCGTTAAACTTCCACATATTTCCTGGAAAAAGTGCATAAAATTAATGGTTATGCTTCTTTTCCCCCCGTATGTTGTTACCATTTTCAGATGGTTCCGTGTTATGAGCCGCATCAATCAGTTCCGTAACCAAACTGGTTTCTTTAAGTAGATCATAATATTATCATACCGTCTATGCCTTGGACTTCCAAGCAGTTTCTTCCTCTCGGACCTTGCAACAAAATTTGTTGATACTATTCCCATCTTCTCCATGTGTGCAACACATTGTACTTATTTCATGCTCCTTGATTTCATTGTCCTAATAATGTTTGGCAACAGTAAAGTAAAGCTGTCCCACAAGACACTTAGGGGTAGAGGTAGTACAGCTCCTACTTATTCTTAACCTCGGCAGTATAGTGGTGTGAGTGGTTACAGTCACGCCTCGGCCACGCTTTACCGCCAAGAAAGGACCCCGGTACCCATTGGATAGGTGGCTGGGTGGGCCCCAAAGCCGGTCTGGACGAAGAGGCTAGAGGAAAAAAAAATTTCTCTGCCCCCGTCGGGGATCGAACCCCGGCCATCCAGTCTGTAGTCAGTAATTTTCCTGACTGAACTACCCCAGCTCTAATAATGTTTGGGCGAAGTTCTCGTCCAGCATCCTGTTTCTTCATTACTGTTAAGAAGAAATTGGGCCCAAACTATTTGTTTGGACACTAATTCTGAGAGAAGTTTTATAATTGAAAATGTTTAGAGAAAGCAACATCCAGGTACACTGCCCTATACAAAGAGATACAATTCAGGTAGAGGTGGATGAATTCCTTATGAAGTAGGAATCTCCAGCACAACCTTAATGTTAAAGGCGCCTTCAAATTCAACAGCAAACTCTCCTGCCAACTCTACAGCCCAATCTCCAGACAAGATCCCACCCTACATCCTTTTCTCTGACTAATGCAACTGTGACCCTTCGAAATTCATAATTCACATCCAGTAAGATAAATGGAAGATTTTAAGTGAGTGGCTACTGTACAGTAAAATATGTATAATAATTTTTGTTTGTGTACTATTGATATTTCAGTTTTTTTGTACTGCCTTTTTAATAGGTTCCAGCAGCTGTTGAGTCAGTGAAGTAAAATAATAAAAGTTGAACTTAATTATTAATGATTAATTAACACTTCACTTTGGCTCGATTTTGGGCTGTTACGCCATAGTAGTAGTAGTAGTAGTAATTAACACTAGTAAGTAGCAATTGATTTTTTTATTCAAGAGGGAAGTTGGCAATATTTCTTAGTTGGCCTACAGCCCAATATCAAATGTAACCATTTGGAAATATGATCCCCGAATCTTGACCTTTACAGGAAACGAATCGGGGTCTAGCAATATCTGCCACACACAGGTCCCAGGCAGGTTCGCGTCTTTTTATTAAGGAGCCTCAAAACGCCTACCATTAATTTCACAATATCGGATTTGCGCAGTTATAACTGATGGCGTAGGAGGAATATTGAAGGTTTGCCCATTGATATAAGAAACGCTGGGTCTATCTTCATGGCGGACACCACAAGAACAAGGGAGTTCCGCTCAGTATTTGAGGTGCTATTACGATTGTAAATTTCAGAACTAAATAATTTAAACACAAATTTTTTGGATGTTCTCCATCGTCTAATAAAATAATAAAATTGAACCTACTTTGTTGGGCCCAATCGATAGAATTACCGAAACGTCGTTCAATTTTATTATTTTATTAGACAATGGAAAACACCCAAAAACTTTTTATTTAAATAACGCACTATCGTTACAAATGAGCCGGGATAGCTCAGTCAGTGTAGTGACTAGCTACGGGTTCTGCGATCGGGGTTCGATCCCCGACGGGAGCTTCCCCCCCACGTCCCTACTTAAGCATACAGCGGGACGCTTTACTGTACCATTGTCACAAAAATTTTAGATTTGAGTTTAAATAATTTCCTAGATATCAAAGAGTGTTGAGTAGCAGAAAGTCTTTAGTTAGTTGCGTTGGAATTTTTCATGACAGTGTTTTCTATAATCCTCGTTCGCCTGGTCGCTGCGACCGTGGGTTCGAGTCCCACTCAAGGCATGGATGTTTGTCCGTCCTCCTCTTCCAGCCTGGTGGGTTAAGACTGGCCACGGTAGACAAGACGAAACCACCGTGGTATCTTCGCTAGTAAATCCCCGTATGGGGTGCCAACCAATCCTGGGATTGACGACAAAAAAAGAAGAAAAACTTAACTGTTTACCACTTGTTGTTCCTACAAATAAGTACTTTGCAGCCTTTTGTATCTACGTATTGTTCATGATACTACACAGATAATTTAATATACTGTACCTGGTCTTCAAATTGCGAAGATTTTCGGCAGTTGTATTGTTTATTGCAGAATCCACAAGCTGTGTCTTTAGCGCTAACCTCCTCAGCATCATCTTCTCAGGATGGCTCAAAGGCCAAACTTCTGCTGGTCCAACATTTTAATAATGTAGTTTAAATAATTAATGTTTTAAAAATTTCCAAAGCAAGCCTATTCTCACGACTTGTTTTATTGATATATAATGACGGTTGCTATAACTAGCGATCTATTAATAATGGATTTGGCGCTCAGAATACCTGAGTACACTTTTACCTCAGTAACAATACCTATAAACTGCAATTATGTGCATCACTTCTAATATTAACACCTACAAATGTTTAAAACTCAGTGTTTTAGCTTACCTTAAAATACCACATTCAAAACAAAACGTGTTAATCAAACACCCACGTCTGCCCATGCACTGTCTTTTCTTCAACACGGTGACAAAGCTCCAGAGAAACACTATTATATGGCATCACCAACCACAGCGTTACCAGTGAAGCTGACAGGGAGGTTTAATTGAAAACAATTCTTCGCCCTCTGGTCCCATACACTCGAACTTATCCCTTCCACTTTCCTTGTTTCTCATCAGTTTTATCAGTATAAACTGCAGATTACGGTGCAGTCCAAGCAATCTTGAACATTTATAAATTTTTCGTGCTCAGATGTTTTATGGGGCACATAGAGAAATCTCGTTTGCACACTATTGGTCAATTAACTGTCCTTAAAATAGACACTTCCGTTGAATCATACTATTATGCAGGTCTTCTTTCGTAAAATTATAGTAATCTGGCCTATCTCACGATTAAAATATGCATTATAGTTTATCATTTTCACGTTAACATTTACTAAAAATTAAGTTTGTGTTTGAAAGAAGAATGTTTTTCACGTTTGTTTTCGCTTGGCACTCCAGTACATCGCGTTTTTCTTGCAATCTGCGAGGTTCAGTTTTTTCAGCTAGTGTCTCTTTCGTTCCACTTTGAAAGTTAAATTGTGTTTAATAATGCTTCGTAGAGAGACTCGTGGAAAAGAAAAAGAATGATTTAGTCTGTCTTCATTACCCTTCCAAATGTTATCGGAACGCTATCTTTCGGATATGGCGACTCTCTTTACATAGCAGGCCTACTGTTTCTGTTCAAAAGAGGATGGAAAAAATCCGTGAGGATTGAGGTTAAGTCTGGAATCACCTTTTACTGATCAGAGACTATTGGACTTTTTTTTTCTAGCTTGTAAGAAATACACCTTACCACATCCATCTAGCTTTCCATAGAAATTACGCTGAAAGGAAACTTGTTTTCATTCAATCAGAAACAGGTGAAATGAAGTCAAAGAACTTACTTTCGAGCATATTTGGACTTGAGGAAATCTTATTAAAATACCGTCTTACTTGCTGTCTAGGAGTGGAAAAATGGTCTTTCACAGTTTGAACATGATATACCATCGGTGGGCTCTCACAAATGGCCTTTAAAGTGAATAACTTAAATGCGACATTTTGACTGGGTAACAACAACAACAACAACAATCATAATAATAATAATAATAATAATAATAATAATAAGGGGTTAAGGTAATGGGGAGAGGTATTAACTTTCTCCATCATAGTCTGACTATGCTGGACACTGGTCCTCACCCACCCAGGAGTAAGTGAAGCGCAATACAGATGCTAGGCATCCAAGAGCCTCTCCTTGCTCAAGACCGTCCGTGCGTGGTGAAGAGCCACATCCGACTAGAGGTGACCCTGTTATATAACAGAACACGGCGGATCTAGAGGAGTAAACCTCGATAAATAATCCCTTAGTTCAAAGTGTGGACAACCGTGCAGCTACTACCGAAGAATGGAAAGACAAAGATCTGGAGTACAGGTCGCCTAGGTACTCCAAGGGCTGAGGTTGGTTACGGCAACGAGCCAACTCAACGCAGGCCAACCATGGACACGCACAGCCAACAAGCCCAAGACTCACAAGAAAATTAATCAAGAAAAACAAGAGTGGCTTGGACAAGAGAAGAAATGAAGGAAGTAGTTTGGTGTCACATGTATTGTAAAACATTTTATAATACATGTGGCACTTTCTAAAAACAATATGGATTCCGGAAATAGCTGCTGCCCTATGTACCTTAGGGACAAGGTCTGTCTTGGGTACATGGGAGTACATACCCATAAAGTGGTGAATACATGGAATATAATAATAATAATTTGATGAGACGACAGATCACGTTATGTCCGGATGCCCCGTGCTGGCAAGAGAGCAATATATACAACGACGTGGTCGTGTCTGTACTCAATTACATTTTAACATATGCAGGAAAGCTGGGGTAAAGCTAGAAGAGAAGCACTGGTATGAACACATTCAGAAGGCAGTTGAGACAAGTCAGGATGACCAAGTAACTATTTTGTGAAATCAACAAATCAAAGCAGATATAGCTATTCCAAATAAGAAACTTTATATCATAATTTGAAACAAAAATACAACTTGTCTCTTAACTGTTATAGAAATATCAACCGACAGAAATGTTATTAGGAAGGAAGCGGAAAATATCTTGAAGTACAAGGACATTCTCATAGAAATACAGAGAATGTGGAAGGTTCAAGCAAAAGTAATCCCAATAGTTATAGGAGCGACAGGAACTGTCTCCAGGTCGCTCAGAAAATATTTGGCCAACATCCCAGGCGAACACGACATCAGGGAACTGCAGAAGACCGCCATTTTCGGAACTTCAAATGTCATCCGAAAGACGCTGGCATAAAATAAAATTATATAATACATGTAATACATATTAAAAACAAAATGTATCCAAGAAATAGCTGCTGCCCAGACTTTCAAATAAACTAGCCATTACCTGCAGAACCCACAAAACAACCATGTTCGAACTCAGGGTGATACGTGCATGCGTTAAAAACCTAAGCACATCCTTCAAAGTTATTTGTCACTTTAAATATAGACTGAACTATAGAAAGTGGGTTATAGGTTTTAAATATTTGAGAGGCAAATAACTCCCTGCATACCTCTTTCTGGGCTAGTGGTTATGTATGGGTAAGATGTAGTGTACCTTTCACCATTTGAGGGCAAAAGTTTGATTAATTTACTTTTTTTTTCTCGAAGTTCACGACTCTCTTTTTTCATGGTACAAATGCATTTTAGATTTTGAGTGTAACAGGCAAATGTACTTCAAACTGTGGTACTACACTATGCCAGTCTTCTGGCGGGCGATTGGAACTTCGCCATAGTTTCTGTTTCTGCTCTTGTATCAAATGGGTTTCAAAGTCGCTAATCTGCAGTGTGCTTATGAAATAAGAATTACTGGGACGGGTGATAGAGATTTACCCCAGTGATCGCTTACCTGAACTCAATGCCGATAATAAGAATACTTGAAGTTTTACCTCTATTCCTCCTATACGCCTCCGTGGGATGGTGCTAAGATACGAGGTAACGTGCTGTCTGTCTGAACGGTGAATTTACACGATTTTAAAGCCAGACTGCTGTCCGAAAAACGATGTCCATTACTAAGCACGTTTACACTGTCAAAGCAATCTGCATAATATTTGATGCTATTCGTGTGTTGCCGGCTGATATGTTAAATTCTGTATAAACCGTGAAACTTAAAAATACAAACATTAGACGAAACACTAGAAAGCTGGAAAAAAACTGGAGAATTGAGAGACGGCCTATGTTTCTATACTGCATATTAGAACGGCTGTGCGCCTGGGCATATAGGTGCTTCCATTTGAATGTAGTGTCAATTCTCCGCTCAGACAGACAGTACGTATACCATCTTAAAACACATGTCAGTTTAGTGTAAAATGTTTGAGTGAAGAGGTATGAAATGGACGGGGCATGTAGCACGTGTGGGAGTGATGAGAAATACATGTACAAAATTCGAAGACCTGAAGGGGAGTAACGACTACGGAGACCTAGGCGTAGCTGGATGTTTGAAATTAAAATTGTTCTTAAAGAAATAGAATAGGCGTATGAGGTTATGCAGTGATTTCACCCGGATCAGGATACGGAGCATTAGCGGGCTCCTCTGAAAAATCAATTCAATTCTTTGGGTTCAATAGAAACTGATAATTTACGGACCAGTTGAATTACTTCGTCTTTCAGGGACTCTGCCACATGGAATTGGTTATGACAATGTAGAAACAGTAGGGACACAGTATAAACTCCCATCTCAAAGTGTGGACATTGGTTTATAAACTGAAGAGCATGCGGGCTTAAATAATAAGTCACATCAAGTTGTACTCTTTGAATTACAGTTGGTCATAGCGCAGTGACAGCATGATATAAGATCCTATGGTCTGGTAATCCAAGATTAAATGTTGAAATACCATTTGGGGAATGACGTATGTAAGCGTTTCTACTTGAATCTTGTCCTGTGTGAGGAGAATCCTTTTGATGGGTGATAGCCTACTGCGATCAAAAAATCTTACCGAATGTGTTAGGATTCGTATATGTGAGGCTTAACTTTTACAGCGCACGAATGTTATAACATTTTCTGAAGCGATCAGAGTTGAGCCCTATCTCCAAGATGATGGAGACAGGGTTAGTCTTCGAAACGTTGATTTACCCTGTTGATGGAGACAGAGGTTATCTCCGAAACGTTGGTATTTCATTCAACATCGATACGGTTGATCGCCCGACAAAATTTGTAAAACTCATATGTGGTTTTTATAGTCATTCCATACCAGAACAGGAGACCGCACCGTCACGGTGGTCTAGCGGTCAGAACGCTGGGCGGGCTAGTAATCCCGGGGTCCCGGGTTCGATTCCCGGTGGTGCCCCGATTTATAACTTGTGTTGGACAAGGCCGTGGTCCGGCTCCCCCGGTTTCTCCGTGGCATCCCAACAATTACTCCATTTTCATCATCATTTGACACTAAGCACACAGAAGAAGGCAACGGCAAACCACTTCTGGATCATTTGCCTAGGAAACATATGAACAGGTCTCTATCAGAGGGATATTGATCATAATGTCACCAGGGGTCGGTTCCGACCCGATGGTAAAAAATTAACAGGGACAATAAATTCCTATAAAACAGAATAGCAGCCAATACCAGCCTCAGTGGGTGCATTTTATTCTGCTGTTATTTATGATTAGGACCCAGATGGTAGTGTGATATTATCAGAGAAGAAATAAAAAGTGTAAGTCGCACCATTAGCGTGTAGAAGTCTCTGCGGGTCCGGATGCTGCAGTGGTAAGTGGTTTACCCCCCCCCCCTCGCATAAGATTATACCAAGGGCTCCTTCACCCCATCCAACACACCAACAGAGCTGATACGTCCGTTTACAATTTAAATTGCGAAAACCTTCTGGATAACCTTGAATCGCATTCTTACGATAGTTCCTTTATTGTAATTTGATTTATTTGTATGATTTATTTAATTATTGCTTAAATTGAAATTATATGTTGATACAATCAATAGGATAATATTTACAGGTAACGTTTGGCTGTCTAATGGTCAGAAGGGGAGTTTTTGAGGTTTGGACCCCGAGCGCGGCCTAACTCCTCTCCCATTCAAAGTACGCCAACTGGTCATCTGTACACACAGTCAGGCGAGAACTGTCGAGCCCTGACAAACATTATGTGTTGAGTTTGCCTTACTATACAATTCCATTAAACCATGTAATGTTCTCTTAAATTTGTTTTATTCCTTGTAAAGAAAACATTCCTATCAGTCTCACATTACGATATTTTAATGGTGATATTATGGATAGTTTGAGTCCTACTAATGTTGGAAGCGTGGCTTGGAATGGAGCAGGGCAAGTTCACAAGGATGCTGTCGTCGGATTAAACATACTCAGCTGATATGATATTTCGTCCATGCGGCTCCAGCTTGTTCCCTAAGACTATACACCATTTATTTCTAACACTAAGTACTACAGAAATTTCACATTTGTATTAAAACATTACCTTCCTAATTCAGGCTAGTTCACTTTATCTCAACAACGCTCTGGTTACGTAAATTTTGAATATTTATTCATCTACCCGTACTATACCCGGAGTCATCGCCTCATCGCTTACCTGTTATCAGTAGCCCGATCAGCTGCCCTTGCCCATGGCTTCGGTGACCTCCTGCTATCTTCAAAGTTCCGGCCGTTCTGATCGTGATCGATCTATCTCCCACTTTTCTCGTCAATATTGATCATAATGTCACCAGGGGTCGGTTCCGACCCGATGGTAAAAAATTAACAGGGACAATAAATTCCTATAAAACAGAATAGCAGCCAATACCAGCCTCAGTGGGTGCATTTTATTCTGCTGTTATTTATGATTAGGACCCAGATGGTAGTGTGATATTATCAGAGAAGAAATAAAAAGTGTAAGTCGCACCATTAGCGTGTAGAAGTCTCTGCGGGTCCGGATGCTGCAGTGGTAAGTGGTTTACCCCCCCCCCCTCGCATAAGATTATACCAAGGGCTCCTTCACCCCATCCAACACACCAACAGAGCTGATACGTCCGTTTACAATTTAAATTGCGAAAACCTTCTGGATAACCTTGAATCGCATTCTTACGATAGTTCCTTTATTGTAATTTGATTTATTTGTATGATTTATTTAATTATTGCTTAAATTGAAATTATATGTTGATACAATCAATAGGATAATATTTACAGGTAACGTTTGGCTGTCTAATGGTCAGAAGGGGAGTTTTTGAGGTTTGGACCCCGAGCGCGGCCTAACTCCTCTCCCATTCAAAGTACGCCAACTGGTCATCTGTACACACAGTCAGGCGAGAACTGTCGAGCCCTGACAAACATTATGTGTTGAGTTTGCCTTACTATACAATTCCATTAAACCATGTAATGTTCTCTTAAATTTGTTTTATTCCTTGTAAAGAAAACATTCCTATCAGTCTCACATTACGATATTTTAATGGTGATATTATGGATAGTTTGAGTCCTACTAATGTTGGAAGCGTGGCTTGGAATGGAGCAGGGCAAGTTCACAAGGATGCTGTCGTCGGATTAAACATACTCAGCTGATATGATATTTCGTCCATGCGGCTCCAGCTTGTTCCCTAAGACTATACACCATTTATTTCTAACACTAAGTACTACAGAAATTTCACATTTGTATTAAAACATTACCTTCCTAATTCAGGCTAGTTCACTTTATCTCAACAACGCTCTGGTTACGTAAATTTTGAATATTTATTCATCTACCCGTACTATACCCGGAGTCATCGTCTCATCGTTACCTGTTATCAGTAGCTCGATCAGCTGCCCTTGCCCATGGATTCGGTGACCTCCTGCTATCTTCAAAGTTCCGGCCGTTCTGATCGTGATCGATCTATCTCCCACTTTTCTCGTCAACTGTTCGTTCGTGTTTTCCCATACTTCTGCTGACTGCCTAATGGCTACGTCTGCATTTCCGGTTATTTTTTCTTTCTCATCCCCTTAGAGAAAAGTGAGCTAGCCTTGCTGCTGTACTCAGTGCCAGGAAATGACATCAACACATTCCTACATGCAAATGTCTACTATAATTAATTCTAAGTAACTTCAAATCTCTACATTCCTAATTTACCATATATTAACTAAAATTAATTCACTGCAATATATTTATTACGTTATTTGCAAAGGAATTAGTCTTTATTTTGTTTTGTGTATTTTTCAGTTATATATTCATTTCCAGATTAATGTATGGCAACGCATATTCAAATCATTGAGTTGTCGCATTAGTGAAGATATCGATTGTGGTTTTCTGCGCTTAGACGTCATGTATTCTTGTGTTTACTAATTTCCGAAGGTACATATTTTCACCATCTTCAGGGTGGCTGTGACGCCGTGTAGTCTTATAGGCTGTCCTTCAAAACATTGATAAACGCAAGTCAACATCTAGAACTCTGCATATCGTCAAATTGTTTTACACTTAAACGGAGCGAAGCAGCAGGCTTAATTATTCAGATGTTGTAAGTGACGAATGTTGTAAGGTGTGCGTGCGTAATGGTTTGAATTCCAGCTGGAAGATGGTTCAGTTTTCAAGACATGAAGTAGAATCATGTCTGAGAAGTTAATAGTGGCCCAGTTAAGCAAGAAATCCCCTTCCTTGTGTAAAACCCGAAGTTTAATTTCCGTGGTCAGCAGAGCCTGCAGCTGAACCATATCCTGAGCCGAATGAATTTAGTCCACGTCCTCATACCCGGAGCACAACAAACCCACTCAGTTACTCGTCAGTGTCATGTAAACAGCCAAAGCCGACTGAAGAAATGCGTTTTTGCTTCTGGGTTGTTGCACCGTGCAGTCTGGTGGAAATTTGTGGACGTTTCGGAAGTATATATGCTGCCTCTATCAAGAGGGCGATGAGTCAGTAATGGACTCAGTTGTCAAAAAACAATTATTCGAAACGGTTTCTCGTCTATAGGAAATTTCTGGTGAATAAAATGTTTGTTTCACTGGTGAACCGAAGCATTATATGCTGACCACTACTTACATATGTTTATCGTGTTTCTCCAGGACGTATCTTTAATATTATTCTTCCATATACTGCTAGGTCTACCAAGTAGCTTTCCAACTAAAATTGTTTATAAATTTATCTTTTTCCATGAGTGGTCTATGCTGCACCTATTTTAACCTTATCAATTTTATCATTCCATAATAAGCCTATTAGGTGAAAACTACAAAATTTGAAGTTTTTAAACATCAACAGTCTGTGTTCTTCTCTTAGGGTGAGAAACTGTGTCTCAGAACTACACATATAAAGGGTAAAATTTTGCAGGTTTTCAACTTCTACGCTTACACTTATGACGCTGGTTACGAGTAAAGTGGTTAAGTAAATAATGCATTAAAATGAAGCAAGATATTTCAGGTCTGCATATCGAGCAGAGCGTCTCAACATTTCCTCGAGTTTAAATCTTCCAAAGTCAGAGAGCACTGACTGCTTTTGTTCTATCTCTAGACATCCAATCACATTATTCATCTGTCTTTGTCACGTACATGTCGTAGGAAAGTAATAGACTTTATATCGATTGAACAATTGGAAAAAAAAATTGAGAGGGAAGATTACAATTCCGAAATTAAAAATTGATGAAATTTTAAGCTTCTCTTTCAGCAAGAATCAAGTCCAAAACTAATTTAATATTGCGTTCCATGTATTTTTAAGTGAATAAGACTTCCCAAAGCCAAATGTTTGGGAGCCCTCCTGTCGTATGTTCTAACCGTTTCCTTTGATACTGATTGACTCATTCCCTCACGCATTTTGTTTTTAATCCCTACTGCTCATTTAATATTTCATCTTATACCTTGATTTGTTAAATACCAAAATTTTCCCGCGTTATTATGAGGCTGATCGGAAATATATTACAACGCTGTTCAACAAACATCTGACAACCGCTTTTATCACATGTTATAACCTGAACATTTTTGCAAGGATTTTTTCATGGGTTTAATATCCGCGTTGCTATTCTACTATGAACATTAAATTTGTACGCCTTCACGTACTTCGTCACTCATTGTTTTTGTAACATTTTGTTAATTCAAGTTTTTCTCTTAAGCACGACACGAGCATGTGTAGTTTCAAGACAGATTTACGTCTATTCAGATTGACCTCAATTCTCAAGTGCAATCAACACTTAAAGTCTTGAATAATTCACACTTTCTATATTATGTGTGTGTGGATCCAGACGTCCACAGAGTTTGAAGGCAAGTTGGAAGTAGTACGAAGATTGGTCTTGATGAGCGTTATTGCCATTCAGATTCAAGTTGTTAAAAATTTGTATCCTCCACTGATCTTACTAATCAACATGCAAGCATTCAAATAAATTTGAGATAGAAGACTTTTCGCATGCCTTACTTTCTTCATTATAAGATGCCTTTTAATTTGATATGTATCTACAATTTGTGTTTCAGGTGTATCTGTAGTAATACTGAGGCATTTCGATACGAATAAATAAAAGTGAGGTTTAATCAAGCGCAGCGCCGTGTGAAGAAAATGACGTTAGGCGGAACAAATGTTCATTGCTGTTCTATAGTTCAGAGGATAGTTGGTGTCTCCTTCCAGAATTCAATAGGCTTTATAAATATACCAGCAAAAATTGTGTGGTGTGACGCTGGTTTATGTTCTGAAGCGAATAGACAGGCCAGCCCAAACAGAAAATCTTCCAGCTGATGAAGATCCTTGTAACGCAAAGAAGAAATAAACAACCTGCTAGCACTTTAACTAGAGTAAAATATAGGAGGACATACTGACGTCTGCACACAGAATCCTTTTCAAAGGCCAGCTTCCCTTTTCAAATTCCTGCAGACAGCTGCAAGTTAATGCAAAGGATAGCGTCTCCGAAACTTGTAACAGAATTAGTCTCACCCAGTCTCACACAGAGATGCTGCTAGCTTTAACTAGTTCAGTATCATCTTCTCTGCAATTGACAGTTACTACAAACCTGAGATCCCTTATATTTCCACTTAGGTTACTGTTCGTTTCGCAGTAATATGGGAAAAAGATCAATAGAAATAATAATAAAATAAACGGATACGGGATAAACGTGTCACACTAGACACAAAGTCGTTTAAGAAACAGAGAAATTAATTCCACGGAATAGAATCTTCCTTGAGAAGTCGTAGTTCCTCATCTAATCAAGAAATTCCCACCTCTTGTGGGACGAAGGAAAATAGCATTACGAGTCAAAAAATATGAAAGAGATTAAGTAAGTAGAACAGCTAATTTAAAGTAATAAAGAAAAAGAAGGCCTATGAAAACAACTACTTATAGACAAATTCAGATATAAGTAGTGTAAGAAATAAACAAATATTCATTTAAAAATAAAGACAGTAACGACAAAATAAACTTAATATGTAATAAAGAAATAAATGTGCAAAATAAAATTAAACAGTTCATCAAAGTGAATGGAATGAAATTAGAATAATAAAAGCTTCCAACTTATTTTACTTAAAATTAGCCTATACTTGCATTCTCCTTTACACATTACGGCCCCATATCTAAGCCTAAATGTTTTAATGAAAGATGGTTGTATTTGTCAAGGCAAGCTCACTAGTTCAAATGTCCACTGTATACGTCCATGAATCTCATTAAAAATTATTTCAGAGAAATAAATCAAATGGCACGAATTTCTTAAGAGACGAAGGTAAATGGACAGTTGCAAATGTTTTCGGTGTGACTCGACTTCGAAAAGATAAAATTGCTTAAATAGAAATAATGTAATTAAGTTTTTGTACGTTTCAACGCACACGCATTTGTAATTTGTTGAAGGTTCACAGTACTGTACCTTTCTTTTCTTCGAGTGTTCTTTATTGCGTTCAATTAGTTGTACTTCTTACATTCCGCCATGTGCCTTATGTTTCCGTAATTTTTCCTTGGAAAATTCATGCCATTTAGTTTCGTAACTCTTATTTGGAGTGGATTTTGATTACCCGCACCATTAAAGGAAAATAATATGGAAACCACTTACGCTCTTATGAATTTGGAACTCCAGATACGGAACATTACGAACATAATTTATGTTCTTTAGTGTAGACGTTCCGTATAAAATTCAATCTATCTCTGTCAAATTGTGTGGGGACGAAACGACGTGCTAATGGACGAGTAGACACGTAGAATAAAACTAATAAAGAAAGAAACCTAACCCATATTGAGTTGTTCATTGGACTCAGTCCTGGACTTATTCATTCGAGGTTGCATATTTGAGTTGCAGTGGATCCGATCCCATTCCAGATGCTATTGAAATGACAAATGACAGTCAAATCGATTCTTAGGTGTAGTGTTAGTTCTCTGCCAGAAGGGTTTCAGTAGATTTACAAAGGCCTCGGTAAGGGGATAAGAAAAAGTTGGACGCTGAAAGAGTTATGATTTTATGTGCATTTTTAACTCTTCTCTCTGGACTGCACCAGTGTACCATCGACGTTTGAAGGTTTCTGACGATAGCGCTTTTTATTGTATGAAATTTTCCGTCGACACTTATAAAAACATTAAATCACAACGTTTGGAAATCTCCATTCTGCTTCCACCACGAGGCAAAAAAGTTTTTTTATCATCTGCCCCCCCCTCTCCGGGCATATCATAAAAAACTGCCAGTTGGGCCTTCTGATTAAGCTAGCCCCAGACCTGGCCTTCTAGGTCAGATAGATTTTCTTACCTCTGACCTCCTTTTCTACAGATGACGAAATCAGAATTCAGCTTTGGAAACGTTATTTGTTATGTAGACTAGAGGTTCTTAACCTATTGACTTCTGCGGACCCCATTTAACCACTACTGGAAGCAGCGGACCCCGAAGACATTTCTATAATTTTAACGTTAAAACAATACACAAAGAATTAACAATACGCAACAAAAGTACACAAATTACGAAATATTTAATATGATTCATAAACTAAAAATATAAACAATTGGAATTGAAATTTCAGTGAGACGGTTGATGCTGCATCTCAGCGAGTAGCTTTCCAATATTTGGTTTCATTTCTGAGTGTTGAATTCTAATTCTACATTGTTTAAGCGGTTTATGTGTTTATTTTTTAGGTGCATTAGGGTCGATAAAGGTTTTCACATACAATTAAAACTTTCAGTGCCTTGTACGATAATTCGGGATAATCCGTTCCTAAATGCAGCGAGAAAAAATTGCCACAGACTTTTCCCTGAATTGAAGTTTTAGTGCACTATTCATAGAAATGTTAATCAAGCCATTTTCTCCTGCTGCTCTCAGTCCTTTTAATTTGTCAATATCTACATTAACTGGATCTTTAATTTTTATTTTTATCTCGAGGTGGAAAGTACCTGAAAAACTGTATTGGAGATCTTATAGGAGCTAGATAAAAATCCGAGACTTCGTTTGACATTTTTTCAACAGCAGATTCCAGGAAGGTCTTCAGATTTTGAAAAGCATCGACATTTATTTTTGATAAGCGACGAGCCCACAATTTTCGCATTCTGATCATTGCCTCTATCTTGTCTTCGACATTAAACATTGTGATGCCTTCTGCATGCATGCTCAAGTTAAGTACATTTAAATGAGTGAAGATGTCCATCATGGCTAACCAAGAATAGTAATTCAGGTTCTCGGTAAGTGCGAATGGAGATTTTAGATCAATGAAGAATACTCATATTTCATCTATTAATTCAAAAATCCGGGACAACACTATACCGCGTGACAGCCGTCGGAATTCTGTACGTAGCTAAAGCTGCTGATGATCACTATCCATAGACTGACAGAGCCTTGACTTTAGTGACCTGGCTTTGATATATTTGACGATTTCGGATCATTCAAGACCTTTTTCGATTCATCTGGCATCGTTTTAGTGGTTAAAAATTCTGGATGAATGCAATAATGGTGCCATGTAACTGAAGAGGTATTTTTCCTTACTCGTGCATTGATTTCAGTTAGTCTTCCAGATATATCACGCGCCCCATCTAATCCACTGAATTCAACTTGACGTCAGAAAATCTTTCAAAGAGTTGTATACCTCTTCAGCAATAGTAAGTATCAAAGAGCGGCAGAACAATAAATCTCCAATAATATTTTCCTCAAACTCGTATCTAGTGTAATACAGTAAATTAGATTTGTTTACGAAGTACGTACTTTCATCTACCTGTAGGCTATAATTTTAACTTTTGCAAATTATTTCACTCAGCTGTTCTTTTTCGTTGTCTGAAATTTTGTCAATTCGCTTATTTACCGTGACGTTAGACAGTGCCACCAAATTTAAATATTTCGCTGCTTTTTCTCCGACCGTTGAACTAGGCATGACTTGAACAGCAGGTAATTTCAGTTCTTCAGCGATTGTATGACACTTCATATGAAGTTTTAACGTCGCGATCTTCTTCATTATTTTCCTGCTTTATCGGAGTTTAATTTTGGAAAAAATACGATAGATTTGGCAGTATGTTTTTTAAACTTACTTTCCAAGTGTCTTAGCAATTGTGGTGGTTTCGTGGCTTCGTTTGACAATAATTCCGTAACATAACATGCATTGCGGCTGCTGTTTGTGTTCTGAACTTGGGCACGTGAAACCTATCGATAAATATTCAACATCATATTATCGTGTCATCGGTTAAACAGTAGATCTGTTGCCTGCCTTGACAAAAATTAGCTTTTTTGCTAAGTTTGCTGCATTAAAATATATTTTACTTGTAATTTTGAGAAACAGTGCTTTGAACCGAACTGGGCTATAAAACTGAAACCGGACCGCATAATTTTGAAAACCAGATCTAAAGATTTAAAACGAATGACAACATCTGAACCTTGAACGTGAACCAAATTTCTTAACAGGTTGAATCCAGTTTACAGTTGCTCCGACTCGCCTAATTTAATACTGGGAACCCGTACTGGTATCTTTGCACATTGTTGTGAGTGTTGTTGAAATGAAGTAATACTAACAAAGTTGATCGAAACTGTCACTTCCCTCTTCAAACAGTAACTGCTGTAGCCTTGATGTTTTTATCGAACGATATTTGACTCACATCGGGAAATCCTTGTGGCACATGCTAGTGAGTCATGGAGTTCTAGTCGGTAGCTTGAATGTGACAGTTGTGTTCACTATACGTTGTTAGTCAGACCAGACGTAGAATAGATGAAATGCAATAATTAAAAATGGTTTGTCAGTTATAATGGTGTTGATTGAGTGTGTAACATTAATGAATGATTTATCGTCACTGTGGAGTGGTTATAGTGCTATGTGCGACGACATTATTGACTCTTCTGTGTTAACGAGTACCAGTGCCAGAAGTTAAATAACTGCTTGTCATAAGGTAACTAGTTTTTAATAAAGTAGCTAGTACTGAAAGCAGAGTATCTATGTAAACATTGTTTTATTATTTTGGAAACAGTTTCCAAATATTACGCTTCTGTAGGTCTGGGAACAAATTAGGTAACAAGCAGCACATATTTTGAGGCAAAATGTCGTATCACGAAGGATGTAACGAATGAAGGAAGGAAGCTATTTGGAAATGTGGACAGATTAGAAGTTTGTTGAATGGGTGCGTTAGGACTCTTAAGAATTAAAATTCAGTACTACTTGCAGTTAACACAACATTGATTGTCGGCATTTTAAGCAGTGTTATGTACACACATCACATATTCTGAGTAATACACTTGGAGTTCAAGCTCTATTGTTATGTGATAACGTAGTACTGGTAGTTCACTGGGCCAGGCCACAATGCGTAGTGTTTGTAGGCCACAGAGTAACAGCGCAACGTTGTTTCGAGTCTGGTGGTGTTCGCTTATGTCCCCAAATTACGGATTTATAAGAAGCTTAAAACTTTCGGGAGGCAATTTCGTATGCTACAGAAGCGATCGAAGCAATAGGATTCTTTCACTGGATGCGGAACTCGCCTCTAGGCTCAGTGGATGTTCAATACAGTCGCGTATAATGTTCTAAATTACGTGTGATCTCACCGTGTTTAGAGTTCAGTTTTTTTTTTTAAATCTGGATGATTGACTCAAATCAGCTTGGTTTATAAGAAATTAAAAAAAATATTAGACACACAATCACATATATATGCGGAGGGGTTTGTATATGACATCATGAATCCATAGAATATATATTTATAAAATAAGGTTTTCAGAGTGTATGTACTCTGCGTAAACCAGCCGTCAAATTGGAAATTAGATAGCGTTTCTGATAGTTACATAACTCTATTAGTTATGGATTAACTATAATCTGATCACCCAGCCTAGCCCCCTGTTTAATATTGTAGCTGTAAACACTTTCATTCCACACAGTTTATGAAAATGGATAAAAGAGTTAGATTTGTATGACTGACATTTGACACGGCTTTACCTTTAAAATATTTACTTTATTCATATGCAAGCTGCTACTTCAAAAGCAGAGTTCTCACCACTGCATTTGATGTGCCAAGTTATTTTTTATTTTCATGTTCTGTCACCGTCCGTACACAAGTTTCAACCCAGGAATTGATGTGGTGATTTTGGTGAAATATTCTTTGTAATTCAGTATTCGTTCTCATGCATTTTTCATACAACGAGAGTCTGCGGGTTATTTTCTTAGTAGCTATCCGGCTGCATGAAACCTCGATTTCAGTCTCTTTGTACCTTCATAATCGTGTAATTACTTTATTACGATACTAATGCAAACTAGTTTTAAATCACTGTGGCCTGACGAAGTTTGTGGTAAACTTGGTAAGTGACATAGGTTATATCGCCGCTATTAGATTATCTTAAAGTGACCTATTAAATTACTCTAAAGCTTACAAATGTAAAAGACAACAAAACAACCAATAATAAATGCATATTACGTATTAAACATCTACGAGGTGCGATCGGAAAGTTTCAAGACTGTGTCAAAAGCGGGCGAACCGGATGTAGTACGAGCTTCTGCCTTTAGGAGGTGCGGCCTACATTCATAGTGAATCAGTGTGCCAGCCGGCATCATCGAATTAGCATTTGTTTCTTAGTTACGGGCGTTTTGGTAGTGCATTACACCGACCCTCCTGCGATTTCGGAATGGCGGGTGCATCAAATTTTGCCAAAGACTCGCCAAAACGGCTAAGGAAACCTATGAAATGCTAAAGCAAACATTTGGGGAGTCCGCAAACTTTTGTGTGGCATTCACGTTTTAAAAATGGCCGAACCTCTGGCGCAAATTTTGCCAAAGACTCGCCAAAACGGCTAGGCTATGGGACCTGTCAGCTGATTCTAAAGGAAGAACTCCACATGCGACGCATCATGACAACGCACCAGCGCACACCGCCCTCAAAGTTCGGCAGTTTTTGGCCTCAAACACCATGGCCGTCATCCCGCACCCTCCTTAGCTCCGTGTGACTTCTTCCTCTTCCCAAAGATGAAAATTCAGCTAAAGGAAAGGAGATTTGAGACGATAGAAGAGATTCAGGCAGAATCGCAGATGGTGCTTGACAGGCTGACAAAGAATGATTTCCAGGGATGCTTCCAGGCTTGGCAGCGGCGCTGGGATCGTTGTGTTCACTCCCAGGGGAACTACTTCGAGGGTGATGGATGAATTTAATACCTAAGATAAGTGTACGAGTTTTTATAGGCGCAGTCTAGAAACTTTCCGATCGCACCTCGTATATTGCTAATTATATGAATGTTAATTCGTCTTTGAGCACAAGAGATCGAATATTGTATCGATATTCGATCTTCATATCGTCCTCGACATTCATAAGGCGTGTTCGACGCTTGACTCTATGCAGAAAATGCTGATTCACAAAGACAAGATGTCGCAAACGGCAAAGGAACACGAATTCCCAATTCTACCACAATCTGATATTCATTTTTGACAGTTAACCGAAAGCCACACATATCTTTATTTTAAAATACCAACTGAAGAGTTCTTTTACTTGACAGTTCGGCTAACTCATTTTGAGCAGTCACTGAGAGGTGACTTGTTTTGTCTGATGGTACGTTGAAAGGCTACCTCATCCAACCGCGTTTTTCGATATCCCAGTCGGTTGCAAAATATTTCTTGAACCGAGTTATCAAGATGGGTAAATGAGCGATTATAACGTTTTTAATGACTGCCGAGCCCAATTTATTTGCAGTTCATTAATAAACACACACGTCGTTTGTGACTATACAGGGCCCTACGCAGGACATTTCATGTTGTATCCTGCTCACGCCAGCCGGCCAGTTGTCTTTCAACAATTAAAGTGCAAGAATTTTCTTTTTTACAAGTGCAAAGAACGTTACTTGTGCAACACTAAGTGGCATCACGTTCTTAGTTAATTTGCCAAAATGAGTTTAAGAATACATTTCGCAATACTCCTGTGCCAAGCAAGTGGAAATTATCTCGTCTGGTAAAAAGTTTACGTGAAGCGTGAAACATGAAGCATGAATGGCAGAAACCGTTTCTGTCGACTTCGGTGTTAAGTGACGACAGTTTGGACGGAAGTCACTGAGAAAATTTTCTCTTCAGAGTGGATTATTCTACAGAAGTGTACATAAAGCTTTAAACGTTTTATAGCGTTATCGTGTAAATGATATGCACGAACTCAAAGAAACTGATAGAAAACGACTTCAGTACTGCAGATGGTTTACACGCATTATCCAGGCTGTATGGACATTTTAGACTAACTTGTCTTTCGTGATATAGTGTGTTCCACAAAAACAGCACATTAGAAGTAAAACACATTTTAAAATTCACTGTAAAAATATTAACTTAGTAGCTTCATGAATGAGGAAAAGAGTAAATGAATGCATCGCTCAACGCGGTGGACATTTCCAACACTAATATTACAATGGTTTTTGTTTCTCATTTTAATGTTATTTTTTTGACAAATAAAATGTGTTAAGCGTGGATTGCGTAATAAACGGTTCGAAGCCTTGCTTAGGCTAAGAACATGATTATTAGAACGAAATTGAAAGCTTTGTGAGTATAAGGTGACAAATGTACAACCAACTGC
>NW_019059575.1:333473-350609 GCF_000696155.1 Zootermopsis nevadensis
TGTGAACATCTTGAAAATTGAAATTGCCATCATTTATTTTTGTGAACGAAAATATAAAAGTCCCTTCATATTTTTTGTGAAAAATACGCATTAGTACTGGCGTTTCGCAGGAGCGTTTTCGTTCTGCAAGACCAAGAACACAAGAAACAGAATTAAACACTTTCTGTCCGAGAAACACGCTGCCTGACTTTCTTTATTAGGGGTTAAATATTTATTATCATTTTAGTTTATAATTTTGAAATGCAAATTAAAAATTAACTTTTGACTAATACGTGTTTCCATGAATCTCCTGATCTTATTTAAGGTTCATACCAGTTTTGTAAACGTGTATATGAGTTTACTTGGCGTGTACACAATATTACAACGATTTAACTCGGCTCGTTTTGGCTTTGTTTGTGCAAAGTAACTACGATGCGTATATTTGACAATCAGAAAACACTCTATACGGCGGGTATGCTCCAGTGTTACAAGTGTATGCTGCTCATATTGTAAATATAACCTAAAAATGCTAGTTTTAACGGCAGTACTGAGCAGAGCATGCGCAGAGCAGCCATACTAACTACCTTTCCCCTTCTGTATCTCCTCTCTTAGAGGCCAAGTTAAATAGTACGAACAATATGTGGGCCTCTTATTTCAAGCTTTCTACATCGAGATCTCGAAAATTATTAAGGCTATAACGCAATTGAGAGGGTTAATAGCTTCCAACCTGCTGCTTTCAGATATTCTTAAATGATGAAGAGGTTTCCAAATTCTGTTTGTTTCCCTTGTTTGGAAGTGTTTAGATTCAGAAAGGAAATCTTCTTTTAAGATTGTTTTGTTTCATTCGGAAAACATATAAACAGATCTAGGTGTAAATGTAATATTAAAGTGGATATATAAATAGGGTGTGTCGGCATGGACTGGTTTCATATGGTTCACGAATAATCATGTGGTTACGCAATAGTAAAAGCGATTATATCGCTGAAAATATAAATCAAACAGAATACTCTAAATGCGAAAACACAGAAAAGTAGAAGCGCTACACGGAAATTCTCTTTACTGGGTTGTTCTCTCGGTTGTAAAATGTCTTTGTGTTCTTCCTCTATTACGAAACAGAGAGCGGGAACTATTGTTTATACGAGGAATAAATTGTAATTTCCCTAAAAGGTCTAAAACTACACCTACCTTCTGAAAGAGATAGTATTTATAAACTTTGTCATTTGTTTTGCCTATAAAATACAGCAGATTTATGTTCGTATACCCAACATATTTCTGTCTAATTATTGAGATAAACGCAGTGATATAATTTTTCTTCTTGCAAGATTATTCGACTTGTCGGTCCTTCTAATTTAAAAAGTTTAAGCTCTAGTAACCTCTGACAAACTCAGACTACAGAAGACATTCCCCATGCGTTTAATGCCCGTCCTATCTCCATATCCTTGAATTCATTCCCGTAAATGTATATAGCAGAGGTTTTAAATTTGAAGTTATTTATTATGCAGATTTTATCATTACTTCCAATCCCTTGGGTCCACATTTTATCCTCAGCACTCCGTTCTGAAACACCTTCAGTCTATTTTCTTGTCTTAGAGTGAGAAAACATGTTTCAAAATCATAAGAACTGCAGATATATTGTAACCTGTATTTCAGAATGTGTATTTTATTAATTTTGGATTCCGCACTGCTGAATTAAACCGATTTTTTTAATTTTTGAAGCTTTAGAAGTTTATTGTGTTTCTGCACTTGCACATAATAAAAATTTTTACTTTGAAGTTTTAGAATTGTCTATGTGGGTTAATATGTCTGTGAGCTGCAAGGAGCAAAAAACCTCTGAAACAGTGCGGATACCGCACGACTGAATCATTTCTTCTGGAATTTTATGTCATTGGGAAGGAAGTCGTGCCTTGATGTTTTATTACTTTATGTTCAAATAAATTATACTTCTCAGTGTTCTTCCTCCTTATACGATCAGCTGTCATGGATATCCCAGACATTGTCGCAGTAACCCACTTTCATTCCCCATAAGGTTCACCCATTCTTGGAGTATCGTAATTGGCCACGCCATCTCCGGTGTCCTTACAATACAGTCGACAACAAAAGCGTCAATATTTCCTTTCAGTTCGTCATTATGTAGAAGAGAATATGTGAATTTATAAATGAATTTGTTGAATCAGCATTGGCCTCTTAAGTACGATACCTGTATAGCCTTGAGTGACTGGGAGTGTTCTTTGAAATTCTCCCATTATGAAAGGAAGCTCGTGAAGATGTAAGGGGTTATCAAGCAATTACCTGCAGAAGGATTCACTGCAGGTATGATTCAGACGTTTTTGTGTTTATGCTTTATAATCACCCCGGAAGTCTGAAAATACTTCGTTTCATGGAAAAATTATTTCTTTAACGTCTAACATCTCTTTCTGTACACAATTTTAGCCTGAATCAACTTAATCAAGATTTTTTCTTCAGGAAGTGCTGGAATTAGAAACTTGTAAACTTCTTTTTGTCTGTGAAGGCGCGTGTTAATGGAAACGATGCTCTAACAAGTTCTGTTTTGAAGTACTAGAAGTTCATTTAAAAAGAATTGTTTTTAATGTTGGTCAGCTGCATTATTACAAATGCTCGGTTGGTACTATATACATTTTTGAATGGGTTTAATGTGGTTAGAGCGGTGAAATTCCATATGATAAAACCACAAAATACAATAAAATATATACATGATTTGAGCGGATGTACCAGGGCTTATGGCTTTTGATATATTCTCGGAATGCATTTAACTACTTCAGCTGTTTACTTTTTTACAGCACTGAGAGCTTCATACGCCGAAACGGACTATTAATTTAGTCTGTTACTATAATGATTGTGGTAGAAATGTTAAATGTTTTGGAGTGTGAAAAACTTGATGATTCTAGATGTCATCTAGTGGACGTCCTGAATGGTTCCGTAATCAAGAACGGACAGATAGCTGGACGAGTATCATCCGAAAGTAATTCTTGTGCAAGAAATCGTGTTCCCAAGGACTTGGGTGATGCTATAGATCAGTATAATAGACCATAATGTTTTTACATGAACGTACAGACCTGATAAATAATGTGGGAATTTTCAGAGAATTTAAAATAAAATAAATTGGCTTCTGCAGGCCTCCTTGTTTGCCGCTGTTGATAAGGATATAAGTTTCCTAACTTAATGAGTCCTTATTATTAATCTGTCATTGTTCATGCCAGCGGCGCTATGCAACATTGTTGCTTATAAAACTGCAGATTACATAAGATTAACACAAAAGACAAGGTATATGCAGAATGTAATTTATCAGGTATTGCACAAATGTAACGGAGAGTTTTACGTGCTACATCAATGAAGTAAAGTTTGTATGAACACGAGTCCTGAAACGCTTCCTCTGAGTTGTACCCTTTTGATTTCCGACGAGGCCCCATGCTTCGCTGTTTCCCCCCTGCTGTTGGAGAACACCGATCAGCAGGGACTAGAGACCTGCTTGACGTCAAGTCCACAAAGCACAGCCAGATAAACTTTTGGCGTTACATTACAGCACTGACAGCAAGCTACTGGCGTCGTTTTTATTTCAGCTTCTAATTTTGGATTCTACGCCTCCTCCGTCTGAATTTCGTACTCTTTTTTCTAATGGTATTTTATTATATTTTAAATAGAAAACATTATGATAAATATTGCATACATTGTGTAACTGTATTGATGTTTAAAATAACCATAGTGTGTAACGATTAAAGGCTCGTCAGCTGCGTTGGCTATTTGTGGCTAACCATTGTGTATAATGTTTTGTGAAAATGAATGTTATGGTTTATTTATTCCAAGAACTAATGGACACAAGCCACTTTTATCGACGTATAATGTGTAACAGTAAGGATGCCGGGCTCTTCAGCCCTCAAACGTTTCTCACGAAAACCCGGAGTACAGGTGAGCAACGGAAGTATAACAGCATTAATGAAATTATGGAAATGAAAAGAGAACTGTAGCTTGGAAATAAGCCATTTTGAGGTCCATGTTAATATGCAAGTTTCTTTTATTATTTTCGCATATAACTCATCCTTGCACTTGTAATAAGTTTCAGAGAGGTTTAGAAATATCTAATGACCATGACGGGAATAATAGAGCTTTGTGTAGGAATATTCCCACCGGATTGCCACTCAGTTTAGTTTAAAATGAAACATGTCACGAAAGTAATAGAATTATAGTCGAGAGAGAATATTTTTCTCAACCACTATTTAAGATGCTTTCTGCATTCCTTGTAGACGTACATGTGATCATTCTGCTTCGTTCTAATGAAGCAACTGTGATTTCAAAGCAATGAATCGTTAGGATGACGAAATACTGAAGCCATTTACGAAGCGGGAGAAAATGAAAAAACGAGGGATTATCAAAAGGCATATAATAAATTACATTTATTACATCATTACTAGTGTCATTCCACTCTGTGTGTGGATACATCCGCTTCTTTTGTACTGTAGAGGCCTTACGATATTCTGCTGTACCTTACGCTCTAGGATATTATATGAAATGCTGCAAAACCACGAATGCCGTGATTTAAACTGGTAAGGGCAGTTTCACAAGGAGAGGAAGAGGCATTCTCCGTAATTATCCGAGCATGAATAAAAATATAAACTCCTGTAACAAGTTGGATTCTCGAGTCCAGTTCAGTGACCGAATCACTTGTGTGTGGATGTTGAATATCTCTGCTGACCAAAGAACTTTTTATAAGCCTGAGGCTTTCTGTCTTTTCGTTCGTATTAATGCTTTGACAACTCGTGCATTACTTTTCTGTAGAGCACCACCCAGATTATTTGCCGTGCTTTTAAATATTAGTTATAGATGAACGTCGTATTGCAAAGCAGGATGTCAAGTACAACTACAGCGACTCTTGTGTTTATTCAATCTGCGTAGCCTCTAATAAACCCTACTACAATTTAAATTAAATTTAAAATTTTCGTCGGCTATTAATGAATAAATACGGTGGTAGTAGTCATATAAATTTTTAAAAAATAAGGTTACTAGTGGAAGTTTGAACATTAATATAAATCCTCTATTTATGAAACCAGGTTTCCGAGAACCTTATGGCGTTATTTAATTTTGAGACTGCTCTATATAAACTGTCTTACCGAACAATGGAATCTGCATCATCATTAATGTTTGAGCTGCCTGTTTTATCGTCATTTCCAGTAAGTCGAATACCATTAATATAAATACTAAAGAGCGATGGTCAGGGCGAAGTGCCAAGCCCCATTCGGGCATGTGTTGAATTGAATAGGAATTCCTATGCATACCAGCAAATTATCGATTCGTGATGATTGCGAATTAAATATATTCAGTGAGATGGAATTTCGGTTCTAATAGATTTATAATTATTCCGATTGTCAGTACATTACGGAAGGTTGTTTTAGTGTCAGAGAATAATGCCATTGTGTCCTTGTTACTGTCGAAGCCAGAGGTAATGTGTTGTGGAAATATCTTCCTTGAAGCAATTTTAGTAGTCTCTAATAAATTTGAGATCCTGTAGTCTAGTTTAACAATTAGCTATTAGAAATGTTCTTAAGAGTTTGCCGACTGAATTTAAAATCTTACTGAGTCGAAATTGTGTGGGATTTGTAATCTGCATTTAGGTTTGTTTCGAGAAGAAATGCTCTAGAGTTATTGATTTATTGTACTGACCACTTTTGGTTATAAATTTGACGACTAACCATAACAGAGGTTAAAGTATTATATTTCGGTTGTACAATTTCACCTAATAGTTTTGCCCTTTTTGTCCGTTTGTCTATCCGCATGTAATAAGTTGGGAATCGCTGAACTGATTTTAAGTAACTTTGATAACGGTGACTTATACTAATCTCTATAAATTCTGTACAATTTTTGTTAAGATCGAAAAAAATAGCGGGAAATTTACATTAAGGCCCTTGTGCGTTTTTTTTAGAGGAAGTCACTCTACGGAGAATGTACGCATGGTGAATCTGTAGCCAGACGCGCTAATAACGGGAGATAATGGCCACGTGATACAGTCAGTCAGTCAGCCATCTGATACCCCTCCAACGGAGGTTACTAATTAAACCTAGACAACTGTCACGCAAATGGTACCATCTCAAATACCAATTTTCCGAGAACGAATCAGAATTAATATGCTATGCATACATTTCGTAATTTGTTCCTATTATCTCCGTATCTGAAATATAAAATGGTACCTGTAAATAAAATTTAATTTAAAAAGATCATAAAGACAATAGTTTTTTACAATAAATTGTAAAATGAAATTCTTCCTATTTTCATGCTCTAAGTTGATACAGCTGGTTTAAAATGGCTGGAAAACCAATGGATTACAGTGTATGCTCAAAATACTTAACTATTTCAGAGACTTAGTATGGTGAATTATTTTTTAGTTTGACGATTTGACGAATTATTTTAACATTTGGCTAGTATGATCTACCACAATTTTTTAAACCCTGAGGTTCAAAAACTCAAGGTGTGGGAACTGGTCACTGACGATCTTGATTGCGCTTATTTTTTGGGCATCTTATTTTATGTGCACTCAAAAACCCATGATATACATAAAAACTGGGCTAGTTGATTTTGTCTTTCGGTCCTCAATTTACGGATCGATTACTGCTACGACCAATGTAAACAACTCGGCAAGAACAGTGGGGGAAAATCAAGCATATAAAAGAAGAATGAACGGAATGGAAATTTCTTATGTATATAGTCACTGATACTTTTCGATTTAGAAACAGTTTTCAGAGTGATTTCATCGTGGAACGCTTCACAGTGCAACAGTAACACGCCTGTCAATAGTATGAACTAAAATAACAAATTAGGTCATTAGCCGTTTTAATTTATAATTAATTTACTTGTTTAAAACTGATACAAGTGAAAACAGAGTGATGCATTCTGAAATACAAAACTAACAATTTTCATTTAGGGCAAAATCTAAATAGGATTTTGAAGGAAATTAAAATTATGAATGTGTTCATTATGAACCCACATTAAATAGACGAACTACCAGTTAGTTACATATTATAAGATTCACGAAGTTTCAAAATTTGCAGCACGCAGGGGAGGTAAAAATAATATAAAATTATAATCAGAAACCGGAATTTAAAGACAACTTCTTGGATGTAGAAGTAGTCGAGGCGGTTATAATAAAATTTACATTAAAAGATAAGAAGTAGATTTGTATTTAATTGACTTAAAATCGTTCCCAGTGGTGGGCTCCTATGAACATGACGGCAAACTTTCAAGTTCGCGGAAAGTTGGGAGATATCTTGATATATTGAGCCACTACCAGCTTCTTAGGAAGATTCCTTCTCTGTTAAATTACGTGTAGCTGGGTGCAAGCATAAAGAAAACGAAACTTTCAGACGTAATATAATCAACAAATTGGTGACTAATTCAAATTTGGTATGGAAGGAACCTGAAATAAAATTCATACATATGTACATGTTTCTGATACATGTACAGTGAAACATTATCTGTAATAAGTAAATCGTTTGTTGTCGTTGATTTTGTGTTTCGATATAAGGATAATATTAAAATGATTATTAGTGGACTGGGATGTGAAAGTGTTAACTGGTTTGAACTGGTTCAGTACAATGTTCAGTTATGAATCTATATGAGAACACGTATTACTTAAAAACAGCTAATCATTAAATAAGAGCTTACTGATTTATCTCAGAATGAACCTACGCAGATCTCATCTCTCAGAGTATAGCATGATATTAATAAATTGACTAACTAGATCGCTTACGGAACCCAAAGGTTCAATACTGAATTTACCAATGCCCTCCACATGACCCTGTCCTGGGCCAACAAAATCCAGTATACTTCAACTCTTATTTCCCATAGATCCCGCTTAAGTTTATCCTCTCATCTATGTCTAGGTCTCCCCAGCGGTCGCTTTCCCTCAGGCTTCCCGACCAATACCCGGTGCACACTTCTTGTCCCATCCATGCGCGCTACATACCCAGCCCATCTCATTCTTCTCGACTTAATCACCCTGACAATATTGGGGGAGGAGTACAAATTTTTAAGCTCATCATTATGAAGTTTTCTCCTTGCTCCATCGTCTTCTCTCCTAGGCCCAAATATCCTCCTAAAAACCTTATTCTCAAACACCTGCAATCTGTGTTCCTCCCTCAGCGTGCGAGACCATGTTTCGCACCCATACAAAACAATATATATCATGATATCTTATAACGAAATATATTATAGTTATCAAACAATTTGCAATATAAGCCTAACTAGACCTGTGGCTTTCTGCATTTGAAAAGTGTATTTTATTCCTGACTCATATGAAACGTTTAAATGTCAGTAAAGTTTTTTGTCTATTTTATGTAACCCTATAGGTAGAAAGTTTTCATAAATGTTAATGTTTTCGTGGACAAGCTTTGATGTTTAGAAAGGTCTATTAAATAAGAGGAACAAGTTACTTCGACAGTATTCCCAGCTCCAGTGGCACAGCATTTCAGGTCGTGTTTAAGGTTTCAAATGTTTTATATTACATAGCTTGTTATTATAAAATATATGCTTTTTGCTGCGTTACGTATATATGTCTGTACATAAGTTGGGATATAAAAGAATAATGCTTGTTTACTAAGACAAAGAGGTCTAGAAATACCACGGTACATATAATAATTCAATTCATTTATTAGAGTGCTTGACAATAGCCAAAAGAGGCCAATAACAGCCAAGCACTAAAATAACAATACAAAAATAAACAAACAATAAACTAAATATATAAATGTAAAATATAATAATGATAATATATCAATTCATTAATTTGTTACAAAATAATTAACAATAAATGAGCTAAATAATATCCCTAAAAGTGAAACATTAAAATACAAAAAACAAACAAACAAATAAACTAATTATATAAATGTACAAATAATTCAACTGATTTATTGCTAATAATCAACAAGCAAATGAGCTGAATAATATGCCTAAGTATATATAATTAAATTAAAAATAGTTAAATATAAACAATACATACAAAATGAAACTTAAATTACAAAAAAAAGAAAAAGAAAATTGGCTAAATAAAATGACTAAGAAAAATATTCTCCTTGTTAAAAATGTCGATGCGCTGACAGACTGCATTGGCAGCAGAAACACACCTAAACAAGGGACTAGCCTTAAAACTACGACGAACAAAATAGGTGAATTAGTCTCTAATGGATAAATTTCAAAGCTAGTCGCTCTGCCAGATGTGCTTCTGCCGCCAATGCAGTCTGTAGGAGCATCGACATCTTTAACAAAGATCGTATTTTGCTTACTGATATCAGTCAGCTCTTTAAACAATAATCATTGTTCTTTTTTATTACTTTTTTAGTATAATAATTTATTTTGTATGTTGTTTGTCTAAAATTGAACTGATTTTAATTTAATTATTATTTTACTTATCCATAACATTTAGCTCATTTACTTATTAATTATTTTGTAATAAATTAATATTGTACATTTATATACTCAGTCCATTGTTTGTTTGCTTTTGTATTGTAATGTTTATATTGTTGTTAGTGCTAGGCTGTTACTTGCCTTTTTGGCTGTTGTCAAGCACTTAAATAAATGAATTGAATTGAATTAAATTTAATGTTTATTATTATTATTAATATGGTACATTTATATATTTAGTTTTACTTGTTTGATTTTGTATTTGTATTGTTTCACTTTTATTATTATCGAAATGGATGTAATTATTGTGTTATATTTCATCCTGTACTGTTGTTCAGTGCTTGACTCTTATTAGCTTTATCTGGCTAAGATAGTGTAATTGCGTCATATTGTGAATATTCTAACAATTATTTGTTTAAACCGTATTATCACAATATTTAAAATTTCTTATAATTAAGATAATAAAATATCATTGATGTTCCATATCTGGCTGTTGTCAAGCACTTAAATAAATGAAATGAATTGAATTGAATTATAGGAGTGAACTCATTGCTTGCTGAGATGTTACAAACACCCCGTCATTGTTTATTTGTTGAGGCAGAGTTTTATTATTTTAAAAAACGTAAGGACACTCTTACTGCCGACGAAGTATTAGTGTAAGGATGGTTTTATAAGTAATAACAATTTTAGTGTATAGGAAGTGGGAGTTTAAAGTGTAAACTACGAGTGGAATTATTTTAATCTGATTTCATGATATTATCTTTGGCCTATGAATCAACTTTAACAACCTGATTTCTTGTTTAAAATTGTGCAAGTTTAGAAACCAAATTTGAAATATAATTTCAGTTACAGATATTGATAAAGCTATTTCCTGTTACCCAAATTACCGACTAATTATAAGTGACGGAATCATCAATCAGCCATGGAAATATAATTAATATTGTTGTATACGTTTTTCTTGAGCAGCTGACAGTTATTGTATTGGTAAAAAATGTTCTGTCATAAAACAGCATAAAATTTATCACTCTGTTCACATAAGATTGCCATTGAGGTACTTAATTTTCCTTACAAATATAAAATCATCTCGCTCATATCATCCTACTCTGTATAATCATGGTGGAGTTATAAGGTGACCCCTTATATAATTTTCTCCAGTCACTAACTGCATATTTTGTTGGCACAAATAACATCGTTTCAATTTCTTCTTTCTTCTTTGTCCGTGGCATTAGAAATATTCATCATAGGTATGTTAATTTAAACTTTCCTTAAAATAAGTCAAAGTTTGATTTGAACTATTTTATAATTTTTCATGTCCAAAATATGATTTTCTAGTATTTTAAGATGTTGGCAACTATACTAATACGTATTTGCAACGTTTAAAAGTGGAGTTTATTTCATAGAGAGAGCTTGTAATGTATAATGTTGTATTTATTTCCTTACGTAATTTGATAAGTAAAATTAGTTACAACATATTAGTATTCCTAGACGCCACTATTTTCCTCACAGTGTTTCTAAAGTCATCAGTAAAATTATGTTTAAAATTTAACCACGTCAGTTGCGACTGAGTCGTTAAATAATGTCTAGTTGTCATGGTCTAGTTGTACAGAAAATTAAATTGAAATCTGCGGACATATTATTCCAATTTTTATGTAAATGTAGTTATGTTCATTATCCTCTGCCTAATCATACCCTTTTCAAATTTATCATAAAACATATTATTTATTTTTTCAAAGAATAAAATGAAGTTTGTCATGTAATTTTCGTTCAATAAAAGTTCTAGGACTAATCACACCCAGCACATTGAATTTCTCAGTGTGTTTTATCCATACTTTCTTTTCCTTCTTCACACTTTCTGTGTGATAAATGATATATCTAATTTTACTTTGACGTAGAATTTAATAACATTCACATTATTAATTCCCCCTTTTCTCCACATATTTCCAGATTGCTAAAACACTCTCCCGAGTTCGGCATCATAAGAAACACGCCAGAGTTATATAAAAATTCCCGTTGTTCATCCATCCAACCAGCTAATTTTCTCCACATTCTGATGAAGCACGAAGTATCTCGATGCCTGTGAAATGACACAGATGTTTCAGTCGCTCTCAGAAAATGCAGAGATGGGTTGCCTCTCTTCAGAATTTGTAATAAGAAAGCGGGATTCACAAACACGACACTAATAACAGTCAAAGTTTCTTTGCTCACAGTGAAATATATTATTTTTCTAGATTTATTTTTATTCTAACCATAATAAATAATGTGCAAATAATGAAGAGAACGCAGAAAACCTCTGACTGATAACGTGCGCGTTCCTACTTCTTTATGGGTGTACTACCTAACTCCCTGATAGCAGAACCCGCAGGTCCAACACCGGCAACACCAAACCCTCCAACGGACACGATCCTGAGCCAGTTACATCCATTCTCCATCCTCATAGCCCACTTCCCTAAAATCCATCATGATATCCTCCCATATTCTTCTTGGTCTGCACAGTGGTCGTTTTCCAGAAGTATTTCCCACCAACATTCAACATGTACCCCTGCCTCCCACATGCGTGCTATATGTCCAGCCCGTTAAAATCTCCTAGATTTAACTATCCTCACTATGCTGGGTGACCTGTACAATTCACTTAGCTACTCATTATATAATATTGTAAATTCCCCACTTCTGTCATTCAACCTAGGTTCACTTTTATTTCAAGCACTTGCAATCTATGTTCTTCCTTCGAGGTAAGAGACCATGTTTCAATATGGATATAATGTAATAGAAGAACATTTGTTTCGCCCAAGCAAACGAGTTACTGAACCAGAAATAAAGTCATGTTTGACATTCGCCTCCTTCCTTTGTTAAAATAAATGTATAGGAAAATCTATCAACTGGAAGAATTTTATTTTATTATTCATACATTTCAAGGTAGACTGACTTTATTCTATTGAAGTCGATTTCCCCATAAACGTTATGTTTTATCCCAATGGTGACTCCCACTGTTCTTTCTCCAGTGTTTGGAAAAAATGTCATAAATTAACTGTATTCTGATATTTCCAAATCTTTATTGTTTCAATCGAGCTTAAATTTAAAGAAAATATTACATTACTTTGACGTATGCCAGTTCGCTTCTTCTCGCCGAACTTTGAAGTCCATCAAACCTTCCGACTTGAGTGTCCCGCGAAATGTTATAAAGTGGAGTTTGATTCAGAAACAAATAAATGTCACAATTCCATGTTTCACGGTCATTGAACTATCTCCGTAGGTCTATGTTTCTCCAGACAATTCTACAAACGGAATTTTTGTACTGTGTCATCTTATTAAACGAGAAATATTGCATTGATGTTAATAAAATTGTATACTGGATTTCCTCGCTCGTCCGCTCGTGCACATTGAACTGTTTTTCATTCAACGTCAAAATTTTCCTTTCTGTAATTGATAATTTTGAGGCAACAAAAGAATGAACGCACCAGATTTTTCACGTTATAAATGTATTTCTAAACTAAAGTAGTCATTCTACTGTGTTGTTCTGGGCTGTGAAGGTCTATCGTTTTGTAGGCTGTTAGCGACGTTTAGGATAAACGTATCTCCTCTATGTCTAGAGTGTAAGTAACGGTGGTGGCCATACGTTTCTCCAAGATTTTGATAACCTTCTACAAGACTGTGTTTGGTGTCACAGTCCATAAGACCATCGGCATCTTTACTACAGTGAAAACCTCAAACGTATTCTATAACCTTATCTACGAATGTGCATCACTTGCATGATATTGTGAATCAACACCTCGTGATGTGAGCTTAATTTCCTCCCTTATGTTGCAACCAAGTATTGAAGCAAATTACCTTAGGCGTAACCATCATATCAAATGAAGGTTCATATTGTTACAGTGATGTACTTCTCTTGCTTTGCTCCGCATGTTAGACAGAGTTTATCATTAATTGGAATGTAGAATTGTGTTAACGCTTGAGAGTTTGCGAGCCTCGCTCAGGGGCTTAATTATTTGGATTTCAGTCACCTCATTCCCACGCGAAATTCATGATACAGTTGCTGTATCGAGGTATCGATCGACGACAATGTGGCTACCACTGTATCGTGACTTCTGCTTGTTGCATTGTGCTCTTTATTTTGTTACATGGGGCGCGTTTGATCATTGGATTTCGACGTACCTAATAAAAGACGGAGTATAAACTTGTGGCTGCCCGAAGGAGACTTTTATTACAGAGTCCTATAATCACTTACAGGCTCTTAAATACAGTATGAAGGACCTTGACCGCTTCATAAATAATAAATTATCAACCTACTGAATATCGATGTATCTGCAATGTATGTGGGGTCTGTGCTGAACGCAGTGGCACTGGGACAAGAGTTTCTCCGAGTCCGTTCTCCCCTGTTAATCACAATTCCACTATTCGTCTGCACTCATGTCACCCCTCCCCCCCCCATTAACGTGTATAATAGCTCCAAAGAAGCAGAATATTATCCTAACCTTTATCAAAGTTAAGGGCTTTAATTCTGAGCTGGAGCTTGGTTGGTCTCGATTTTAAGGTAGTTTTGTGCTCGTCCCCTGCGAAGCGCCCATTAAAACAGCTCCATCTGTCCCTGTGTCTATGTGCACGTAACAAACTGAGCATTGATTCGCATCAACATTTATAGTGAGCAGTTTAGTTTATATTTATCGAGACATGCCAAATTTCGTCAAAATCGGACAGAAGTAACTAGAACTTTACATGAAGTCCTATGCACCTTTGGGCTCTCTGAAGTAACTGGATTGGGATTTTACAGAGGTAAAAGGTCAAATTCTGGTATGTTCGCCAGTTTGCGATTTCCCACCTATACACATCGGTCTTCATATAAACAGCCTGTTGTTGTCGTCCAATTTTAAACAAAGCTGGAATGTGCCGACAGATTTAAGTAACATTTTGGTGCAACATCTAAGTTAGTTGTCGGTGATGCTCAGAAATCACAATTTACTGTAGCGTTTTATAGCAGTAACTCACTCACTGCTATAACTCATATTTAGGGCGCTAATATTCGTGTAATTTAACGGTATATATGAATTGAACATGAAGTCTTGTATCGTGAATTAAAAGTACAGCACGAGCTTTGAGGTCGTGGTTGATGTCTAGGCACGAAGCTGAATTCTATACTAGCCTAAGATATGTGAAATTAATATATTTTTCGTATTCATCCGTTTAGAATGATAAAAGCGTTTAAGTGAAATGCGTGTCGTGCAATTTCGAATCTTCTGTTTAACAATGTAACTGTGGTTCATTTTCATGTATTTAGAATTTGAAATGTTGAAAAAATACTAAGATTCTTGTGAGTTACAGTATTTCTTTGTCGCTATTTTATTTCTGTCAGTTCACAAGCCGTACTGGGTTAGTGATGTTGCTCAGTTCATCCACTAGTAATTACGTTTGTAGTGACGTAGTGGTATATTTAATACACGTGCTTTGACGAACCGAGGTAAACCATGAATTGTTGGGAAATCATTATCTAAGGCTGTGGTTTTAGCCACTACATCACACTGCTGATGCAAGGTCTTAAGTTCGACGGTTGAAATCTCTCCCTAATAGGAAGCTGTGTAGTTAATATCCGGCCTCCGACAATACTTCTTCCATCAGTGCTTCGAGCTGTCTCTTAATTCTACACAGAGACTTCCGAACTTTGGCATGTATTTGTCTTGTGTAGAATTATTTAACTGACGTGGGGACTGAAATCTTTACTGAGAAATGATAACCGACTCCATGGAACACGGAATTCCCTGAAAAGTTTATGGTTGCTTGGAAGATCGAGAAATACCATGCTCTTATAAAACCCAAAACTTTATCACCGTGTTAAAATAACATATTTCATAATTGTTGTTTGCAATATTGCACAATAGATCGGGTTAGAATTATCAGTATTTTAATTTCATTCACATTTAGTTCTTGCGTATACTACTCTAGGAAATAAAAGTACTGTTCTTCGCAGAAGACCACAAAATACTGTTAGTCGTCATTTTATCAGTGCTATCGCAGTATGAGAAACTGTGTCAAAGGAAAACATCTGCATTACTTAGATAACTATATACCACGCTTTTAAAGTTGTAATTAAATGTCATAATTTGAAAACTGAAAGTAAAGTGCAGTCGTAACATTGTTCTTTCCATAATACAAAATTCTAGGTTGTAAACTAAATTATTGCGTCTTTTAGGTACTGAAACACATATATGCAATACAGTGTTTCAGTGAAATGAAGACTTATTATACAGAACTGTCGTAACAGCCAATATATTGTATTTGTTCTTGTGTTTCATCACTTGTATCAGAGTTCTTTCTTCTGAGAGGTTTTCTTTGTAGTGACAATGATTATAATGACTTTTAAATTAATTTAATTACAATAGAACTCTCGTACCTTTTTAAGATGCTAATTACAGTTCCATTTCTCTGTGTCTTAAATGTATGACTGTAATCCAGGCCTATTTATAAACATGGAGACCCAACTGCAGAGTAATTGCATGGATATTTATTTTAACCTGTGCACCTGAAAGTTAAACGTCACAAAAGAATTGAGACTGGAAACTATCGTCATGACGAAAGAGTCTTCAGTGCATTTGATCAATTGAATGACCGATTTGACAAATTGTTGTTAACTCTACTCCAGTTTAGTTGTTATTTCTGACTGACAATGGATCATAAACAAAGCGAAAACTCAACGCATGAAAGCAAAGTAAGGAACAATCAACTGATTTAAACTTTCATAGATGCTTTTATTTCCAAACGGATATGATCAATATTTTGATGTTGCTACTCATCTGAGTTTTGTCAATTAAAAGAAGTTTTCAAGTGACGGGGTAGAATGATTTACATCAATAAATGTGTTATAATTACTTGATCTGACGTCTCGTTTATGTCAAAGGTTATCCAGTTTTAATATTAATCTTGATGCAGAGGTAACCAATGCGTCCTCAAAACTTCTTTTACGAAAAGTGTCTTTTTTATTGGAATGTAAGAATTATATATAAAGACTGATAGACCATACTTTAGGCTTATGAATTCTATATTATAAAAATTGGCTGTCCAGTGGGGTGAATAATACGCCGATATTTGTTGGTTTCTTTAGCCTCGTTTCCGGAAAGAGGTTATCTAGTCGCATGGAACATTTATATTGTGGTGTAAGTGGTATGCCGATATTGCTAGGTTCCTGGAGCATAACTTAAGAAAACGGTTGTTTAGAGGTAGTATAGAAAGCATTGAGGTTTCAGTAATATTTCGATATTAGATTTTTGAAGCTTCATTTCAGAAACATACATGAGAGACAGATAAGAATGACAACACGCAAATAATGTGATATGCCGATATTGTTACGTCTCTGCGACCTAATTTCAGGAAACAGATATGACAGGTTCTTGAGAGGCATATAGGAGCGATATATATACAGGTAGCCCTCGATTTACGCCGGGGATGCGTTAATGGACGAACCGGCGTAAACGGAATCGGCGTAAATTGAAACTCTTTTTAATGTAAATCAATGGGGAGTTAATAACATGCGTTTCCAGCACCCAAACATTGACGAGTAATATAATGGCATTACATATAAGGCTCTAAAATAACGTAAATAAAATAAAGGAAATTTAAAAAATATATTTTATACACTTACAATAGGCAATTCGTTGGTCCCCGCGATTGACTGTGATTTTTTCATGTGATTGATGTGTACAGTCATTTCTGCTGTTATGCGATAGTTGCATTCATGTAAGATGCCGACCTATAGAAAATCGCGTAGTAAAAATA
>NW_019059575.1:351285-399052 GCF_000696155.1 Zootermopsis nevadensis
TCTGCTGTTATGCGATAGTTGCATTCATGTAAGACGCCGACCTATAGAAAATCGTGTAGCAAAAATAACCCCGGTACCTCCGCAGAGATTAAATTAGTTCTTTGAAAGTTTAAAGTGCCAGAAATGAAATTGCATAAGAGCAAACTCGCATATGCAAAAGTTAGCAATTCACAAAAAGCTTTTACCGATTCATCGATCTAATTGGAGCAAATTCGCGCTAACGAAACATACGTAATTGCAGAGATGACTGTATTTATAATTTTTATTCAAAATCAGCGATGTAAGAATTACGATTTAGTGTAAGAATCAGTACGAGATACATTGTAAAACGTTATAAATAATGATATTTTTTTTGACTTGCTGGTTTCAAAATCGGCGTTATTCTGAATTGGCGCAAATCGAGATCTAACTGTATATATATTTATTTATTTAATCAATTTGAAGCCTGAACAGGCACTATTGCCTAATCCCTGATGATGATGATGATGATGATGATGATGATGATGATATGTATTTCGATATTGTTTGGCACCTGTATCCTAAATTCAAAAAGTATATTTTCGAGTGGTTGTAAAGATGAGTTTACGAAATGCCTTCTGCCTGTTCTAATCATCGTTAGAGAGTGTTATTTCACCAAGAGCACTATAATCCCAACATTGTGTACCGGAGAAACCGAATAGAACGACTGAAATAGCCACAGGATATCCGATGTGGGAAAATATATTAACATTAATAAAATAAAATTTAAAATTGGAAGAGAATTAATTTATTAAATTTCTTTTATTACGGCAACTGTGCTTCTCTTAGAAGATCTGCATTCGAATAAATTTTCTTGCGCCCTTCAATGGCACGCTTCATCTGATACAGGCAAATGTTTCTCTTTTTACTTCACTTCCTTTGAAATAAGAGTTTGTAGGTAAATAATTAGAAGGCATGCAGAAACGTTTAATTTGTTTATTTTTCGTTAAAATCACATCGGATTTCTCGAAATGTTGGTCTCTGCAAACAGCCCTGCTTTAATCATGGTAATGTAAAACAACTGAAATGTTATTGTTTACCTAAGCGTCGCTCTATTTCTCTTTGAAGCTTATGGAAATGTTAACAAGCTGATAAACTGTATCTGAACTTTTTATTTGGATACAGTTTTGTAGCTCTTTATATATAATTTGTTTATCTCAACTTTTTTTAAAAAAATGTGGGATATAAGTACCCACTTCTGTGGTATTTGCATTCATAGCGTAATAGGGTAAATGTAGTAAACGTTCTGTCCAACCGCATTGTAAGTACAAGTGTATCACTTGCTACAGTTAAGTTTGCAGTTTTATGAAGCTGAAGAGTTTCTTGTCCGAAACGGGAAAGGCAATGTCGATTTGTGAGGACACTAAGAACAAGGAAAATATTTATTTGGGTATACCGACTGAAACGGACAAAGTTTTGACTTAGATGCTAGTATATATGTGCATATGTAGTTATGTGCAAAAAATAATGATCAGGTTTTCCAAAGGTGATTTACTTACCATGTTATATATATTTTATTTTTACATAAAATAACCTAACCATAATTCTCGTCATGTTTCGATACGTGTGTTATCTTGTCGAATGATCGATTCACGTACGTGTGCTAGCATTACGTCTTTTATACCAGCTGCATATTCGCATGGGAACTGCATAGCTCGAACAAATGCTTCCTGAAAAGAAAAGAAGGCGAGTTTGAGGTTAATGTTAAAATTCTTATGCATAAGGCAGTATAGGGATGCAAGAACGTTGTTCTATATAACATGTTTAACCTTTTGTTCCATACTTGCCAAGACGATGAATACCATCTAGACTGCATACTTTCTTTATAAGCCATTGGCGACTATAAAAGATCTAGAATACAGCAAGTGCGTTTCCTAGTTTTGTTTATAAGATACAAAAATATGACCGTACCTTCCAAACTAGTATTAGAAAATGTTATTCGAAGAATTTTCTTTTGCTTGGAACGATGCCTAACTAAATAACTAACTAACTAGATGGCTTACTGAACCCGAAGGTTCATCACCGAATTAACCAAAGCCCTCCACCGGACCCTGTCCTGGGGCAACAAAATCCAGTCGCTTTCAACTCCTATCTCCCATAGATCCCGCCTGATATTATCCTCCCATCTACGTCTAGGTCTCCCCAGCTGTCTCTTCCCTTCTGGTTTCCCAACCAGTACCCGGTGCACACCTCTTGTCCCATCCATGCGCGCTATATGCCCAGTCCATCTAATCTCATTCTTCTCGACTTAATCACCCTGACAATACTGGGGGAGGAGTACAGATTTTTAAGCTCATCATTATGCAGTTTTCTCCATGCCCCATCGTCTTCTCTCCCATGTACTTAGTTTTTTCTGAATTTACTTCTAGCCCCACCCATCTACTAGCCTCTAGTAAAACTTCTGCGTTCCTCTTTATTGTATTTATATCGTCCCCCAATAAATTAACATCATCAGCATATTCCAAAAGCTGATGTGTCCCATTCAATTGCAAACCCTGCTGCCTGTCTTTGACTTTCCTGATGGCATATTCTAGCGCCAAGTTAGAGAGCAACGGAGACAAAGCATCTTCTTGTTTTAGACCGTTCTTGATGAAGAATGACTCAGATAAATATTTACCTACTCGAATTTTGCTACAGGTTTCATTTAAGCACATTTTTATTAGACACTAGTGTCTTTGGTAAACCAAATTCAATAAGAATATTATATAGCACTTCTCTCTTCACAGAGTAATAGGCTTTTTTTAAATCTATAAATAATTGATGTACTGTCCCACTGAACTCCCATTTTTACTCTAGTATCTGACGAATGCAAAAGATTTGATCAACTGTTGATCTGTTTCGTCTGAACCCACACTGATGATCCCAAATAATTTCTTTCGCATAAGAAGTTAATCGCTAAAATAATGTTTGATAGAAGTTTGTATGACGTTGATAGCAGCGAAATTCCTCGGTAATTACCACACTCAGTCTTGTCCCCTTTCTTATGAATAGGAATAATTATGGATTCCTTCCTTTCGCATAAGAAGTTAATCGCTAAAATAATGTTTGATAGAAGTTTGTATGACGTTGATAGCAGCGAAATTCCTCGGTAATTACCACACTCAGTCTTGTCCCCTTTCTTATGAATAGGAATAATTATGGATTCCTTCCATTGTTGTGGCATCTCTTCCTTATCCCAAATTAACTGAATAAGCTTATGGATCCTCATATGTAACCCTTTGCCACCTGCTTTAATTAATTCCGCTGGAATCTGATCAATACCTGGAGATCTATAACTTTTAAACTTCTCAAAGGCTAGTTCTACTTCATCTAAACTAGCTTCTGGCATTAACAATTCAGCTGTGTGTATTTTAATCTGTCTAATATCATCAGACTCATGAACATTTAAGAGCTTGCTGAAGAAATTTTTCCACCTATTCACAATTTTTATTAGATCTGTAAGCAAATTGCTATTATCATCCTTTACTAAATTGATCTGAGATTAATATACTTTCTTAAAGAAATTATGCCTAATGCTGTATTTCCTATTTTCTAGCTTTCGTAATAGATTTCAGAAAGCACAGTACTGCGTCATTATATACGTACTTAGCTAGCGGAAATGTTGAGGATAGTCGTATCACTATTACATATTCTATTAGAATTAAGCTGCAGTTACATTAATATTTTCTTAGGTACACGAGGAGTTACAACTAAGTAACTAGACAAACAGTTCTCAGCTATTCAATTAAAAGAGACAAGAAAGGTAAAGTCTACTAAACTATGCACGAATGATTATAAAATAGTTCTTGTTGAGTTTATATACCTCACTGTCATTTATGTTCAATTGTTGCTGATACGTAATTATTTAAATTTACTTATTTAAACTAAATACATTTTGGCATTAAATATGTAATTCCACTGATACGTGTCTTGTGTAGGATATCTCTAAAATGAATTGATTTTCTGTAGGGGGGTTACAAGATGGAAAATTTAAAGCTTAAACTGTTTTACATAGAATTAAATAAATTTGAATGATTATTTATTTATGACCTTTGATTATTAAAGTAACCAATGGCAACTCGAAGTGAAGGAGACGAACAAATTAACTTTAAAAATGCATAACATAAAAACAATTAAGTGTCTTGTCTTACTCAATATATGGAACAAGATGGAACAAATCGGTGGCGATCTTCTGCAATTACTTATTAATTTATTACAAATGACACAAATATTCACACTTGCTACGTATTCCTCACTTTCTTCAGCCCAAGATTGACGAGCCCATTTTCCAGTGTCCACAAGCTACAAAATCCGCAATCTTCAGTTGACACAAAGTGTAATTCATCGCAATACAACTCGCTGCGACATTGTTATTGCTGGAGGTTGAGCTGTTATGTAGACAATTTTTTCATATACTTGCGTAAGAGCTTCCTTCTTGGTGACATTTGATGGACATCTATATAGGGTTATAAGGTCAAAATGGCGGGTCTATCGCGCTGATGTATTTTACTCGTTCTAGATGTGCTAACTTGTAGTATTTGAAAAATCTCTGAGAGATAGTTTCTGTTGAATGCTGGTTTGTTTAGGGCTTTCAACCATCTTTGGAGTAGACTAGCCAAATGAAGGTTTCTAGATGTGTTACGTATATACTTTCATTAGGGCTTCAATCAGTTGTTATCTGTGACTTGTGGTTTGAACACTCAGCCTACTTCTGATTAAAGCTGGAACCAGATAAAGCCATTTATAACAGTTGTCGTTGTAGAGGCTCGAATAAATATTATATAGAAAAGTCCACCTATCTGATAAGGTGTGTCATGTCCAGGATGAGTCCGTAGCCAAGTGGTTACTGCCGTAATATGTGCCTTATCAGCTTCATAAAAGCCATATCGAGTGGCTGTAGGGGGTTGGTCAAATGTGACGGAAAATACAAAGAATAACCCCATTGTCATGAGGAAGATCTTTCAGCTGATGTGTGTGAAGCATTTTCATCAAGTAATAATAGATCATGATAGGGGTGTATCTGAACTGTATGAAACGTTTAAACCAAGACGGGAACACTTGGTATTTTATCCAACCACTTTTATGGTATTCAGCCCAGGAACCTGATGGGGCTCCATTCTACAGTTTCGGTTTCATCCGCTGCCTGGCGGATGTAAACATTGGTGGCATATACGTTCTGGATGCAGTAAAGCAAACTACTAAATCGTAGTAGACGTTCTGCCGAAGACAAGCGCTACAACCTGTTTCCTTTCCTTTCAGACGAAATTTTGGATTGAACGTTGGAATAACAATTTCGTCGCAATTGTATATCCGTCACAAGTTAACTGATACTGGTATATAACTCCACTGAGTAGTTCAGAAGACTTGGTGACAGCGACCTTTTTGCAACCACATCGGAAGGGTTATAAATGCTGACTCCGATTTCGTTGCAGACAAATTGGGATGGCTCTTCATAAAGCCAAGAAATCAGTTCACAACAGCTTCTCCATTTTCTTTGCCAACAGGATTTATTTTTTCTCTGATAATTGGAATGACAGATTCCTAAGTTCTTTGGATGTTAATTCAAAGAATCTTCATTCCGTTATTTCAAATACGTTACTAGTTTCTCTTCTTCAGAAGTACAAAACTCTGCCTCTATAGTTCTGAAGAAACTATCGGTTCTGGTGTGAATCCTTCTTATAACATTTAATTTTCCTTTTTATTTAGCCTGAGATGCCCCAATTGTAACAGACACTTTTTTGTATCTCGTGTGTCCTTCAAACACCTCCTCAATAACGTGGCTTATTGTGTCTTCATTCTAAACTTGCCTCTCTGTTTTCCTAACATAGTTTTAAAACAGTGTCCAAAATTAAACGCAACGTTAGAATTGTCGTGTTAATAATTATATAGATTATAAAAATTATGACACTGAAGTGCTTGAAAGCATCACATTATTTTCATTCCGATGTTTATGAATTTAGTGACAATTTCCAATTAATATAGCATTAAAGGAAGTTAAAATATTATTAATGCACTGGTGTATACAGTTATGAAAATCAGCTAAAAAAATTACAGTATTTGGACTATCATGAAAGTTACTAGAGGCAGAGCAGAAATGATGCTATTTATGGTGGGATATCTCATCAATCCTTGCCCCATCATGCCCATAACGCACTCTTGACAAACACGACTGTCTTCTGGAGCAACTACTCAGTCCAAAACAGCCAGTTGCATGTTGTTCACACTATTTTGTTAAGCAGTGATATTTTCCAAAACATTAAATAGTACAAACTCATCGATAGAGCCATTAAATTAATCTACTAAAATAAAATTTAAATTATTCAGAGTTGCGTGAGCATTTTTTAACGTAAGCCAGTTGCTGTTCAGATAAGGAAAGACTGCAGGGGATTCGTTTCAGGCTTCACCAATTGAATGTAGAACTTACTGGCTGAAATACTCCACTTTCCTCTTTTTCATCCACCGTAATTTTGTCTTCTTTAGTTAACTTATTTTATCCTTAACATTATTAATTTCGAAGTAATATTTATATACTTAATAAATACTATATGAACCATACTGAATTTAGTCATCATTGAACAATTTTTCAATAGAATCTTCTATCAGGTATCAATAATTAGCCCTACAGTTTTATTTCTTATAATAACGTATTTGTTGTGTAATCTAATAACTTCACGTACTGTTATTATGTTTCATCTACAACATAAAGAGAAAAAGAAATTGTCGCCTGCAAACCAATCCGTTAGGCTGAAAATTTATTCGCACAGAAAATCTTTTTTTTATATCGTTAGATTCCGGTAGAGCAGAAAATATTTGAAATGAAAGTTACAGATCTTAATCGGGTCATATATTTTGTTACGGGTTTGATCGTTGAACTGTTTATAACAAAGTCGATTAACATTTGTTTGAACTTTCTGCAAAGTATAATTTTGTATTTGACCGTTACGTAGTTATGTTAAATTTGCCTGACAAGTTTTAATTTGCACCCCTCAACCCAATAAGAAATGCCATTAAACTTAGCCAAGTATATTAAAAGATGAGACACGAAGCAAGAAGACGCAAACTCTCCAATACAAACTCAATATACGTATTTTTTGTAAAGGTACCTTATGTTCTTTACTAAACATAAAGCTGAGAAGCGGATACTACGAAAATTTATATCAATGCACCATCGTATCAAACTTCATTGATTAGCATTTGACGTTATAGCGTAATCCTTTAGCTATGAGAGAGTGAAAAATTTGGTGCCAGGTGGAAATAAACTTAAGTACTGTTATAAGCCACCATTACATTTTATGCGAGTACCGTGGAAAATCTTTTAGTTGTACTCTAATAAACCTGACAGCTGTCATCGTAAAGATCAATGAATTAAAGTACACGTATGCGACTACAATCAGCATATTAATGCGGTATACGCACAAACCAATTTTTAGGTTTAAAATCTGACGTTTATTCCAAAAGGGGACGGTGGCAGGAGGTCAGCTGGTTGTTGGACTTGAGTTACTTCCGCGAATGCTTGATTCATAAATTCCGTGGATTTTCTTAGCCTGACCATGAAAAGAAATGATAAATTTATTTAATATCGATAAACACATCAAATTCTTCAAAAATATGGAAAAATATCCTTGAAGAACAGCAACAAATTTAAAATATATTCAGACAGAAGTTCATAGCAAATTAAATTCTGGGACTGCTTACTACGATTTATATAAATTTTTGTAATCCCGCCCCTTTCTCAGTGACAGAAAATTGAAATACTGAAAATTATTATTCTTTCTGTCATATGTGCTTATGTATACAAAACTGCACGAGATGAAGAAGGAAGAAAGCAGTACAGGTTGCTTAGAAATGAAATCACCAGGAAGTGCAAAGCAGCAAAAGAAAAGTGACTGAGAGAGAAGTGTGACGAAGTTGAAAAAGAAATGTTTTTAAGTAAAATTGATGTAGCATACAAGAAGATCAAATAGAATTTCGGAGAAATGAAAAGTGAGTGTGTTAACGTCAGAAGTGCGGATGGAAAACCACTGTTAAGCACAGAAGAAAGAGCAGATAGATGTAAAGAATACATTGAAGATCTGTATCAGGGGGAAACATTGTCCAACAGTGTAATTGAGGAAGTGAAGGAGGTTGGTATGGAGGAAATAAGGGATCCAGTACTACGATCTGAATTCGACAGAGCTCTGAAAGACTTAGGCTTAAACAAGGCAGTGGGCGTAGATGAGATACCTTCAGAATTATTGCAATCTATGGGGGATGAAAAAACTAGAAGGTTATTCTATCTGGTGTCCAAAATCTATGAGTCCAGAGAATACCACCAGAATTCCGAAGAAAGTGAGAGCAGACAATTGTGAGAACTACCGCATAATTAGCCTGGTATCTCATGCATCAAAATGATTAACTAGAATAATATACAGAAGAATAGAAAGGAAAGTTTAAGATGCACTAGATGAGGATCAGTTTGGTTTAAAAAAAGTATTGGCACTCAAGAGGCAATTCTGACCTTACGTTTAATAACAGAAGGACGGATTAAGACAAATAAAGATACAATTATTACATTTGTAGACTTGGAGAAGGCTTTTGACAACGTAAAGTGGAATAAGATGTTTGAAATCTTGAGGAAGGTAGAGCTGAAGTATGAAGATAAACGAGTTATTTACAGTATTTATGAGCATCAGGTGGCCATAATAAAAGTGGAGAATGAAGAAAGACAGGCATTTATTAAAAAGGGAGTAAGACAAGGATGCAGCCTATCACCCCTGCTGTTTAACTTCTATGTTGAGAGAGCAATGAGGGAACTGAAAGAAAAGTTCAGGATAGGAATAAAGGTTCAGGGGGAGAGGCTGGCAATGTTAAGGTTCGCTGATGATATTGCCCTTTTGGCTGAGAGGAAGGAAGATGTAGAGACATTATTTAATGGTTTGAATAGATTACACGGTGAGAATTTCGGCTCAAGGATAAATATAAGCAAGACAAAAATTATGAGGAGCAGCAGAAATGAGAATAATGATTTATTAAATATCAAATTTGGGAAAGACACAGTAGAAGAAGTGAAGGAATTCTGTTATTTAGGAAGCAAAATCACAAAAGATGGACGAAGCAAGGACGACATTAAAAACAGATTAGCACAAGCAAAAAGAGCCTTCTTCAAAAAGAGAAGTCTACTAGTGTCAAACATTGACCTGGTATTAGGAAAGATTTTTCTGAAGTTATATGTTTGGAGCACAGCGCTATACGGAAGCGGAACATGGTCAGTGGGAAAGCCAGAAAGAAGGAGGGTAGAAGCATTTGAAATGTGGTGCTATAGAAGGATGTTGAGAATTAAGTGGACTGATAAAGTACGAAATGAGCTGGTCTTAGACAGGATAGGCGAAGGAAGGAGTCTATGGAAAAATCTTACGAGAAGAAGAGATAGGATGGTGGGACACATTCTGAGGCACCCCGGATAGATTAATTTGGTAATGGAAGGAACAGTTGAATTTGTTTGTATATGAACGCATTTATCGCTTGGGAGCTATTCATGATCGTCTTAGACGGCCATAGACTGTAACAAGTGCTGAGATTAAGAACCAGACAATACAGCGTATTCTGGAAAACCGAACAACCAGAATTGATTGTTTCTGAAAGGAGTTTACTGCATTGGAAGAAGCGTTGCAAGGAAGAACGGAGAATTTTTTTTAACGTGTTCAGGATATTTGTGGACCGTTGGACAAGCTGCATGGAAGTTAGGATTAGTAAAATACATCTGTGATGGTTTTTAACTATTGAAATTAATTTTACTGTAGTCCTTTGCTTATCTTCATACTTTTTTTAATTGTTTCATTAGAACATTATCGCCCCTTCAGGAAAAGTCAGAAGGGGAGATTCTAATTCTTAGTGTTATTACTTCCCTTGACAATCCTCTCTTATGTTCATTGGAAGTAAATAAACAATAATATTCTTTAAAGAAATATAAATGCAAAATCTATTTCTTTCAAAATAATCAAACATAAAGATACACTTATGGAGTGAACATGCGAGCCCTTAAGTTTACACTCACAATAACAAAGACGCAACAATATTTGCATCAAGCTATATTTCAACTTCTTACGAGAAATAACAAGAAATCAGTCTCCCTCTCAAAAAACTCACTCGGCGTCAGTCTCTCCCCGGGAGATAGGACAGCTATTGTCCACAGACCAGGAGAAAAGCCCTGCGGTTGGAAGTCGGTTCGGATGCGGTGAGGGGGGAATGTTAATTATCAGCTGGACTAGAGGGCTGCTATTGGTGGGAAGTGTGATACGTCAGAGTTTTACGCTACTACACAGACTGAAAATATCAAGCAGTTAAGAGTAGCGTGTAGTGAGTGCACCTCTAATGTGTTCTGCGGGTGTTGCGATAATATTCTAGATTACATCACTGTGCCACTTTGAGGTAAACTTAAAGCTGTGCCCATTAGAACACATGAAAGCCTGTCGTCTGTTGTTCGTTCAGTGCTTGTGGAACGAATGCTTTTAGGATGAGTCGTCACTCACCGCGAAATCTTGCGCATGCGCGTATATCGAATTCCTAGGAGGGATTTTCAGCTGGTCTGTGGACTGTACCTCCCTTCTGAGCCTTGTACTCAACCAACAAAAATACCAATACCAAACACACACAAATAAAAAACGGTACAGCTATAGGTCGCGCGAGTAGTCGTAGCACCTAAATGCGCGATGTGAGCAATACAGAAACAGCAAATTCTAACCCATAAAGCAGTCCGAGAGGGAGTGAATCTTGTGCTGGCGAGAGCCAGGCAAGATATTTCAACACCCCCTGCAATCCTGTCCCCGGCACTCGTAGTTCAGTCGGCTCTCACCCAGTCCCGAGGTCGCCCCCGTTTACCACACAAGACTCAAGAGCCGACGAGGTTCTTAGGTTTCCTAATTTCCATTTGGATCATATTCCATGTTATTGTGTTTGTGCAGTTTCGTTTCTGAAATTTCCAAGTGCTTCTCTATCAGTTTGTTTGTTTAGGTTTGTTTTACCCTCTGCTTTCGTTATTCAGCAGAACGTTACATTCGAGAACGAAGTGACGTCGACTGATCCATCGGGAAAACACAAAGCTTGAGTTCTGCTGAAATATTCAGTGAGTGTAATTACAAATGCAGTTATGGAGTATAAAGTTAAATTAATAATATTGCTGTTAATTGCTATAAAAATGAAAGCAGAGAGTGGCAAGCTTTACAAAAAAGTGATTTGGCTGCATTAATGGAGCATCACAATGCCTTAAGTTGTTCAGTTTTTATTCAATGAATAAATGAAATGAAATGAAATTTATTTTCCTGAAAGAGGCGTATTTCAGGCGAGGCGTGAGATTATTTTTCTACACGTGACATGTTTGTAGATAGACTTACTTTGACAATGGAAGGTCTCGCAGAACAAAAATAAAAATTTTCAAATTATATTAAAAATATTACTAACTGGAATTTTCTTGTCCTCTAGAGGTCTGCGACAATTGTGTCAATGTCATGTTGTACATAGTTCATTGCCTGAATTATCTTTCGGGAGTTTATCTAAATCACAACAGACAGTATCTAACGTGAAGTACATGAAACCTGCTTCAAGAAATATATATTGTTACTAAATTGCTCCAAAAAACCTTCTAAAACTTCAAACCCCGATTTCATAAACTTAAGGGGTGTTTAAAAAACAAAATGTGTGCGAAAATATTTGAAAATTAAAGAGTTCAAATAACGATTTAATGCGAAATATTATATAACGAGGTTTGTGTTGGTGACTTAATTCTTTGTGACTGAAAAATGGTTTAGAAATTTAGAGTTTAGAAACGAAAATATATAACACGTACAGGTTTTTATTGCAAAGTGAACTAATGAGATATAAAGGCATGTAGGTTTTAAGGATGTAAAATAACTTACAATGAATAATTGTACTGTATCATCCCGTTGTGTCTCTATACACATGCACTCAACGCAGGTAGGCGTTTTTTATTTCATGCAATTTGATCTGACAGTGTTTAGAACTAATTGGCCAGCTGTAAAATTACCTTACAAATTACGCATGCATTAATACTATCCATTTAATAATTGAGGTTCTTTTAATAGTCTAGTATAAGTAATATTGAAATTATTTACTTGATATCTAAAGTACAGATTAGTGATTACATTTGAAACATTCATGTAACCAAAATAACTTTGTATAACTATTCGAAAACTAAATCTTTTGCTAAATTTGTGCTATATCGTTATAAATATTTCTTTGCAATGCAAGAACATTCATTTATCGAGCTTCGATAGCATTGCCTTTCCATTCTTTGTAATGTTATTGTTTTTGGCTGCTGGACTTAACTGTATTTTAAAATATTATGTTTAAGGAATTGGATATTAATGAGATGAATATATACAAGTTAATTTTATATTCTAAAATTGAGATAAAAATTATATTAATAACAACAGGCCTATAATTTACGTCAGAATCTAGTACTATTGTACTTAGATTATTTCCACACACACACACACACACATACATATATAGAATGTACTTACAGTTAAATTACTATATGCATGTGTCCCATGCATGTCTAACCATATTCTAATTAATAGCACTGGGCGGAAGAGTAATCTATTTTGCATGTGCTGTTATAATTAGGTAGCTTTTAGAAGTATCTGTAATGTGGATGATGAAAACTTTGAAACAATTTTACTGCTGATGTGTAACATTCTTGTTCTACGTTGCGAGTAATGATAAAATAAGAAGGACGCAATGAAAAGGAACGGACAAAAGATAGGAAGAAAGAGATAAGGGATTAATATAATTAGTAAATCATTCCTCATCGACGATTCTCACTAGAGCGTAAAAATTGCCTGATGATGACTACTTAGGTTGAAATATACAGCCAAAATCCACATAAGACAAAAGTTTATGAAATAAATGGCTGTCTAGATGGAGAACTACATACCCGATATTGACTGTTCAGCGTTAAGTTGGTTTAGTGATTTGAATGGAACGCTTTATTTTTACTGATGAACTGCTAGATTTTATGTCAGTGGTGTTTCTTAGATGTCTGAATGACTATTGATTACACAGGCGAGTTCATGTTAGAGATAAGTTAGTAAGCTTTAAAATATACAATGACATGAATTAGATGCATGCGACTTTCTTTACAGTATTACAAAGAATTCCTTGAAGAGATGTCGTTTGGCAGTGCTGCTGACATCTCTAGGGCAACTTGTATAGGTCTCCAATGTGCCGCCATAATGATCATGTGCTATTCTGCTTATCTGCCGAGAAGTTACGTCTTGCAATTATTCTATCTTGTAGTCGACCCTCCGGGGGCGAAATAGAAGGTGTGGGATTGAAGGTTGTGATGTAATAGCTTCCCCAACTTACAAGTAGATTAAAACAAAATTTCCTTGTGAGTGCACTGTCTATTTCACAACTTCATTTACATTTCATGATATGACCTGTTGCAAAGGCTAAAATGAAACAAGTGAATGCAAAGTTAAGCTCTAGTATTCATGACGAAAACAATTAGTGCGGCTGTAGCAAACATTTAGAGCTGAAACTACAGTTTCAGATACTTTAATTTATTTGAGCCTGCTTTAATCATTGTGAAAGTAAAGGACTGTTTCAATCACATTTGTTGTAAATGTATCGTAATAAGAGTTGACGAAGTTGTAAATTTCGTGATTACGGACAGGAGAAGATGGTAGAAAATTCTGAGGTGAAGTTATTTGTTCTGTTATGACTCGACCAGGTGTTTCAGATATTAAACCTCTAGACACAGTTGTAAGTACTAATTTGCTTTCTTTATTTCTTATAAGGATCTCAGCCAATTTTAATTGAATTCGATTCAAACAGCGACCCGTAACCGCAAAGTAAAAGTCTGCCAACATGATAACAACAGTCACTTGAAGACTGTATTAAAGCCAACTCCTGAAATATCTTGCGTATGTGGCAAATACAATTCTGCTTCAGACATCGAACGGTGTCCGACATCATATTGTTGAAACACGTCGTCTTATCACTGTAAGCGTTATTTTGCGGATTCAGTTTTAGTTTTGCAACTAACCTAGGCTAGCGTTGTTTCTTACTGATGACAGATCTACGCTCTGCAGTTTAACATAATGAGAGTTCCGTTTACCACCGTAGCTTTTCTTTGTACTGACTACTCTTCAAACTCACATGGAAATTAGTATGCGGTTATACAATTTTGTTAATTGGTTTTCCCGTTTTATTCCACTGTGCCCGAATGAAGAATTTTTGACCATTCATTTCTTATTAAGGTATCCTTGCCATGAAGCCATATTCGATTTGCTTGGAAGCTACCTCTTTAAAATCGTCGTTGCCAATGATATTCTTCATAAAACCATGTAACTGCAGTGTAACTGGGATCTGAGAGGCGAATTCTGGATTTCTAATTTCAGAAAAAATAATTAAATTGTCCATTTTACAATACAGAAACTACCGGCCATTACTGACTGCAGAGATTAATTTCATGATCCAATTTCCACTCATTGAATGGTGGTTTCAGACCAACCCACACAAATGGACTTTGATCAATAATTTATTGAAAGAATGCGAAATAGTTTACCTTATTCCCTTTCATACTGTAACACATCAGCATAACAGAGAAACTCCATGTTAGGTAGACACTAGGTGTTTATGGGATGTGACATACTGGAGACTGTAACGATACTGAATCAACTGCTACGCTTATATAGCGACTAACCACCTAAGGTGATCATTTGATACGTAAATACCATGGAGATGGCAGGCAGGCTGTCGGACACCGATCGGCATTCGGCTAAATAGACCAACTCCATGGAGCAGAGCCCGTCTTGAGAAGCTAATAGTCGCTCAGCTAGTCTATAAATTTTCCTCAATTTTGTGGAACCTGAAGGTTTAATACCGTGTTGACAAAAGCCAAGCCTGTTTTCGTAAGATCAGTTTTAATAGTACCGTACCATCTCTGCCTAGATCATCCGAGTGGTCTCCTTCTCAGTCTTCACAACGAAATTTGTGTACGCATAATCTCTCAATGCGTGCTAACGTGCTCCGCTCAACTCATACTCCTTGACTTGAACAATAATTGGTGATGAGCACGAGCTATTATACTCCTCATTATGCATTTGTTTCCAACCTCCTGTCACTTCATTCCCCATACGTCCAAATATTCTCCTCAACATCTATTCTCAAGCAATCTCAGTCTTTCCTTGATGAAAGACGGGGTGGTCCAACTTTTTCCATCGCTCTGAACAAAATAGTTTTCCTGTTGGACCCAAGGGCCAAGAAACCCCTACTGCCACAATTTTTGCATTGACATTATCTTTAATAATACTTATTCAGAAATGACAAATTACCATTGCATATGCTGAAATATAAATTTTATTTAAATGTGCACAAACTACTACAGAGTTGTATATTATTTTAAATTTTCCCCTTCAACAAATATTTTTAATAAATTGGTTGTACTAACTAGTAAGAAAATAACAAATACTTTCTTGGGCCGGATTACAAGTGACCGTCAGTTGGACCACACTGATGTAAGAGATCAAATTTCATAACCATCCAAAAGTACACATGAAGCTATATCTTTCGTTTGTTTTGGTATTTACGTTTTTAATAACAGTTTGGGAAGCAAAAATTATGAAGATATCCGTCTTCTGGGTTATTGCGCTGTGTAGTCTGGTCGATGTTAACCAACGTTTCAGAGGTCATACTGCCTCCGTCATCACAAATTTCATCTACGTCCATAGCAAAAAAATTGTAAAAATAGCACACCATTTTTTATTCAATAAATCAATCGTATGCTATAGCTTCAGGTAGTTTAAGCAATTTGTATCATAAATTTATTAGGGTAAGCTAGCCTTAAAAGTCTGATGTACCAATAAATTAAAGTCTTCGAAAAGGTTTACGCTTCTATTTCCATTTCCTGTGTGTTTATAAACTTTGCGTTTTCCTCCTCTCATGCTCCAAATAAAACATTTTAACTTCCATATTGACGCAATGCCGATGTACATCGAACTGCGTAATTGTATTGATCCCACATCACAATACGCGCACACAACTTGCAGCTTAGACTGGATAAAAAAATGCCCTACTTCTTTCACGCTTTGGCCTGTTGGCGTCGCCACCAGCCCCCCTTGCCTCTCGCGCTATCTGACGTAATTTTATTATACCACATCGCCAACTACTGGCTACCGCGCCATCACACGGCAATACGTTACAAGCAAATGTTCAAACAATTCATAGAACAACCACGAGATGGCCGTGCTAACATAAATCCGAAATACGATAGTTGTAATCGTAATGGACATGAATGAAACAAATTAATGAAATCGAATATTTCAATGAAAACTGTTGCTGATTCTAATTCAATCTGAGTTACTGGATCCGCGGATCCACTTACTAATTCCATTATGACATGCCGGCCTGCAGAATACAGGAATTAACGAACACAACAATGAAGGAAGACAGTTATATAACCAATTTATAGTTACAATTACATGTTCTGAATGTTCGGCCTCTGTAAAGGTGATATTTAATGGCGTGTTTATGCCCGGTTCTCCGTTCGTGTTTATGGGATAATATACACAGGAGTGACGCTTTTAGAAGCAGTTATAAACGCCAGTTAAATCCACATAAAATCATCTGACCAAAGACACTGTAAAAAAAGACAGTTACTGGACATGTAATGGGGTAATTCCCAGCAGTTTTATGCCATTCGAACAGTCAAACCAAAGGAAAGCATCCATTCGGTGTTTACAAGCATTCATTCCATTAACTTTGTGCACTAATTTTTATGTAGTAAGAAATGAATTTATATTTAACTATTAATTTTATGTTCATTATATCCATGTGGCTTGGTAGTGTTTTCAGTACAAGAATATGTTGCTTACAATTCCGACAGTGCTAACATATTTTATGTAATGATTTTTATGCTGTGAACAAACTAGTTCATTGAATTTTGGTACATTATAGTCAAATAAAAAAATAAGATATTTTAAAACATTAAGCAACTACTAGTGCTATTATACGTTTGGTTACTATTATGTTTTTAATTTTAACCTAACCAAATGGTACTTAAATAAAATCATGTCCAGCAGCACAACATTTTATTTTTAGGACTCTTAAATTAGAATATTTCATAAATCTGGCCTTATCAACTTTATACCTATACATGTCTTGTTTAATGGCAAAGGGAAGAAAGAAATCAAAATAAACACATCATAATAAACTCTCCCTTACAGATCGAAACTTAAAAGATGGGAAATAGTAATTTAATTTCTGTAATTTATTGCCTGTAACAAACTTCTGTTCGGAGGTTTGCTTTAGGAACATTTGAATGCAACGACATCTGTCATTACCAAGGTTAATTTGTAATTTCCATCAAAATTTGTTAGTGAAGTTTAGAAAAATGTAGTTTCGATTACTAAAGTAAATTAACAAAAAATCCGATTCTTCAATTCAGTGCCGATTTAAAAACAGTGGATTACTGTAACGTTTTGTCATTTTAAGGGATAATGACTGATATAATGGTACTAATGTACACTGAAGGCCAACTTCAGTGTAAATCAGCAGTGATATTCTAGATCTGAAATATACGAGATATGCATTTGTTGTTTTTTCTATGGCCTTTTTTAAAAAAAATTATTCATATGAACACAAAATATAATGGATAAAACAGTTACTCAATAAATTTTTACTTTGACAGGTAATAAACTGTGATCATTTAAATGTTATTATGGAACTGGAAAAACAGATACGTTTGTTTCTTCTAAGCATTTGTTTTGAACACAACTCAAACATTTTAATAGTTACATAACGAAGTTGGAAACAGGAAAAAATTTGTTTCTCGATAATAAAATCAAAGCATAGCCGTAGGTTTAATTCAGTCACGGCGAACTGAGAGTAAGACGTGACACCTGTGTACTTCCAGACCTGAGCATAAGACGAACATCTGTAAATTACATAGTTAACAAGCCTATAGCAGTATGGTCTCCTAGATTTAAATGCAGGTGAAGAAAAATATTCAATTCTTTATTATACCTATAACGTGTTTATCTGCTTAGCAGGCAATAAAATTTTTATTTAAAAATATAATAAATTACGATATTTTAAACATAGCCTGTCAAAATATTTATCCACGTACACAGGCCTATTACTGCTATCGGCCTTAACAGTGTTACTGACGTGTGCTGCATGGAGTATATGTTCAAGAGTTTGAAATGGGATCACGTTATACTTCAGTAGGATACTAAAATGTTCAGTGTTTTTTATGTTACACTTCTCTTTCATACCTTTGTCTACAATGGACGTCTTCGTACCTCTTTCACAACAGATGATTATCTCTCAATTTTGCATATAGCGGCCATATTATGCAAGTTCGTATTCCGTTCAAAGTAACAGATCCTGAAACTGACGCAGTGACGGAAGAGTTTTTACATCGGGCACAAGTTACAGTTTAATTCTCAAATAAATGTCTTTATTACCACCCACGGTTTACAAGGTCACGCGGATTTACATGGTCACGCTATCTTCGGTAATGAAGTTGTGCAGGGCTTTGAAAAGCGCATGAGTTAATAAGTGACAAAGTCCATTTCTTTCTCATTTATTGTTAACTTTAGCTTCCTTTCTCTCTCTTTTATTCGTTGGTTTCCAATCTCCGTCTTCCTCTTGTGTCTTTTTTCTGCATTTTGTGATTGTCAAGATAACAGTAAATGGCTTGAAGAGGGGTTGCAATCTAGGCCATGGAATAGGTGAAGTCAGTTGGAAAATGGCGTGTGGAATTGAGGAAATAACATTTGAGAAACAACTCCAAGGATATGTCGTTCAGATGGAAGCACCTGTCGCTATTACCCATTTTATTTCGTCGTGGTCGTCCCTATTTTCTGCTTTTCTCTTTTTTCTATGACATCAAAAATTTCCCCTTACCCTTCTATGCACCACCGGAACAGACTTGCACCAGATCCAGAGTTCAATACCGGTTACGAACTGTACCTTCCATGCGTTGGTACTATGTCAATCAAGTGCACTTTTAAAAAAGTAAGGGATTTTCTTAACAAGAACGTTATAAAACACACGAGTATAACATAAACCGTACCACAGTATCCTCCTGCTAACATTTTTGCGTGAGGACAAGAGATGATGTTTTATTAAAGCATTAAAAGATCGTTAAAACAGAACAACATTTTTAAGAAAGTAAAAGTTGAACGACTCAAGTAGTGTGAAGCTCATTTCATCCAATAGCTACACCGTAATGGCCTCCCAGAGCTGGTAACGTTTGAGTCCCTCTACCGCTAGATGGCAGTGGAATAGCACATCGTAAATCCTATTACATTTCCCGCCCATTGCTCCCATGGAGGCGGCGCTTCCTTTGTGACGTCATACAAAACTTCACATCTCCCTTTTCCCCACTTTCCAACATCGCCCTATCTTGCCATCCAGCTATTATCTCACTAAAATTCGGTCCAGCCCCAAATCCTTTTTCCTTCTCTCTTGTTTTCTTCTCTTCTCTTAAATCCATAGGCAAGAGGCATCCGCCATTTCCATTGCGGTAGCCATTCCGAACGAAATTAAGTATAATTTAACTGCCGTTTAAACGGTGTTGCGTTTTGTTTATTAACCTTTAAAGTGTGTGACTTGCATGAAATGGATTCTATAAACTTTGCTGCTGTAGGTTAGCGTGCAATGCCTACATTAAACACGTTTCCGGAGTGCACGCTTCTGTGTTTACCATGGTGTTCCGCTGATGCCACTTTGTCGCCAGTTATGTCGAACTTGCTACCCCTGTTATATCAGTTTGTTAATTTCACGTGAACAGGTAGGCCACTTAATTTTTATGGCTCATTTAATTAAATTTACAACTCTCAGACTGTTACAAGCATCTAAAGAAGTTATGTATGCCTGTGCCTAGGCAATAAAGACCGCGAGGTCAATGTCTAGGCTTCATAAAACAATGTGACCTTGCAGACAGACTTGAGTAAACAGAATTTGCAATTAATTCAGGTTCTGAAGCTAAATATTATAAATATCAAATGCACTTCCATGCTATTAAGTCTTTACTTATTACCACGAACCACTCTTAGAATTTCTCAAGGCCTAATTTATTTTTCTCATTTTTAAGTGTAGCTGTTTTACGTTCAACATATCTTGCGTTTTGTACAACTTCTCTCATAATGACTTGGGATTTTAAAAAAACCTGAGAGAGAATGTTAATTTGATTTAATTCCATATTCAACCGAACTTAAGATGCAACTAGAACCTTAAATAGTGTGGCGTTCATTTCAGAAAATATTTCTACTATCTGTCGTTCAATTACTTTCAAATATAGGCCTTCAATCCACAGGTTAGGCCTATTTCAATTTCTTCAGTTCACACACGAGGTCATTCTTCCCCTTTATGAAACACAGCCTATTCTTATTCCTAAATAACAATATCATTCTATATTTTAATGTTCTTTCACTAATGTAGGTTTAAGTTGTAGGTTAAATTAAAGATTTATTTTAATTTAATTACTCCTACATTTAGGTACAGGTACAGACTTCTTCCCGAAATCAAGTGACATACCTTTATTTCATATGTATTCCATTAATCAGTGTTTTATCAGACTTTTAGTAACTTTTTTCTATTTTACGACAAAGGTCGGTTTAAGTGCATAAATATTCCGGCAGTATGGTCTAATTCATAAACGTTGCCCTTATTATAAGGTAGTTGGTATTAAAATAATATAGGCCTAGGCTATATCAACTATGTTAGATACATTATTTCAAAAGCTGTAACTAGCTAAGCCCATAGGCTAACTTAAATTCGCTTTAGGCGTATTGCCTTAACGCGGGATGGCCAGTGAGCAATGCGAAATAAGGAATTGTCAGGATTAAATAACTCTGTTTCTGTCGTATTTTACGCGAAAGATTACTTAAGTTATTATGATTTGGGAGATGCAAGACAAATATTCGCAAGAACTGTTAGTATTGAAACTTTCCTGGTACACAAACTAAATTGGCTTCATCGTAAATTCACATTCCTTTGCTGTGTGGGTTAGAAAATATTTCTAGCCGTGGTGAGATTTCGCGCTGTCATCATCTTTGCATTGGACTAAGTCAGACGCACTCAGTACTTTTTAGAACAGAAGCAAAGGTCAACGACCACTCGGTCATAGTTTTCTGTGTTGCTTTTTATAGCCAATGGGACTAACCATCTTTCAGTAGCCTAAGTAACAGGCCATAGGTCTAACCCAATTCAATACAAAGTGTCCTGTTTAATCCTAACCATGCTGCGTCCCACCTCCCTGTTCGCCGTTTTGCATAAAATTTCAATTCTATGCACTTTTACAACCCACGAGACATAAGCCTCTGTTTTCTAATTGAGATGACGGTACCAAAAAAATGTTGCTGAACTAACGAGAAATGCAACAATTCAACCATGAATCTGTACAAAGCATTGTTTAATATAGTTATTAATAAAATTAAGGTGGTATTTTAGAAACAGGGCGTTAGGAAATAGACAAGACCTATTGAGCTCAGGAAAGGTCCCATTGGATCCTATGAACGCGGTAACGTAACTTCGTGTTGTAGCGTATAGGAACTGTAAAATATATTTACCAGCTACGCTACGCTAATACTAGCTATTCAAATTGAAGTCTGTTCCATGCAATTCATACAACAAAGTCAAAGCGCATAATGTTTTCTAAATCCGAAGGCGGAATTGATATAAGCTAAGCGTATAGCTAACTTCATATTTCCAATCATTGGCACCGGTAACTTCCTTGTATTTGTTCGTATGTGTGTTTTCTCTACCTAAAATTACAATTAGCTACTTATGTCAAGGCGTTTTGTTAGCAAAGACATTGATTTGTTTGTCTGTAAAGCCCACGCGATCCAGAACGTTTGTTAATTAGCAAAATGCTGTCGTCAGTGTTTTCATCATTGCCGTATTATATTTTTACTTCATTTGTGAAGCTACAACTGAAAAGAAAGCCGGTATTTCTTGTATATTTCCGTGGTTTGTTGTTTACTTGCATTCTAGTTTAAAGTTTCCCTGTTCCAATCTTATTGAAGACAATTTTATTTTCAAAAACAAAGAGGCCTACGTTAGAAGCATTTATGTTTCTTAAAGTTTTCATTTAGCTGTCTGTGCAAAATTATAATTAGTATGTTGGTCCTTTAAACAGCTGTTTTCAAAACCTGGCGAGTTTAGTAAGATGTTCATAATTCCTGACTCTGTGCTGAGAGGAATAAAATCCCTTGACGAAGCTAAGGAATTCGGCCACCAGCACAGTCGCCAAATATCCTTACTGCAGAAGACAATAGAAATTCAGCGGTTGGTTTATCACATTCACTATGACCTTTGTAACATTTCTTCATTCTTGCCCATTCTATGATAGCCCATACAATTAATTTGTTTCTCCTAAGTTTCGCAGAAATAGTCAAATAGTTTTGTAATTCAGATAACAACCTACACACGAAAGAAATAACTCGAATGCTAAATACTCGTATCGATAATTAAAGCATATATACATAGCGGCCATTGCAGACACCACTCGAGGTGTTGTCTCTGCAGACAGAAAGATCTCACAGCACACATCTTAAGAGAAATCAAATGTTTTAACACAGACACAGTTCTAGGCCTATATGCACATGAAATGTCCAAACAAATTCACAAAAACTGTGCACACAAAGAAATAAGTAAATTACCTTGTAAGCCAGCAGGTACAAAGATTAGTATAAAAGTTTTTATTTTAAAAATACAAACCAAAAAGATATTACGAACTGCTAGTTGAAATTTTGGTAAGGTCGTTGTTTCAAGAGAATTTCCTGTCCCTCGGGTGCACGCCAAATCCATTACAACTCACCATTCATAATAATCAATTCTTATTCAATATGTCTACCATGCATCTCCACAATTTATTCATAGTAACGCCAGACACATGAATCTTCCACTTTAAAATCTAGGTCTATTAGAGACACATAGTCGATCATTTTTGTATAAATAAACCGAAAATATAATGTAAATAAGTAATCCGTTTCAATCGAGCCGAGATAGAAGCGAAGACTAAATTTTAGGTAATGATACAACCAGAATAAGGGCTAGGAAACTTGCCATTTATTCACCAAATATCTAGTTTATGCTGATCATGGAGCCAAGTTCCACCCTTGATTGATTTTACACCAATATGGATTCGACGTGGGGACGTCTGATAAAAATTCCGTATAAGCAGACGAACTTTTAAAACAAAGTTCTATCCTTATGACGCAAAACTGATCACACACCGCGTGTTTTAAAACAAACTAAAGGAATCAGTACTGCCTAAATGCAGATTAGGCCTAATGATATTCGAAGGAGTGGCAGGCTTGTCTGGCACCGAGCTTTCTTTGCATCACCAGAGACAAAGTTCACGAAAGACATGCCCCATTTTAAGGCACAGCGCTTTGGGTCCAACTGTTTGAAAGACAAAATTATTGCTGTTATAAATCAACTGTAACAGCAGGCCTATCAGTGGGAAGGAAATGGAGTGCAAGGTTCGTTATGAAGATGCTACCTCTGTTATTAAATGTGGGCTTCTTCAAATTAGAAAAAGGTTTTAACATAATAATTGTCATGCAAAATGATAAGGGCTTAGTTAGTTCTAGATAGAGCCCAGGATTGGAAAAATTGTACCCCTGTCAAAAGTGTCATATGTCTCAACTGTTTCTAAACAACTAGTTATCATCATTTTTTTACTCGTGGCAAACTTAGAATGATCTTTTTGTTTTCTGCGGCGCACTGGGAATAGGACAGAGAACAAACATTCCTACTAAGGGTGCACCTAATTTAAGTAACGTCATTTATTACATAAAATAATTGTAAAACACAAACACGATGAAGCTTTGATGCAAAAATCAATTTAAGAAGCTCACGCAAGTGCACCGGTTTGCAAATTTGTGTAATTTTTTCTCAGAAGAGCATTACAGTCAACACAACATGTGTAAGAATTGAGAGACACTGAACCTTACGTACACAAACGTATTTACAGTCCACGACTGTAATCTTGAGACTTGCAAGGAATGCAGGAAGTCCTTAACGTTAAAGGCAGACTCTATCTTCCCCCCTCCTCCTTCACCCCACTTCCTCACCACGGAAGTCTCAAGATTACAGTCGTGGACTGTACTAACGTTTGCAGCAGACGGAGTCCGTATGACTTAATTTGAAGCAAGGAGATGCCTTCATAGCCAATGTTGCAACACCGCCATCAACAGTAACTGCTACTACAATTGTCACTAACATCTGATTCCAAGTTCCGAATACGTAATAGTTTTTGTTACGCTTTAATTAATTTCTAAAATATCCTTAATTACGGGTACTAATGCCATACTAACAATTATTTAATTCTTTAATTTGCTTATTTCGGGGTGGTCCAACATTTTTCCTCGCTCGGGCCAGAATAGTTATTCTGTTGGACCCCAGGGCCAAGAAACCCCTATGTCACTATTTTCCATTGTCGTTGTCTTTAATAATACTTATTCAGAAATGACAAATTACCATTGCATATGCTGAAATATAAATTTCATTTCAATGTGCACAAACTACTACAGAGACATTATTTTAAATTTGCCCTTCAACAAATATTTTTAATAAATTGGTTGTACTAAAACTGCATGGTAGCAAGTATTTACAAATTTAAACTGCTCTTAATTTATTCATAATAAATTTGTTTGTTACCGTCGTTTCCAGAGAATTTTACCACATTTTAAAAATACTCACTAAATGGAATTATATTTCCATTTTATCCAGTAGTTTTGTGATGACACGTGAACATGCTACTTACTTATTTTATTTCTGGGTCAACTTCCTTACCAGCATTTATTATAGCTTCTGTGTTCTTATTTATAATAGTTCTTTTTAAAATCAGAAATAACACATACATCAGGAACTCTATATTGAATGTATTTATCTGAATTTTCGACCTACTAGCCTACGTAGTCGTGGATCATAGAGAAATCACACCATTGTTTATTGTTTTGTCTTGTTTAGGTTAAAGGTAGCTGCAATTCAAAGGTATCACCATTCCAAATGAAAGATAAGATTTGCCATTTTCAGTATTGAATTTAATTAATAAACATAAACAGCTGCTATGGACACTGAGTAATATATTTGGACCTAAGGAACGAGAAGAAACAGGTGTAAGTTGAATGTTCTACAACGAGAAGTTTTTGTGCCTTATCAAAATAACAGATAAATCTGGAAACCTAAGCTTCGATGAAAGGATATTAAATTTATATTTAAGACACATGTGTCAATGACGGGATCTTGCGAATTATGTACTAAATAATTAGGTTTCATAAAAAGTGACCAGTTTTATGGCCAGCTGACCGACTGTCAGAGTAACAATAAATACTCTGTAGGAGGTTATTGTTAAGATGCATCTTACCTGGTTTCTGGACTGTAGATACCTCTGTATATTATAGATTATTTATGCAAATAATATTGAAAATTAATTAGGTTTATTGTTTATTACAATCATTTTAGAAACATTCAAATTTATCACCTGTATACAGGAGGTTAGACATGTCTATTGCAATACCAAAATTGTGGAGTGTCTGAGCCTCGTTCATGAACAAGGCGGTAATAATAACAATGTTAAAACTAAAATAATGTGTTTGAGATACGCATGTTAATACATCTTATGCCATCCCTATCTGAAGTACAAATTTCATAAATCATAGTTTAATTTCGAAGTCTGTAACTAGTTAAATTAGATTGCTCGTCATCACACAAAATAAAATTGTGGAAACTTCAGCGTCAGCTCTGTTGTAACAAACTTTGTAAGTTGTGTGCCTCTGTCTTTGAAGTTCCTTGTACTTGTTTCCTATTTATGTGATTCATCGCTTTAACTTCAGTCTGCTCGGAATAAAGTTTATGGTAAATACCACGTATATTGATTTCAAATTAACGACTTCAATTATGCCTTCAGCTAAGCTAACAATTAACTAATCTTAGTTTAATATTTGGACATTAACCTCTACCACGCACGGGAATTTAAATGGAATTGTGTTTATGCCTGTGCAAATACAGATAAATTTCAGTTCATGTATTATATAAAGTCAACAAGGAATTTACAAGTTAGTTATGTTCTTCCCTGTTGCATAAGATGGAATTTCATTTGATTTGTTTACGTGTATTTCTGATTGGGTTATAAGGTCATTTTAAGTTGGTCTACCTTGTCTTCTTCTTTCCAAAGTTTGGGTACTGATTCCCCGTACCGAAGCAAAGACTTGGATCTGTTCATCCTTACAGCACTTTATACGTCTTACAAGGTCTCTTCTTTTATATTCCATTGTAATTCTGGGGAGACGTTCCAGGGACATTTTTATAGATGTTCTTTCCATTTTCGTCTGTAATTATTTATTTCAGCCTTCTCTTATTTAAATAATTGAAAATAATATTCCTCACAAATACGACTGCCACTACTGCAAACAACCCGTTATAAAGTAAAAATATGTCTGTATCTACTCTGTTGCTTTCAACCGTTTTTTAGTTACAATGCAAGTGACCACATGCAATTTCTTATTTCTCAGGTTTTATAAACTGATGAGGCCGCTTAGTTAAAAATAGCCCAAATTTTCCATGGCAGGTTTTCATATAACGTCTGGTGCATACTGACAAATAAGCGTAACATTATGGTAGCAAAATTTGTATATACCTGAACTGTAATTTCTGAAAACGACACATGCTTAGCTTTGAATTTGCGACTTTGAGGATTGAACAAATGAGCTACTGACAAACGACAGGGGCTTAAAATATATTTTCACCGTTTTTAGTGCAAATTGTCGTTACTGGTGGGCGTTACGAGATTTTAATTACTCGGCTCATGTAATGAAGCACACGATCACCTACTAGATTTTAAAAAAATAATAAAAGTCGATATAAAAACTCGCTCCAGTAACCGCATTTGCGCTGAACTCATGAGAATGGAACTTTGTGTAATCTGAAGCTTTCACGGCGACTAAGTATTAATGAATTCTTATCGGGCTACCAGAAGTGTGAGGTGGTTGAATGGAGGAAACAAAGACGTTTCGAGAATCATCTTCGTCTTCGTCCTTAGGGTACTGAAGAATTTATTAAGACTTTACTTTCATAGTTTAATCAGAGAAGACATAGTTAGGTTTAATTCATTCATAGGTCCTAACAAGGGCCTATAATCTTAGTTTACTGGAGTTCTGCATTGACATGCTTGTTCATTTGAGCATACCTCAGTATCATAACTAATTTTATTAGCTATCAAACAGCAGACACAACACCTTACATTCATAATATTTTCCTGAATTTAATCTAATATACGCTTGTACCAATTTAAAAAATGTTTTAGATACGTACTATATAATGAGGTCTGCACGGCTACTTTACATAATGTGTATTTTATAAAAGATACTCAGATCCGCAGAGTAGTAGAACCGAAAGTTATAATTTAATTAAAAATGCAACAAATATCGAAATACACTGCTGAGTGTTCTACAGATACGTTGTTTACTTACAAAGAAGTCACAGCAAAGTTATCAATGAATATACACAGAATAACCTCCCGAAGGTATCACCACCTTATCGAAGGCAAATAAATTTTGCAGGGCTGGGAGGCTTGCGTGTTGAAATGGCCCATAGGGCTATGCCGGCGTGTGCTTCGGCTCCTGGTAGGGTCACCCAAGCCGGACAGGTCTAAGGCGATGCGCCATACTAAGAGTGATACCCTGGTCCTCCAGTTCGGGGTTGGGCGTGGAGCTAACAACCCCACTCCGGAAAATAATTATTATTACGAAACCCTGAAAACAGACTCGGATGGATGGATCATTTGGTAATAGACCTGGCAAACGTTCACGGACTTGGAAACGAAATGCGAAATTGATCTTGGCCACATAGAATGTTAGAACCATGATGCACGCAGGAAAAATGGCGGAGGTGGCTGAAGAGGTGCTGAAGTGTAGGTTGGACGTGGTGGCGTTGCAGGAGGTGAGGTGGAGTGGACATGGCAGGGTTGATAAGAAGAACTATTTTGTGTTTAACAGTGGACCTGAAAAAAGAACTGGGCAGTGCCGAACGGGCTTTATTATTAGCTCAAAAATGAAACGAAGCTTTCTAGGTTTTGAGCCTTTAGAAGACAGAATGTGCAAGATAAGGCTCAAAGGACGTTTCAGACACCTGTCCTTTATTTTGGTATATGCACCCACGGAAGAGGCATGAGCCGGGATAGCTCAGTCAGTATAGTGACTAGCTACGGGCTGGACGACCGGGATTCGATCCCCGACGGGGACAGAGGATCTTTCCTCTAGCCTCTGCGTCCAGACCGGCTCTGAAGCCCACCCAGCCTCCTCTACAATGGGTACCGGGGTGCTTTCCCGAGGGTAAAGCCGGCCGGGGCGTGATGATGACCACTCACCCCCATCTAGTGCCGAGATCAAGAATGAGTAGGAGCTATACCTTCACTCACCCCAAACGCCTACACGGCGTATAGCGGGACAAACTTTACTTTACTTTTACCCACGGAAGAGACTAATGAAGATGACAAGAATGCATTATATGATAGACTAGATAGGGAATACAGTAAGATACTTAAATATGGTGTGCTGGTTCTCCTTGGCGATTTCAGCACGAAAGTGGGTAGCATTCTCTGCATGATGAGACAAATGAAAATGGGAAGCTGCCAATTCAGCTTGCAGAAGGTAATCGGCTGATCATCAAAAGCACTTGTATCGAACACAAGGATATACATAAGGGGACCTGCAATGTACCAAGTACCGGAGTGGTCAATCAGATTGATCATGTCCTGGCTTCTGTCATTGATGAAAGGTCAGCACGAGGCTCTAACTGCGACTTTGATTACCATCTAGTGGCGGCGCTATTTAAAGAGAGATTTGCGGATTTTGGAAGCGATGAAGGATCGATGAGAGTGCTGTCGCATGTGGAGAAGTTACGACAACCGCAGTTTGCCACCCGATACCAACAGGCGTTCGGTAGGGAGTTGGGCGAGGTATCTCAGGATTCCACGGAGCATGGCATGGTGGAGAGGAAATGGACCGAAATAAAGAAGGCTGTTGAGGGGGCGGCGAACGAGGTAATTGGAGAAAAGGGGAGAGTGAGGAACGGGGAATGGTTTGATAATGAGTGTAGGACAAAGATTAGACGGAAGAATGCAGACAGACAGATCATGATGCAGAGAGAGACAAGACAGAACTATGCGAGAGAAGAAAAGAGGGTATATAAAGGGATAGATGAAAGAAATAGAGGAGTTGAACACACAGAGTGAAAGTAAAAAGTTCCATCCGGCAATTAAGTAGATGACAAAGGATTTTCAACCGAGGACAGACTTATGCAAAGAGAAGAATGGAAAAGTAATCGGTGTGGAGGCGGAGGTTCTGAGAAAATAGGCAGAGTATTTTTAAAAACTGTTTAATGTAGGGGGAAGTGAAGGGATTGGGAGACCGGTATACATGAATGTGGAACCGGAGGTAGCAAGACCCTCCCTGGAGGAGGTAGAGCGCCAGAGGAAAGGTAGAGATCCGGGAGAGAATAAACTGACGGCCGAGCTACTGAAGCGTGGTGGGTCGGAACTGATTAGTAATCTCCACAGATTGATTAGTGAGATTTGGGAGAAAGAGGCAATGCAGGAAGAATGGAAGACCGGTCTCATCTGTCCCATCTTCAAGAAAGGAAATAAGTTAAACTTATGCAACTACAGGGAGATACATTGCTTTATGTTGCATACAAAGTCTTCTCTGGCATCTTGCAGAGGAAACTAAAAAGCTATTCTGAGGAAATCCTTGGTGAATATCAGTGTGGTTTTCGCCCAGGACGAGGTATAACCGATCAGATCTTTGTCATGAGGCAGTCCATGAATAAATTGTTTGAAAACGACATTGACCTACACGTGCTGTTCATAGACATACGACAAGCGTTCGATAGCGTCAAGAGGAGAGAAGTGCTGAATGCCCTGGAAGGATTTGGAGTCCCACAAAAGCTAGTTAGGCTGGCCGGCTTGACCATGGAAGATTCTCGAGCCAAGGTCTTGATCGCAGGTAAGATTAGCAGAGCCTTCAAGATGTCGACCGGGATGCGGCAGGGAGATTTTCTCTCCGCTGTACTGTTTAACCTGGCACTGAATGTAGCCATGAAGGAACTGAGACTGGAAGGGACCATAGTATATAGATCTAAGCTGGGTTGTGCATATGTTGACGACATCGCCCTAGTAGCACGCTATCTAGAATCCCTCATGTAAATATTCAACACACTGAAAGAGAAAAGCCGGAATGTGGTATAAAACAAAATATATGAAGATGTCGGAATTGGAGGCCAGGAGAAGTGTGCGAAATTTAGCCTTCGGAATATGTAATTTTGAAATTGTCAAGTGCCTCCAGTTCACCACCTTCAGGGAAAACGGATACAGCAACCGTCAGATTCAGAAAGCTCTCAATCCGCCTGCGAGGCTGCCACCGCCTACTGAAAAACCAGCCTCGGTTGCCTTCCTGCCCTACGTCGGGACGACCTTCAACCGCATAAGCAGGTTGCTGGCCAGGCACGACATCAAGTCTGTTGGTCTTCCGCCAAAGAAAATTCCCAGTTTTCTCCGGCCGGTAAAGGACGACCTAGGACTGAAGACGCCTGGCGTATACAGAGTTCCCTGTGAGTGCGGAAGAGTCTACATCGGCCAGACAGGCCGTTCCGTTGAGGCCAGGATCAAGGAGCACGAACGCCACATCCGGCTCGGGCAGCCCGAGAAATCTGCGGTTGCTGAACACCGCTTCAACTTGGAGCACAAGATACAGCTAGAGGACACTTCTATCCTCTCCTCAAAAACCGGCTACATGGACCGGTTAATCAGGGAAGCCATCGAGATCGAACTTCATCCTGATAACTTTAACAGGGAAGATGGACTTCACCTGAGCCGGTCCTGGAAGCCTCTGATCCACACACTCCGAGGACTCCGAGAACGAGCAGGAGTGCGCCGCCAGAACCAACCAGACCACTAACTCGGCCCTTTTCAGGGCCCACCCTATTGGCATATTCATCGCCCTGATGACGGAGGCAGTATGACCTCTGAAACGTTGGTTAACATCGACCAGACTACACAGCGCAACAACCCAGAAGACAGAAATCTTCATAGAAATGTTTCATAGCTGAGCAACTGATAGCTTCTTAAGGATTCTAATCCATGAGGTTACTATTCAGATTACTGGCTAAATTTGTCGAATGTATCTGAAGTTAAATTGAAGTTGAATGGAAATCTTTATTGCCAGTTGAAAATTTTGAATGTATGTGACTAATTTTCTTATAAGTTAAGCAAAAGATCATTGTACGCACATACTTGTACTCTGTGTAAATTTCTAGAGCTATCACGTCGTTTTCAAGCTTCTTCTTTATGTACAATAAAATAAAGTAGCAGGGCTCATGTTATTAGTGTATGTGCAGGGTGTAGACTGATGCTTAATTCACACTAATGTATGTTATATACATGGCTGAATTTTCCCGTTTTCAACTCTCAGAGGGGCGGAACAAGTTAGATAATTAGTTTCTAAATTTCTCGCTGTTCTGCGCTTGAATAACGTCAGGAGGCATGGGTGAACCTACACTTCTATAATTAGGAAAGCGCTACAATTAAGAAAATCATTAATTCAGGCGCTTGTTGGCTGGTTTGTAGATGTCATGTGCATTATAATCTATGTTATGTTTTCCGGACACGTTTCATCATCTCTGAAATTTTTGTTGTAATTTAATATTTGGCATGAAACAAATTTCTGTAAAGGTAAAATCTTTCCTCCAAAAGATATTTTGTATTAGGATTCAAAAAGGGGAAAAATGTTATATATTTTTAGATATTCACGTGTAGATGCCAACTGAGGTTTTGAGACTAAAGCTAGTATGTGAAATTAAATCCTCTTTCCTGCAGCGGTAATTTTTTTCACACTCTCTTTACTTTACAAGGAAATATAGTTTCTCTTTATAACTCAATGAATTTTGAACAAATCACGGATCTTTATAAACATTATGTACTAAGGATCACACCATGTTTATACTTTAATTGCTAACTACGCATACCATTGTGCCTATAGAGAAAAGCGGTCAATTGGTGGAACATTCCTTGAGTATTTTTCGTAGTTTTTGTCATTTCCTCCAGAATTATTCCGGGATAGTACCTTATAATAGATCAGAGCCGCTTCCTCCCGTATTCACTCCTCTTCACTAATAACGTTTATTATTTATTTTAGTGTTCTGTCTGACGACTGGTCCATATGAACAGGATCCTTTCATCCTTATCTCGGACTGGGACCTGTTCATATACGTTCTTGGTAGATGATCCAGAAGTGGTTTGCCATTGCCTTCTTCTGTGTGTGAATGGAGTAATTGTTGGGATGCCACGGAGAAACCGGAGAAGCCCCCGGAGGAAAATCCGTGTTGCCTAGACCACGGCCTTGCCCAACACAAGTTATAAATTCGGGCACCGCCGGGAATCGAACCCAAGACCCCCAGATTTACAAGGCCAGCGTTCTAACTGCTAGACCGAAGCTGCTTCAATTTATTAATGAAACATAAAGAAATACGTAAATTTTGCTAAGGCCGACCGTCTTTTATATTGCCGTCCGATTCCAATACATAAAGAATAACTGAAGCTAGGGAGTCCTATGTGAAGGTATGTTTAATGTAAATAATTAAAGCATAACTCATTTTGTATATGTTAAGAGTTGCAATCTATGGCACTGTTGCTTACGGTTCCTTACTTTAAATATAGAAAAAATTAACGTGGTCAGAATTTGTAATAATGAAGGAGTACACAGAATTTGATCTTGGGATGTGATCTTACTACTTCCACACCTGGAAAAAAGTAATCCAAATCCTTTTGTTCCTTCCCAGACGACGGTAGATAGTCTGCTCCCTTATGACATCCGTTGAGATACCGTCGGAGCAAGGAAATACATTATTTATTTAATTGTGTCATTATTAAGATATTGTGGATGTTATATTCTCTCCGTGTGTTTATACGGCGCTGAATCGTGGACGTTGACCGAAGCTGCTTCAAAAAAGTTGGAGGCCTTCGAAATGTGGTTGTACCGACGTATTCTCAGAATTTCTTTGATTGACCGTATAACCAACAAAGAAGTTCTCGAGAAACTCCGCAAAGACGTCGAGGTTGTTAACAGCATAAAAAGAGAAAGTTGGAGTATTTCATATATCATGAGAAAGAGTGATAGATTCGGGCTGCTTCAGCTGATAATCCAGGGAAAAGTATTGGGAAAGAGGGGACCTGGCAGGCCAAGAATCTCCTGGCTTCTGAACCTAAAAACTTGGTTCTCGATGTCCACTGGAGGGCTGTTTCAAGTAGCAGCCAGTAAAGCTCAAATTGCTATGCTGATCGCCAACATCCGGAACTGATAGGCACTATAAGAAGAATAAGAAGTTTAAACTTATTTGTTTATCAATATTGGATATAGATCTATATCTCTTTTACTAGTTCATCAACTTTTCTCAACTTGGTAAGTTAGAGGACTGCTATGAATATTGAATTGGAAAGGATTTGGATTGAAGCGAAAGTGGCTTATGATAAGAAGCTGTCCCAGTGTATGCCTACTGTGCCTGGGGAAAAGGATGAAAATTCTTACTCAGGATCGCAGGAATTAGAACGGAGGAGGTCCCGTACATAAAACAGGGCTGCTTGTCACTCAGCTGTGCGTTTCGGACGTCTTACTTGCTGTATATGCGCATAACGTATTTCCTTGCTCTAAACCCGTGCTACTTCGGGTAATGATCAGATCGAGAGAAGTTGAAATGGACGGTTCATGTAGCTCGCATGGGGGAGGTGATAAATGCTTACACAATTTTAGTTGGTAAGATACTACTCATAAGACCCCGGCGTAAATGGAATGATAATATCAAAACGAATCTTATGGAAACAATGCAGTAGGGTGTGGACTAGATACAGCTGGCTGAGGGTGGTGACCTTTGGCGGACTCTTGTGAATATAGTAATGAACCTTCAGGTTCCATGCAAGTCATGGACATTCTTGATTAGTTGAGCGACTGTCAGTTTCTGAAGAGGAACTCTGATTTAAATAGTTAGTTAGTTATTTAGTGACTCTGGGTTCTCGTGAAAGCCTTTTTATCGCTATGAGTGGCCTTGGCTTCAGAGGTTTCTCGCCCCCGCCGAGGATAAATGATCTGCTTAATAGCACGCTAAATCCCGCTTTGTACTAATGGCATCTGTACCGCTCTCGTATCTCGCTGAATGAGATGAAGTCAGAGCGTCTCTTTAGACTTATTTGTCGTGGTAAATCTGTCTCTCAGCTCATAACTCTGTACGACTGTTTTATATATTTCATGGATCTAACGTTATACATCGAAGCATTGCAGTTTATGGTCAGACGATTTTGATAAAGCAGGGAGGTAAATATAGAAACAGCAAAATATAATACTAAAAAAAGAAATACATGAAAGAAAAAGATAAAACGAAAGAAGGCAGAAATGGGAGGGAATAAGAAAAAAGATTGTAGTAAAGGAGTTGATGAGAAAGGAGAAGAAAGGAAAGAAAACCGCGAATTTTTATAAAAACGCTTCGATCTGAATCTCCGTACCTGAGGATCAAACATCATACAACTTCGAGGTGCGTAATGCTGTTCTTTCCAGAGCTTTCCGTATTTTACAGTTTTCTTTCTAACGTTACTGGCGCCACTGGTAACGAGTAACTAGAGAGACAGTGGCAGTTTGTTTCAGTACGTAAGGCAGAAAATTCACTGGTGTTGTGCAGGCGTAACGCCAGATTAGTTGGCAGTAGGCAAATGCATTCAACCCGCTATCACGGAAGTGAGAAGTTTGATAGATGCAGTAAAGTTGATGTTAGTAATACTTTGTCCATCCACTACACCGTTATTCATTGTGCTGTGCCTTTTTCTAGTGTAATGTAGTTCTGAGTGCCAGGCTTTCGGCCTTCTTGTGTCCCATTTGCAGCTAGTACTATAATTCAGAAAACATGGAGGATTTAAGAAGATGTGATAAACCTTTGTTTACGTGCAAGTTTGTGTATATTGGTCTGAGAATGTACTTTCTCCGGCAGTATTGAGATCTGATTATATTTTCTAACTATGAAATATGATTTATAACTCCATGATCTCATATTATTTCATACGACCTCAAGTTCATGATGATCGATGGCGCAACGAAACCGAGAAACAACAGGTGGAAAATTGTTGCTGCACATCAATTTAATGGTCAGATCTTGAAATGCATGGTGATTAGATCGCCTCTCAAGCGGGCTATTTTTCTGCTTGCTCAGGAGTACAAATTCACAGCAATTAGTATTATTAACGAACTCCAATCCTCTAAACATTCCAGTCAATGTGATCGTAATGTGAATCTGAACTAGAAATGAGCGAGCAAATTACAGCACTTAACTAAATGACGCTATTTAAGTTTTTACACTGTATTTTAATTGTTTTGTGGGAAGAGCTATTTCTGCAGACAATCTGTAACGTAAAATCTATTTTCCTCATTACTGAGAGCTGAAAGTTGTTACACTCTGTTAAAATTCAGATTGTTCTCATATGTGTCCTAACACCGTATATGTTTAGTCCTCTAAGGAGTTAAGAACTTTTACAACTCAGTAGAGTCATTCTAGAACTTTGCAATCACGTGCATGACTGCAACGGGTCACAATCCAGAAGACAACAATATGAACTTTCAACGTCATGTAGACCTGAAATCCCAGTTTATTACGTTTCCAGAAAAATAATTTTCATTATTTCCTGCAAGATATTTCAGAAAAGATGGCAACGAAATGGCTAAACCATTGATGCGCAATTAATTTATGTTCGAGGGTCCGACGAATGTATTTCGAAACGACTTTTCATTCGTAGATATTCAAAAAAAACATAAAAATTGTTTTATCAATATTTCTACTGTATTACTCTACTCACTTTTAGAATTTTAGGTTTCCAATGCCGTATGTTTGTAGACGTCCACAAACGTTTCAGAGGTCCTTCCTGCCTCCATCATCAGGGCGATTTTAATCGTCATTAAACTTCTACCAGACTACACGGCGCAAGAACCCAGAATACACACTTATTTGTGTTTTTAAAATATTGTGGAACACGATAAACCGAATCCACATCACACGCACGTTTCAAATATTGGAAGTGCAGTAAATGCAGTTAATAGTCTTATATGTACTTAAGACCAAAAAAATGTAGTTATAGTCTACATACATATTTTATCTATGCGTTTTTTATTTGTGCTATCACATTACTTTCAGTATCTTGAAAGTCGACGTGGGTTACAGGTTGCTTATCTTTGGCTTGAACTATTGCAGCTGCGTGTATTCACAAATACTAACTTACAAAACTTTGAGGTGATGACTGAATCATTAGTTTGTAGAGTTGGACTTGTGATGGTTGAAGACATGCTAATGGCTCATCTATTGATAAGGAACAATCTGGCTTTATATATATATATATATATATATATATATATATATATGTGTGTGTGTGTGTGTGTGTGTCAGTAATAAAATGTGGTACCAAACCTTTGTGGGCTTTGAAGATCCTTGCGTTAGCTTCTTAATCTCTTTCTTTGTGTAATGTATTATTTATGACTACAGAAACAAAATTATCGACAAGTTTGTAATCTGAAATAGCAAGTTGCTTTAATGAATTCGGCACGATTACGTCGTAGTGCAAAGTATATTAGTTAAATATTACTCAATAATCGGCTGTGGAGGTTCATGTAGTTTATTGTTAATTTATCAACGATCTGTACACGGTGCACCAAAAGAAATCACAAGACTGGATTTCGTATAAATACGAAAAAAGGATATGTCAAACAGCTCTATGGAACCGACGTTCTGTTGTTTCAGCCTTTATTAAGTAATGTGATAATATGATCGCTTTAAGCATTCATGCATAATACATAGACAAACATATGCACGTCAATGCATACGCGCACACACTGCACTGGAGACATTTTAAAGAACTAACTCCACGGAACGGAATCTTTCTTAAGAACCAATAAGTCCACCACTGATCACCATCCTGAGACAAGTCGCTTCAAAGTGAATAGTAACAACAGTGTGAAGAAGCAATCTATATATGTTCATGGCAGAAATTTCATATAATGATGAACAAAACATTTCTTCAAAGTGACGCCGCCTCATAAAGTTGTCATAACGACCATCATTACAGAGCGAAACACATTTGCAACGAGAATAATTAGGTAAGATTTGAGGTTTTCTCAGCGGAGAGTATGAAGATTTCTGTCTTCTGAGTTCTTGCGCCGTGTAGTCTGGTAGAAGTTTAATGACGATTCATCGCCCTGATGACGGAGGCAGTATGACCTCTGAAAAGTTGGTTAACATCGACCAGACTACACAGCGGAACAACCCAGAAGACAAAAATCTTCGAGAATAATTAGGCCGACGAACTAGAGCATATTAAGTAAGATATCAGACCTATCGATATTCTCAACAGCAATGTTTCTGAACGAGAAGCCCGCGGACCCCTCGTCCGCAAATTCTGATAATGGATCGTCGAGTTGAGTATATTCCATACTTTTGTTCTTTTCATGTGTGCTGCATTGATTCTATTCTTAGTTTTTCTTCACATTTTTTCTTTCATATTGGACTAAACATTACAAGAAAAGAGCCCAGATGGGGACAGAGGTGGTCCCTAAAACGTTGGATTCATATTTTAACCTCTTGACGCGGCTGATCGCTGGAGAGGATTTTATCGAAGACTAATATTCGTCTGAGCGAAGAACTGACTTTAAATTGAAGCCGTGACCTTACTCTGAATGTTATCTTAAAAAACATTCCCCCTACTAAAATTATTCTCTCTTTTGAAGCAATCTGCATAATATTTGATACCTTGGGTGTGTTATTAGTGATTCGGCAAATACAAAATTATATATAACTATGAAATACCAGAAATACAAGAATGAGCCTAAATACTAGGAAGCTATAAAGTAATGATAACTGAGAGTCTGGTGATATTTCTAAAACGCGTGAGCCTGCGCAGATGACTACTTCTGCTTGAAGTTCTAGTTAAACCTTCGTTCGGATAGACATTATCTCCTATCTATCTATATATGTTAGTTAGTTTTATTTTATTTCACAAAAAAATGTATGTGGTATTTTTGGGGACGGCGTTTGCTGTACTACAAAGTTTGAGGGGAAAGGTGTCTGTGACAACAGGATGGCTGTGGAACAGTGAAATGCGAGACATTTTCAGAGCATCCAAGGCCAAACGGAAACAAAAGCAATACGATAAAATGAGAGGACACAGCATAAAAATCTGTCCCACTATACGGCATGTAGGCGGTATATATAGCTCCTACTCATTCTTAACGTCGGCACTACATAGAGGTGAGTGGTCAGCGTCATGTCACGGACGTACTTTACCCCCAGAAAAGGGCTCCGTTACCCATTAGATAGGAGGCTGGGTGGGTCCCAGAGCCGGTCTGCATGCAGATGCTGTGGAAAAATCCTCTGCCCCCTTCGGAAATCGAACACTCGTCCAGACAGTAGTCAGTCAATGTACTGACTGAGCTATTCCGTCTCCCCGAGAGCACACAACATAATTAACATATATCCAAGATACAACTAATAGTACATGTAGGTACCATGCCGTACAGGAACCATTACAATAGCCTCCGGACTCAACTCTAGCAGGGACAGGCAATTCCCGACTCAAAAATCGGGTGCATACAAGATCCCCTGCTTCTGTGGTAAGACGTAATTGCTAAACGGACCAGAATATCAGAACAGACACACAAGACTAGAGGATCAGCGATAAGCGATAGCAGAACACAACGAATAGATACAGGTTGGACTTCGACAGAACAGAAATCATAGTTTCCCGAGCCACAGTCAGGGAAACAACTGAATGAACCAACAAAACTACAGCTTCAACTGTGAAGTCACATATAGTTTAAGCAACGCGTAGCCTCATCCCTTTCCTCCAAACCATCCACCAAAACCCTTCTCTCATTAAAGCGAATAGAGGAGAGACGTGACATTCTCATTTTGTGATCTCATTCATGAAATTGGCCTACATACACAGAATGAGTGTCTGAGCTAACTCAAATATAAAATAGACAAATATTTAATTACGCGTGAAGAAAATGAGACAGAAACACAAATGACTTTCCACTACAGGTATCGGGGATAAAACTAAAACTACAAACTATGAAAGGCGACAGCTGCACTACATCTTTTTATTGATTTTCATCCATTAACAAATGAATACTAGAATGATATTTGAGGTTCTCTGAAACGCTAATATATAAGACGTCAAAACCTAGAACAAAATTGAAATATACTAAGTTCTTTGACAACCTACTATGAACAAGTCACTTCCAGCCACAACACAAACTGCTAAACTGCCGTATTCAAGTCCGCTTTGGAACGGCAAATACAAAAATAAAAGACCAGAATAAATACCAATAGTTTTGTAATATCTTAAGAAGCTTATTTCCTTCAGTGACTTCATTTGATGTTGTGATTCAAGAATGATAATTAATAGCTACATCTGTGCATCATTTTCATCAGGACATATTACGACTACAGTTAAGAATTCAAGCTTTTGAACCGTTGTTATGTTTGTAAATATAAGCATAAAAATATTTCACAATCACTTTGTAGGTTGTTAACACTGTATCGCTTAACTTCATTGGCTCATTGGTTATAACCATTAAAGACAAAGCAAATACAGATTTCGCTTTAAAGCAATGTTACTCTTGTACATTTTACATAACTATTAAAAGTTTCACATTTGCGAAATTCGATTAGATACCACGCACAACTTCAGGCTTGCATTACGTTGAAGAAGAACAGCTTCCATCCCGGAAGTTTGCACGGCAACTTTGTTGGTATTACTTAAGGCAAAGAATTAAACAATACAAAGGTTGAATGACCTTCTAACGGCATAACGTTCAAGTCACAATACAGGGATAGTCTATATGATGTTCCCGATTTGAAACACATGTTACTCACGTTTAATGAAATTCAGATGCACAAAATTGGTACCGATGGAAAGGGAAACTCTCCAAGTTTATGTTGGTATACTTCGCGGCTACGTAGTAACACTGTTCGCCGCCAGGGGAGATATGAGAGAAAATGGCTGCCATCGAAGGCAGGGGAGCCTTTTGTGTCCTGGATTTCCACGTTCGCCGATCTGTTATTAGTGTACAACGGCATTTCCGAACCAAATTTGCGGCAGATCCATCCAGTGGGCATACAATTCGTAAGTGGTATTCCGAATTTAAGAAAAGGGGCTGCATCTGTAAGAGAAAGTCAACCGGCCGCCCGTCAGTAAGCGAGGAAACAGTGGAGCGGGTCCGTGCAAGTTTCACACGCAGCCCGCATGAATCCACCGTCAGAGGCAGCACGGAGCTTAGTATCCCGCAGAAGACTGTGTGGAAGATTTTGCGCAGACGGTTGCGACTTTGTCCCTACCGACTACAATTTCTGCAGGCCCTGAAACCGGTCGACAAAGAGCACCGACTTAATTTCTACGTGAGTATGCAAACTCTAATGGAAACCGATGGTTTTTGTGGAATTCTTAGTGTTTAGTGATGAAGTCACCTTCCACCTTTCGGGTACGGTTAACAGACATAACGTCAGAATCTGGGGGATGGAAAACCCACATGCCTACGCGGAGCATATGCGCGACTCCCCTAAAGTGATTGTGTTCTGCGCTATAACCCATGAGAAGGTGTACGGCCCCTTCTTTTTCTTTGAGAAAACGATTAGTACGTGGACATGCTACAGCAACGGCTCCTGCCGTAGCTGGAAGATGACAGTCCCGGTTTCATCTTCCAACAGGACGGCGCACCCCCACACTTTCACAACGAAGCCAGAAGTGAGCTCAATGACCGACTACCAAACAGATGGATTGGCCGTGCTGGTCCTGATGATTCTGTGGGGGTTCGTCAAAGATAGAGTCTTCGTGTCACCCCTACCACAGACCTTGCCTGATCTGCGAGCCTGTATCACAGCAGCCATTGCAGCAATCGATCATGATATGCTCAACGTGTCTGGGAGGAACTCGACTAAAGGTTGGATGTGTGCCGAGTTACCAAGGGCGCTCACATTGAACACCTGTGATGTACTTAAAGAAAATTTGGAGAGTTTCTCTTTCCATCGGTACCAATTTTGTGCATCTTAATTTCATTAAACCTGAGTAGCATGTGTTTTAAATCGGGAACATTATTTAGACTAGCCCTGTAGTTATCATCACGATCACACCAACATCGCTGATGAAACACTGCCTATTACTGTTATGAGAAATGAAATTAGTTCATTAATCTTTGTACCGGACGACAATGAAGTCTTCTACCATTCGGTTTATATTTATAAAACCGTCTCAGAAATTGTGTGTGAGACTTTTTTATATGTTGTAGTTATTTTAGCGGCATTTTCATTGCCTCAATGATATTCGCTATTCTCAATTCATTCCTAGTACATGAAAATAAAATGATATTCTCGTGTATTAATAAACAATAATAGTGGGCCTTTGCCAGATATCACTTCTGGATTTTTATGGATCAGCCTGAAAATATAATATTTATGCAAGCGACAGCAGCGGATGCACAGATGCTCCAAAAATATTACGTTTACTCTGAGATTTCCCTACGATGGGATCCAGATGGTGAGACTGCACCGTAATGGACCTTCCGAGGCTTCAAGCAACAAACGATGCAACGTTGATAAAAGAAACCAAACTCTGTTCGTAGAGCGAGGCAGTTGTGAACATCTGCGTATTCAGCAACTAAGGTGAAAATGTGAAAAGACAAATTTAGTACTCACTGAATTTTAAACAATAGACACCGGCAGAATGAAGTCAGAAGTTATTATACGAGGAATATAGGAACCATGTCTTTTAGGAGAAAAATACCTTCAAAAAAGAGAAAAGACCAAGTTAAGTAGAACTTATCAGGAATGAGCGTGTAAATTTAATCTGAATTTTACTTTACAGAAATAATAAAGACAGGTTAACTGTCCCACTACGAGTTAAACATCGCCATTCAATGGACATTGAAAAAAGTGATGAATAAAAAATCGATAAATATATAGAACTATTCTCTCTTTGTGTCTCTTTCTGGCACATACAGGTGAAGTGCTTTCCGGAATGTCAGTCCCGGACAGAATGCAGCAAAAATATTTATATTCAGCTACTTTGACCGAACATTAATTTCAAGACAATGATTTCGTGAGGAGCAGAGAATAAGAACAAAATTAAGGAAGACAGAGAGACGAATTCATAATTAATTTTATAGTATATGTTTGTTAATAACACTTTGCAAATTCGCGGAATTAAAACGGAACAGAACCTGTAAAATGTAAAACAATCTTAACGAAATTTATAGGGTGAGCCACAATAAAATACACAGATATTTATTGCTCTAACTTAAATTAAGTGGTGGATGCGCACAATTTGTTCCTCTTGCACTGCTATGGATTTAACCTATTAAGTAGGCTTAAAATTTATTTATAGTTATGGGTAGCTTTATAAAAAATTGCATTGCAAAATACTATAGGTTCCATTAAAATCAGTGACAGTCGGAATTATCAAAACGATACCAAAACTTGTTGCAATATCTATTCCCGACAACAGCATCGTCACTACCTTTTCCATATAGTTGTGATTCTCGTGATACAAGTTACACACACACATATATATATATATATATATATATATATTTGTGTGTGTGAAATGGTTGTGAAATATGATCTCTTAACTTGAAAGAAGAGAGTAAATTTTTGTAAGTAAGTTTTTGAAAATGAGGTGCTCAGGAAGATATTCCGACCTGGGAAGGATATACAGAATATCCCAGGAGGAAAGGTCAATATTCTGGGAGGTCATAGTATCGGTAATTCTAAGCAAAAAGTGTATTTATACATGTGGCCTATTCTGAACGGTTTCCGAGATATAGCTATTTCACTGTACAGTTGCAAAATTGTCGATAAGAAAGAGATATTACGTAATGTTTATAATACCGGTATTTATTTTTCAAGTGACAAAGTTGGTACAGTTTACCTAGTATAATACATTTTCGAAAATTCCACCGTCAACATCAATGAGCGTTGCAACTCGTGTGAGGACATAACGCGTTGCTCGTCTGAGTGAATCTTGACGTTCGTTTATGCGGGCGATAACATCCAATAAGGAAGGACAATATTGAGCGTCAATCCAAACTACTGTACAGTAAAATAGCTATATCTCGGAAACCGTTCAGTATAGGACACATGTACAACCACACATTTTTGCTTAGAATGACTGATACTATGACCTCCCAGAATATTGATCTTTCCTCCTGGGACATTCTGTATATGTACTCCATCCTTGAGTCACTTTACTGTTGTCTGGACTTCTTCCAACGCGGGGGGATACATCCCTCGAAGCAGCGCGTTTGATGAATTCGCGTTTGACGAACTTAACATTATATAGGATTAATGGGGATATCGGAATGCGGCCGCGGAAATTGAAAGACAAAAGTAAGATAATAAGCCAAATATTATAAATATACTACAGTGATATTTATTTAAGAAAGGCATGATAAGGAATTTGAGCATTAAGTTAAAATATTAACGGAAGAAATGCCAACAGCCGTCGTAATCATACCACCTCGGAACTTATCTAGATTCCTTTCTCTCATCTATTGTCTTAAGCTCACAGCTATTCTTTGCTTTATTATCGGTTTTACGTTTTCAATTTGTTTCCATAATTTTTCCCCAGGGCAAAAGGCCTGTTATAGACAATAAAATAAGGGGAAACAATACGATACAAATCGATTCTGAAGGGTTCTGGCGATGGCGTAATACAATCTGCCCCCTTCACTACACCTGAAGACGAGGACAGATTAAGTTTTCATGTGTTTTATGACATCAGACGATGGATAAGGTTCAAAATCCCCACCATCTAGATAATAAGACAGATATAACGGCAGTAAAAATGTAAGCTAGATTGTGACCACGGGCCACATGAAGTTTGTGGGACGAAGAGCGGGTTAAAACGCGGGAGGAAGGAATTGCATGATGACCGACTAAATATTAGCATTCTTTCATTAGCTCCATAAGATAAATCACCTTCGTTATACAGGCACATATGAAAAAGCTTAAAAGGCAGTGGTATTTCTTGTGTGCTACTGCAGTGTCTCTGGCAGACTGCGTATAACCCAGTTTTCACGTTCGGCAAATAACTGTTCGTGTTTATTTTCATTCGTATAATGGATTACGCGTTGGACAAACCCGAACTGCAGGAGAGCATACTTTAGGAAAAAATTAGTGTAAAGAGGACAGAATAAGGAAAAAAGAACTATGCAAAACTATACTACTACACACTTCAATGCAACGCCGCATACAGAAACTCTGCTGTATAATGTTTGTTGTTTGCTTATGAACAAGTTGTGTTATTACTTGATGTAAAATAATGGACAAACGCAACACATGTTTTTCGGTATTATTTTTTAACATCAATAATGCAAATTTATGCTGCTAATAATTATTAAAAATTTACTCATTTTTAAGGATCTTGTTTGTGCATATGTTTTACTCTGGATAAGCTACATAGCATTCCTTGAAATTCCGTACTACAGGATATAGTACGCTGTTGTTTCCTAGAGTGTGTGTCGCACCTCCTCTGGGGGCCGTGATAAACTGGACGAAAGAAGATACGAAACTAATTCCATTCCTAAATTAAAAAATTAAAAAGCACAACATTTTAAACAAACAATTTAATGGAAATATACTTAATAGACATAATTAATGTTTATGGTAACCATGTTTAAAATTAATGAATTACATTTGAAGGCATGTTTGTAGGTGGGGGTCTCATACATTGTTATTCCCACCAAGGGAGCCTCAGAGTACAAGAGTTTGGGGACAACGGTGCTATGTCATGCACAAGAGTATATTACAGCATTATCGTTAAGAAAGCCAAGGCCATAATAAATTACAGTAATGCAGTTTCACATAACGTGACATGAAAATTGGAGTTTCTGGGCTAGGAATAAGAACAGTGGGTCAGAATCAGTAGGATATGGTATTTTAGTTTGTTGTTGTTTAACAGTGAAACTACTTGTAACTGTGTCTCGTGACAGCTGTGTGAAAATTAAACACGTATTGAATTTCAGAGCTCGTTACTCCGGTTGCCGGATTTAAGCAACTCCGAATTAATTCACCAGACTGTTCAGACGTTGTGACGATGATTTGACAAAATGCGTGTAATTATTTTGTTGGACTTCCTCCATCGTCAAATTTCCACAACTTTCTGCAAGTGAGTTACGTAGCTATCTTCATTTAACCCTTGATCCAATGTCGAGATTGACAGCGGATTCACCGCTTAGTTGAAGACAAAATAAACTTTAGAATTGTTGTGCTTTTAATTAGAAATACGCGTACGATTGATAGAGCTCTACAGAACATTTGTAGAGGGCATTTCACAATTCACCTGTCACTAGTAGGGAGTGATTCGGGATATTATCTCGAGTAAAATCCTTGTACACAGCATTTATATTATTTCCACCATTTGCCGTTAACATTCATACAAAAAATCTTACAGTTTTCTATATTTTAATCATTACAAGTTGTAAATGAGAAACTAATACACGTACAACCATAAATAGACTGCTTCTAGTATTTTTCTACTGGCACATCGTATTTTGTTCCTTTTGGGAACAAATTAATCTGTGTTGAACACGACTATTCTCTTAATGAAATCATATTATGCTATTAACCGTTTGATTTGAATAAAGCTCTACGTTACAGGGACCATCTCCGCCCCCATCTTCAGGATGGTGACGCACGTATCTGGCCAGCACGTCCCACATAGCCCGAGATAATTTTATTAATATTCGTTCCCCTGAAAACTTCTGATCATAAGTCTTGTTACTGTTTTCTTTCCGTTTTGTGGTGGTGAATGTTGGCATCTGCCGAGTGATGAGGGAGAGGAAACAAAGGTCTGAAGTCGATCGTTACTTCCGCTAAAAATGGGAGGCGGAGGTATGTATGGTGTGGAAATATAAATTGGGTTACATGTCCTCGTACTTAATGTTAACGGTGAACATCTAATACGATTGATTGTGACACTTCCTTAATTGTTATGGTGCATAAACGAGTTAATTTTATAGTTAACGTAAATAGACGTATTTCCATCTAATATTGTTGTGCACATCAAGTGAAGGTAGGTGGTATATGAGAGATGACAATAAGTCGACCTACAAATTTCTAGGCGGAAACAACAAAAGTATTAGACTTGTGGCTAGCACTCCTGATTTGTGTCAGGAGATACCAGATTCAAATATCGACTAGGAGACGGGCTTTGCTGACTGAAGTTTTCGTTATTTTCCTATTCCTTCCATATACTTTCCGATTTATTGTTCAGTAATCATTTATGCCTTAGTCAGCTGATAAATATTTCTAATTATATGTATGGACTACTATTTGTAGCCCGACTACGCATTGTGAGACCTGTGTTGCCTGTTATCGAAAAAAAACTTTACTACTATTTCTATTTTATTCTTTTACGTCCCACGGATGGATGGTGTGGTGATCGTTTTGTATTCCGGGACTTTTCACGTTTTACTTTGTCCGGAAATAGGGATTAGCTCTATCTAATGGGCCCTACTGAGTAGGCACATGAAGATGGAGATAGATCCCCATCTCCGAAACGTCGTTTTACGTTTTATATTTTATTTACTAGACGATGGATAATATCCAAGAAAATTTTTATTCAAAAGAACTTTAATGCTTTACCGCTCTAGGAATGAGTAATGGCAGAGATACGAAAACAGAAATTCATATTTGTCACACTCTCTTATGGTTGATTCCCCTCCAGTACTTGAAAGTCATATAAATTCTCCTCCAGAGCTTATATGATTCGTCTCTGGGGAATACTGACTCAGATATTCATTCCGTATGTTGGTGCCGAGCGATGGTGAAAAGAACACGGTGCTCCAATAGGACGAAATGTCGACTAGATCGTGAACATCTCAAGGGCATTTCCGGGCCCAACGGGAAACGGATTTTATCCTTTGCCGATCCATGAACGAGATCACATAGAATCACTAACTGTCAATATAAAGGTGCACAAGGGATCTCATGGCGGTGAGGATGACGCCGTGTAAGCTCGTAGATAGACGCTAACATTTCTCCGAAAAGTTTCAAGTATTTTCTACATCTTCAGCCCTGAATCTCTGCTGCGCCACAACCCAGAATAGCATCTTCACTGATTCACAGCATGATAAAGTAAATTGTTAAAGTCCCTTGTCTTTTGCTACATTTTTAAATCGTTTCATAATTAAATAAAATAAAGCAGAAATTATCACAGATACAAAGAAAAGTAAACACTTTTACAAATTTAACTAATTTATTTAGCATATAAATGAGTACATATTGAGAAACATGCGGGCAGTGTAATGCTCTTATTTCAATATCTGAAATTCAATACATCTGAGCCTGTGATTTGTTATTCACAATGTCGAGTTGCGCTCGTAATTAAATTTGGCACACAATGGAACAGTACGGATGACTGACCTTTGCATCAAACCTGCGATTGGACGTGGGTCGGGAAAAACTACGGCCCTCGGTTAGGATTTATCCTTCGTAACAAGACTTATTAATTCCCTAATCAATTCACGAGAAAATAAATGTTGCCCATCACCGGATTCCAATGGTTTTGCAACCACAGTCTTTCCGTTTAATAAGTGAGTCGACTACTGAGTACCGCTGGTTGTATATGGCCCTCGCAATGTTTTTAAGCTGCCCATCACATGATTAACAAATGCTTACAAAG
>NW_019059575.1:399086-415928 GCF_000696155.1 Zootermopsis nevadensis
TCCATCATCTCGGGACCATGGGAGAACTTATTATGTCATTATGAGAAGTCATTACCAATAACAAGCAATGAAAGATAACATAGAAAACGAACAAAAATAAGAATAAACACAAGTAATTAATAAGTAAAAACAAAAATGGTCTGCCTTTATGAGTGTTGGTAAAGATACATTTGCAGTAGCTAATTTATTAAAAAGCATTAATTAGGATAGTATGTAAAACTCAAGCATTATTAGGAACCACTTAACACCAGAGAAGGCTAATACTATAACTGTGGAGTCAATATGCCAAGATTGGCCAAGAAATTATATCTACCAGAGTTGCAGATTCTTCAAAACACGCTTCACACCTTTAGAATAAACATAACTCAGAGGTTGTCAGGAACATCCTCGACATTCAGTCTCTAAACGGGTTCTTAATGTAGGACATAGAGAATGTATATGATGAACACTCCTGACGCATCTTAGCAAAGAAAGACTTCACACAAATGAAACGCATACATATGAATCCTGTTTGCAGTATCTTATTGCAACATGAAATTTTTGATCTTTACTGGGGTGAAGATGTCAGTGGTTGCTCATGAGTCGACGACATATGGGCGTGTAGGTGAGTGCCCGATATTTCGGGGCATATACTGCATTCATCTTCAGGGCTAAATATACAGCGTTGAAAAAATAATAGTACCATATATTTTATTTATTTAGTGTTCTGTCTGACGACAGGTCCATATGAACAGGATCCTTCCATCCTTTTCTCGGACTGGGACCTGTTCATATACGTTCTTGGCAGATAATCCAGAAGTGGTTTGCCATTGCCTTCTTCTGTGTGTGAATGGAGTAATTGTTGGGATGCCACGGAGAAAGCGGGGAAGCCCCCGGAGGAAAACTCCGTGTTGCCTAGACCACGGCCTTGCCCAACACAAGTTATAAATACGGGCACCGCCGGGAATCGAACCCGAGACTCCAGGATTAAAAGGCCAGCGTTCTAACCGCTAGACCACCGTGGCGGTATACATCTTGTTAAAGGCATAAACACTCATCATACCGTTGTAGTAAAAAGCCGTCCACTCCACCAATACACAGATCTGTCGTCTGTCAATTACAAGTATCATATTACGTATGTGTATTTTTGCACTCAGAAATATCTCAGTGTTTTTTAACAGCGACCTCAGCTTCCTTTATTACAACAATTACATTGGTTGCTGTTGTTATATTATTGTGTTCCAAAAATTACTCAGGATGTTGTAGGTTGCCCAGCTGGTAGGAAAACCGCAGGAGACGCAGACGGGTCCATAAATTGTTTTTGCACACGCTACAGTGTGAAGAACACCTAAAATTAAGAGAAGAAAAGATATCAGTTAACAAACACCGACACCCCAATACCCAATTGTTGTAGTAACTCCCATAAGTACGTCTCCACATAGGCCACAAATATTATTTTCTTAGCCGTTAATTTCAGAGCTTGTGTTCCTTACCCTAAACTCTGTCCATTACGGTTATTATTACATAAACTACATGTTCGGTTATTATGTCACCATCTTCAAGCTGTCTTTTCATTTATTTGCATTTCATGTAACTACATTTTCAGTAGATCTGACTACATAGCATCCAATAACACAATGTTAATGTGTAATGAATTGAAGGGTATCTGGATGGAAGCAGTTGCAGCCCGGCACTAACTCTTTAGTTGCAGATTTCGGTTTCAAGCTCTTACAAAAGTTTAGAGAGATTATTACATCAACAAACATGAGTCACTAGAACTACACTTTTTGTCAAACAATTAAATACAATGATTGAATAAAATAGTATTATCCTCTACAATTTTACAATTACATTTATATTACTGAAGAGAAATTTCTACTCCACTCAGTATTCTGTAAATACATCCCCAAGACAATGGTACTTACTCTCTTTTTCTTTCCGCTTAGAGTCTGTCTGAAAATGCTCTGTATTCATTTGTCTTCGTAACACGTTGTGAGATTCAAACACTTATTTAGGAAAATAGGACTCTAACATCAGAGCCACGCTTCTCTTCCATGTATTGTATTTTATTTGTCTGCGTAGCACGATAATGGACTTCGTATTGATCATCCCGTAGAGACACAGTAATTGTTAATAATTAAATTCCATCAATTAAACTCCCATTATCCCTTGTCACAGTAATGATTCTCATCATCCTTACAGACATTTGAAGTCCGTAGAGACAGTGTGGCATAACCACCATCCGAAAACACAGGCAGGCCTCTATGAAAGGGAAAACAGATTGTGAAATAACGGAAACATTATTGTCAGCGATATTCGGCTAGGTTACACGATTGGTTATAATTAAATATGCACTGCACACGGAATCATGTAGTCAGACTTCTTTTACGTAAATGTTGTCTGCAAGGACTTGGACATATTCGAGATGAAAATTGTTACACTTCTTCGCATTCTATAATAGTCTAAATTACTTAATTTGTTTAAATTATTATTATAAATATACTAATGTATTTAGTAACAATTTTCTTTGTGTATTAACGTTATGTTCTTTTTGTTATTAACTTTCTATATTTATTATTATTGTGTGCTCATTTCTTGTGCTGTATATGTAATTGAACTTCCGGCTGTTAATACAGAACACTAAAAATAAATAATTTAATTATTATTATTATTTTAATATTACTATTTATTTTTTATATTTAATTTCTTTCCGTTTTATTTCTGTGAAAGCCTACTGTTTTAGGTGACTACTGCGGTTTCCATAGTTTACCTTCGATCTTTGACAATGGCGTCAGTGATTTCAAAGATGTCTGGGAGGCTGGAATTTATCCAGGTAATTATGGTAACCACAGTAGCATGTGTTCCTCACCCATTAATATCTAGACGCAGAACCGGTTACAGTTGCACGATTTCAACTAATGGTGGAATGAATGAAGACACCTTAGTGAAACTGTGGAATTCTTAAATTCACACAGGACGAGGACGAGGTTATTGCAGCTTGTTGTAACATGTAACAACCCGATAAGGGTAGGAAACCTTTTCCTGAGAAATCCCGACGTCAGACATGAAACCATGACGGAGAATCCTCCATGATTTTATCAGCCATCTTGTTAGGCGCCGGGTACCACTCTTACGCATAGGTCATTGACTGCAGAAAACTGACTTCACTTGAGCTACACAAAGTAATCGAGATTTAGATTCTGGCAGATGCGTCTCTTATCTTCTTTAATTTATCTGTATCATAGTTTAGAAAGACGCCAACAGCTTTATCGTCAGAACTGTTCAACGTAGGGATGCTGTTACTCAAAATTTAATTAACTCACTGACTGCACAAATTGTTATAAGTATGAATATACGAATATAACTGCAATATTTTCTATTGTCACCTATACTTCGGAGATGTAAAATGAAAATCCCGTTACATGTCAAAGTTGGCCTTAGGGGTGAGGAGGTATAGCTCCTTCTCATTCTCAACCTCTACACTAGGAGAAGGGTGAGTGGTCAGCAGTACGCCCCGTTCGCGCTTTACTCCCCCCCCCCCCCCCCCCCATTCATGACCAGGTCTTCCAAGTTTCTTCTTTCCTTAAACTTCCGTAGGATTTGAGGTTTTAACGGCAATAAAGGTGATGAGTTGAATAGAACCCCGATCTCCCAGTCCATAGCGCATTCGTTATATTGACTGAGCTATACGGCTCACTACTTTGGAGATGTATTCTAACGAATGTTCCAAGCTTTTTAATTATTATTCAGGTGTGGCGTAAAAAATATTCTGTATTACAAGATCTTATGTAATATTCTATTATCACGGAGGTAATGGTTTATAAGATGTTAATGATGCGCTCCAATTTAATAACTTCAACAAGCAGAAATTCTAAAAAAACTTACGTAACGTAATATAATTCGTCAACATGTTAATGGAACTCAGGCTTTTATAATTTGAATATTTTAGCAGTTACGTTTATTAGAGTTTATTAAAAGATAATAGGAAAACTTTGGACTTGTAAGTATCATCCCTGTTACATCCCGACTTAAGTTTTTATCTTACTTTTATTTCATAAAGAGAGGTGAGCTTATGATATCATCATAAGTGCATGTCAGTCCTTCTACAGGTCTGTCCTCTCAATAACTATTGAACGATCGACAGATTTTTATGAAACTTAGTAAAAACTTCATATCGCTAGTGGTCACAAAGCATCTATAACATAGAGATTCTCTATATTTCTAATCTCTTAAGAGTCAATAATATAAACATATAGTGCTTGCGAACTTTGATGGTGGCGATACTATTAGCGTCTCTTATTGCAGGATTCTTGAACTGCATACAGTATGTTAAAATACGTTTGAAAACGTGCAACATTTAATCTCACTTTTTAAAATGTAAAGTGTATTGTGTCGGCGGAGCCTTTAGCTTAGCAGGAGATAACAGTCGGAGAGAGTCATGTTAAATGTGGTGTAGAAATAGCTCACTAGCACATTAGCTCACTCAGTACCGATATAAGATATTGTTAAGAGAATACGCCAACTATTAGGCATACATGTTACACATTTATGATTCTTAAAATAATACAGCGTTATTGGGATTCCCTCTTCTACATTTCCAATCTTGCAGGAAAATTAAGCAAAACACAAATTGAATTTGAAAACCTATTTTAAGCATTAATCGTTTAATAACATACATGTTAAACTATAATCACGACTCAACAAAGGCGTTAGATGTTTCTGTCGTGTATAAAACAGTATTCATATGAGTGTTCTCGAACTACTTTACTGAGACAGATCCCATGTGTACGAATACGATTCAATATGCTGATCAAAGTGCTAGCGGGTTAATTTCCCCACTTCCTCAGATCAGTGACGTAGATACAGGAATATAACAAGTTCAAAGTTGATTATGAGTGTCCGCGGACACATTGCACAGTTACTCGCAACAAATCATTCCAACATGTGACAGTAGAACCCGAATACTAACTCTGGACATAATTCTGAACTAATTGTATTTATTATACAAACATAAATATTTAAAACAAATATTTTATTAGATGATCGTGGTGACTACTTATGTATTAAACACTAGATTTTGTCCGGTACACAGGGAAACAAATGAAATTTCAACTCCAACCCTCATTGTTATCTTCAAAGATTCACCTAATTTTGTCCTCCGATTCTCTTTTTGTTCTTACAGGTTGACGGTTCCTAAGAGATTTCCACGTATTCCTTGTATCTCCTATCTGAGCCGCTTTCTGAGCATGTTATATTCTCTTAGATTTCATTTTCCTAAGAATACTAGGTGACGAAGTTCTACCTACTACCAACATATTTCTCTTCATAGGTGCCTGAAAGGCTGGTAGCCTGAGAAGAATTCATTATAAGTAATTCAGTAATAATTTTTCTACTAATTTCATCTTTAATCTAAATTCGAAAGTCTAGGTCGAATGGTTAGAATTTTTGTTTCGTATTTGGAAGTTACAGAGTTCAGATATCTTTCCGAAGACATCTAATTGCAGTCTGTAAATGGTGGAATTAAAACAAGCTTACAGATTTTTCCGTAAAACTGTAAACACGTTACTGTTATGTCAATCGAATAGATGAAAATGTATCTTTAGAAACAATGTTTCAAAACATGAATCGAAGTGAACACTATCTGGACTGCTATAAGTAGCAGGCTTATAACGCATCATTTACTCTCCATCCAGACAAATGTACATATATAGAAAGTCAAGAAGTTCTATTGAAGTCCTTCGAGGGATATTCTGTTCGTATCTTTATCCCTTATTTATTTTCTCCTTCTTTTATCCTTTTGCAAGAAAGTTGTACCTCTGTCTGTTTAAAAGTACTTCTGGAAGATTCCTTCTTGTAGCACCACTTGTAAAATAAAACCCTTTACAGTCTTGTGTCGTTACTGAGAATATGGTCAGTCATGTATAACGGAGTCACAAACAATATCCTATTACTTAGGATGATCGAAAAGTCATGCAACCCTTTTTAAAATATTTAATGATCGTTGTAATTCATTGCAATTCAAATGGATTAATAAACAAAGGATATCACGTCGTTTTGTAACATTCTCGCGCCATTCCATTAGTTCTCAGTTGAAGTGCAACGAGTGGGACATTACCTGCCATCTCATGCTTACGTAACTTGCCAGAATTAATTTAGGTACGCATTTCCTAATTCTGCTGTGCCAAACAAATCGACAATATCTTGTCTGGTGAACCGTTTATGTGATACGGGAAGCGTGCAGGACACAAAACTTTCTGGGCCGACCTTCGGTGTTAAGTGATTGACTTTTGGGCGACATGCATGTATTGCTGAATGCGGTGGACATACATGGTTCACTTTACCTTGCAATGGAACTGTAGCACTGACAAAAAAAGATTGATTAACGAATCAAATGAATTGGAGCTCTTGTTAATTGAGTATTTATTAGAGGTACACCGCACTGAGCGGTCTGTAATTTGAACTACATAAATAGGCCTACATGTAAGCGACCTGTCATTAGTACTACATTTTCCTCCACTTTCAACCCTCATAGAAAGAGATGTTCATAATTTTATTCCTGTGTACGAGTAGCATGTCAGTGTTTATCAGATTCAACCCACAAATTTTCCTGATTGAAGTTTTGAACTGTGTTGGGCACGTACATCTCTTTCTTCTTTATTAAACGACTTTATTCAGCTGCATTGGTTATGTAGCTTCAAATGACACGATAATCTGAGAATGACCTTACAGTTTCTCATACCGTATATCTGTAATTGACTGCCTCAAGTTCAAACAACTTGCTTGTATTACACTATGCTCTGTTATACAATATTTGTGTTGTCTTTGACATAGTATAATAAAATATAGTTGCTTAAAATTTGAGAGGCAGTACTCGAAAGAATTCGAAAGGAAATAATTGTGTCCATTTCTAGGTACTGTGTCAGCATTTGATTGAAGTACCTGAGAAAATCAATAACAAAATGCGAAGTAGGAGTGACGAAAACTTTAATATCCATTATATGCATCCTAATTTGATTATTAGTAACAAATGCACAGAAGGTAGAAGTTCCGTCACACGCAATAGTTGATTTATAATTGAAGGTATTCTGTATAATTTTTAATGATGGAAACTTCTATCGAGCATGATATTATGTATGTATGTGCGAAGGAAACATTTTAACTCCTGTATACGTATTTTATTTATGTTTCGAAATGTTACTGAACATGGTGATCCAGATTATGAAAACGAAGAATTTATTTGTTGTAACATAAGGCTATTTAAGAATGTAAGCATGTTTGGTTTTCATAACATTAGACTTTCACTCACGAATTCGAATTTGCCTTGTGAACTAATTAACACGAACGAGGGCTTGTAACTTAAAGTAAGATAATACATAATATTTCAAGTACTATAACCATTATATTATTTTCCGTTAACAAGGAATAAGCCAAAGACAGTTTCATGATTACTGAATTGTGCTTTTCATGCTTTTATGGGTCGCCTTAATTTTAAAAGCCTGCTGGGTTATGCAAAGTGTTTCCGAATTTGTGCACCTTCCTTTTTACATATTCTGGTACTTTCTTAGACAGTTTAAAAACTGTATTGCTGTTTCTTTCCTACTTTTCGAATTAGTTACCATTTATCCTCACATCTCACTATTCATTTCAGTGTGATCCATAACACTGATCTTAGATATCTCATTAATAAAAATATTCATCTTATCTTGGGTTATGAACATAAGTATTACTCATTGTAATTTTACAAGACATCATGCAATATTAATTTAATTTCTTATCACAAAACGTTGCTGAAGTATCCCGCAATGCATTTATTTAATTTGTTACATTTCTATATATTCTTCTTTGCCTATGTCCATTTTAGTTATTGATGTATTACATACGAATTATTAAAATAAAAATTATCTCTTTTAGCTGTTATTGAAAATTCTAATTCTATTTAACCAAAATTTAAAGCAGTAAATATGGAATCAATAATCCCATATATTTTTCTTTCTGCAAAAAAACAACTATGTTTTGTAAGATATTTCTTTACCAGTATCTGATATTTTTTAATACTGCTTACACTGGTTAAATTTACAGTCTAGTAACGTAATGCCGCTATCATTTGTGCATTTCTATTATTCTATTATTTCATTCATATTTGTTATATGTGTCATGAAACAGCTGTATTAAGCGGGTTTACAAATTACGGCTGCTGTATTTTAATTTATCTATTTTAATGGCTTTCATCCCTGATGCTATTTTGTTTTTGCCAATCTTGTAAGCCTATTTTAATTCTCCTGCTAATTACACTAAGTCTTTTTGAAAATAATATTTCTTTGTGTCTAGATTTACGAACATATCTTTGTAGTATCAGTTCCACTGTTCTCCAGCATCTGTTCAGTTTTTGTTTTATCTATCTTTGAATCACGTTTTAAATATTGTAATACTTTTAAACTTAGATCAGAGTTCCTGTAACTTCGTACTTTAATCGTTTAAAACTTCATTGCTAGCTTTTATTTTAGTCCCTCTCTTTAATTTACACACTGAATCTACTTTCCTTTTACGTTCAATACCCTTCTTCGTGTCTCTACAATTCTATTTTAAATGAGTAATTTTGTATTTTCTGTAGCCGTTTGAAGCGTGTCATATTATTTCTTTAATCTCTCTCTTTTTTAGTTTCCTCGGGTAATCTGATCATCACGCACTTGAGATTCCTATCTATATTTTTATCGCTTATTCTCTCAGGGTTTTACGTAATTTCCTCATGCATGCTCTGTAGCCTTTGTTTCCATCATTTAAAGTTCCAGGAAGTGGTTTATGAAAAGGGTTTATTTTATTTTTGTTTCGTTCTCCGACTTCCTATTTAAGCAATTCGAAATTCAGATGAACGATATTAACCTTAACACCTCATCTGAATGCACGTAAAGTAGCCAGGCATTTCAGGCGCTTTGACAACTGAAAGTTAAAAAATTGGGTATATTAGTTTAGTTATATATGTCTGTCTACCCATTCATCCATATATAATAAGTCTAGGGCATATGAACGTGAAATTTTATATTGGGGAGTTACAGAGTTTGGCGACACATTCCATTTTTTGAGACCAGGCGATTGAAACGGAAATTTTACGTGAAGTCCTACATCCGTTTCTATGTGCCGAAGTAACTAGAGGAGGAATCCATGCGTGAGGAAATCCCGGGCTGTGTTAGTTGCCATGTATAATTGGATAATTCCCTCGCACAGAATTCTGCCTGCAGCTTAACCATGCAGAGGGGTCACCTGTAATAACATGACCCAGAAACATAGGCACCAGATACCTCATATATATCTGACACCACGGGCATCATTCGAAAAAAGTACATGTCAAGTTCTGTGGCTACTAACTCGCAGCCCTTTGAATGTTCTGAGATTCGCCGATTCCAACGAAGTGTAAGGGAGAAACGAAAGTACCTGTTGATTAGTTTATGTTGCCGCGAATATTACTTATGAGATCTGTGTGTTGCGTCACCCGTCCTGAGCACGCAGGCTCCATGGACGTTCTGGAAAGATTGAGGCCGATCTTCGCGTTTCGTTTTGTGTGACGTAATCTATATAGAGTGTACCGGGAGGCTCCTACAGAATTTGTAGGATCAATTTGTGTTGAAATAAACATACCTCAAACCTAAGTTAAACATTTACGGAGATGTGGACAACAAGAAAAGTGCGTTGTGCCACTAGAAAGAAAATTTTGCCAAAAGCCATTAGGCCTATAGAAGAAAACATTCTTCAGATGATTAATTTCTTCTGGGTTGCTGCGCCGTGTTGCTCGGTAGAAGCTTACCGACGTTTCAGAGGTCCTTACTGTCTCCAACATCATGGAACCGTAATAACTGAGGCTTAGTGTACGAAATAATGTTTGACAGAAGATCCGTACTGTTTTGTCGTAATTTAGCAGCATAAGAAAATATAGAGAATCACTCTGAGATCATTACTGAAGATACTCGGTCACTACTGCTGCGTGCTGAGTAGTGCAAAGAATCCGAAGGACTATTTGAAAGGTTACCGTGATTTTGTCGATCAATAAGTGTGGAATCCAGGCAGAAGACTGAACGATCAAGATTTGTGATTTGTAATTATGAAAAGAATTGCAATTAAAGAAATACTAATTTGTAATTATTATAAAATAAGTTTATAATTGTTTCGACTAGTGAGTGTTGTCACATTATACAATGGCCGAGAGAACTTTTGAACTCATTTTCACTAACAGTAAAGATCGGCGGATTGTAAAGCTAGATCCACCACCGTCTAGTACAAGATCTAAGAATTATCAGAGTTTAACGGTCACCTTCAAAATACTCTTCGTAACGTAATAATTCGTCACGGACATTAATTTAATTGGATGAGTATCGTGACTTGAATTCAGAGTTTCAGTGTGAACGGCCTAAAAATACATTAAACGCTTTGTAGCAGTATATCACATTATTAAGAAATGTAGGTGGTTGGGCTGTAAGAAAGATGACGGCTTGAAATTCACTGCTGTGGATGTACCAGATACAATATTTACGTTTTAATATAAGTAAAACGTGAAACTTTCCCACTGTAATATATGTAATTATTCTCTGTGAAATGTGTAGTATTTTTTAATCCTATGCATATATTACAATTTGACCGGCTAAAACACAATGTTAATTATACGTACCAAACTTTTTAACATTCTGTTGCTCTCTGTTATGTCCCCGGAACGTTTTGTGTGTTTGGTATGAATTTCGGAGCAAAGAACGACTATTTTATTACACGGCATTAACCAATTCGGTTTTGCAAGAGAACGGTTGTGTTTTCTTTCAGGTACTGAATTGATGTTTTAATGTTATTTGGATAAGCTTTGTTTTAAAATTGTTACGCCTAAGCTTGTTGTAGATATACGTCGGAGTTCTAGGTGTTTGATTTTGCTGAAGAGATTCTTTGGCATGATTTGACTGGTATACAAATTTTCCGACTTACGTGTATACCTTAGTGCATATTTTATTGTTTTACGTATATATATTTTTTACTTTCTATTGGTGAATTTATTGTAGATTGTTGATTGGTACAAAAGTTTCTTTCAGATCGGTGGTAGTTTGTTGCTTTAGTGTTAATGTCGTTGTTGTTGTTATTGTATTATATTTCATCTTGTACTGTTGTTCAGTGCTTGATTGTTATTCGCCTTTCCTGGCTGTTGTCAAGTACTTAAATAAATAAATTGAATTATTATTATTATTGGTTTGCTAAATTAGATCAATTTCCCTTCTTAAAGAAACAAGTAGGCTCCTGAAATCAAAACATTCTTAATGAGCGTGTTGTCATTGGAAACCATCCCAAACACGTGCTTTCTTAGTTCCGTACAGTGAGTCATAGCAAACTGCCGGATTCCAAATTCTAATTTTCAAAATTTTAAACTATAAAATTGTAATATAAAAGCTTTACTAGCATCACTTAATAAACCTGTATGGTCCTTGGGTAATGTATAAAACAGACATTTGTAAAGTATGTAAAGAAGAATGAAAAAGCACTTCTGATGCTCTTCTGGATAAATTAAGAATTCGGTAATTCTCGATACTAGGTGTGACACATTCTTTCAATGTTTCGTTCTAATAACAACAATAAGAAATAGAAATGAGGTCCATCATGAAATTAAGAGCAAATTACATTCGGGAAACGCTTGTTTTTATTCAATTAATAAACTGTTATTATCTCGTATGCTATCCAAAACACTGAAGATCAGGACACATAAAACAATAATTTTGCCTGTTGTCTTGTATGGTTGTGAAACATGGTCTCTTACCTTGAAGGAAGAACGTGATTACAAGTGTTTGAAAACAGGGTGCTAAGGAGGATATTTTGACCAAGGAGGGATCCAATAAGTGCGGAATTTAGAATATTACACTAGGAACTACGTGAATTTTACGGGTTACCTAGCATAGTGAGGTTAATGAAATATATGAGACTCCGATGGGCAGGTCATGTAGCAAGCATGGGGAGAAGACAAGGGGTTCATACAGGATTTTGATAGGGAATTCTTCTGGAAAACGACCACTGGTCAGACCAAGAAGGAGATGGAATGATAATATCAAGATGGATCTTAGGGAGTTGGGCTGTGAGGATGGCAAATGGATGGAGTTGGCTCAAACTATTTAATGCTAATCAAACGTTTATGATGCTTGAAGTTTGAATATGTGTGTTCTATTTAATGAATATGAAATGGGCGAAGAACTAAATTCAAGGTAAACACCAGCATATCAAACCTGCTTGTGCCAGTGTTTTTTTATCCCCTGTAAATCTGGTGGCCATAATTCAAAGACAGAATTTTACACCCCTGTAAGCCTGACCGCAGAGAAGATGAATAATGTATGAATCCCGTAATGCAATGAGAGACCCTAAGGGACAACCTTGTCATGTGGGGCTAATGCGCCCTGTCTCAGCACGATAGATTTCTGTATGTACTTTTAGTTCGCTGTGTCGCAGTTGAGACTAAATGCACTTTATTGCTAATTGCAGGTCAAATTGCTTCGATAGACTATTAAGTGCGGTAATAATTTTCGTCAGCAGTAATAATATGTAAATTAGTAATGGACTGACCGATATTTTGTAAGTCTAATTTTTTTTTCAACTAGGCATAAGATTGTACAGGCATGTCATGTTGTGAAATGTATCTAAAAGATTATTTTTATCCATGTATGCACAAAAATTCCACTTCGTGTCTTGAACATTATTTATTCATTTAGTTACTGCACTGTAATTCTAATTGTCTGGTGGATATTAAAATCACTTGAACTACATCACTTAATGTTTTTCAAAGTGTAACACAAAATCGAATTGAAATTCTAAGACAAAAATGGTCAAGAATGGATGTTATTAAACTCAAAGTATAGTAAAAACGTCTTGGTTTACCCGGAGATTTTTCATAATAGTTCAATTTCAGGTAGTTACTCTGAATTTAGAATTAGCATGATATGATTTATATTTAAAGTAACTATTACATTGTTGAATAATGTGTCATGTATTAGGTACTAATTTTACTATTGCTGAGGTGTTTATCAGAATGTGTACAACATTATCAATGCGTTAAGTATATCAGGAGATAAATTATATTAATTTAAATGTATTTGTATGATACATTTCTTACTCACAACTATTTGAAATAGTGAAATTATTTATCGCCATTGGGGGTGAACTTACTTTTAGGAAAAGCATTTGCTTGGTCCAAGAAAATCGGGAATAACTGGGACTGAACGGGGCGCATAAGGATTTATGTCAGGTAATAAATATGTGAGTAAGGTTTTCACGGCGGAGTGACTGAAGATGAATGTCTTCTGAGTTGTTGCGCTGTGTAGTCTGGTTAAAGTTTGCCGATGTTTCAGAGGTCCTTGCTGGTGTGGTCAAATATGGGAGACCGTAATGCGGAAGCATGTTGAATATTTGGAAAGTATACAGATTTTAGTCGGTAAACATGTGGGATAAGATCATATGGGAGAAAAAAGTGTAGATGGGAGAATAATATTAGAATGGGTAAAGGACGTTTATCATAAGATGTGGACACTTTTTCAATACAGGCTCTTCTGAACTTTAAAATGAAACTACTGCTTTCATAAGAGTCAAATATTTCCTTTACCACCTGAGTGACTGGTTCTGAAGCGTTGCTCCATGGAGTTGGTAATGCGTGCATGTTTAAATTTTCACCACCACATTAAGTGCATACATATTTGGAATTCAGTTCTGTGTCTGTGATAGAATTTTCTTGCAAAACGCTTTTCTTGTGTGAACTTCATTAAATCACAGGATTTTCTTAATTTTATAAAATAATGTTGTAAAATGGATTGATTTCCCACTGGATTGTGAATATTAGTTTTCATTTGCAGGAATGGCAATTAACAGTTGATTTTGTAACGATAATAGGCGTTGAAATGTGCTACTAGGTGGAAGGAACCGATGTTTTCCAGTTTCACTGTATCAATAAATACACGCCCTTTCCTGCCCGTCAAGTCACGCATTTATTTATTTCGCAGTTCGCGATATAATGTTGTTAGCCAGAGCGAGGCAGTAATCTCACTTGAAACAGAAATACGAAACTTTGTTTTTCGTGTCACTGATTGATAAATGGCAATTCCGATTGTCATTTGAGCTACCCTTGAGGATTAAGAGATAAAAATTCTCATTGATGAGTTATTTGTTTCAACGTCAAAATTTTTATACAGAGACGCACAAGAAAATTATTTATTCTTGGTGTCACATCAGTACAAATGTATATTAACAGAATGTTTTATGAGCATTTTATCAGACTGTTAAATTTTTAATTTATGACTTAATTTAAAGTTGGTCTTCTATAAACCACACGTTTCAGAAACTAGATCTGCCTCTGTCATCAGATTTGGTTCGATAATTTACAATAAGTAAATAATAATAAAGTAAGAAACTTTTATTGACGCATGTTTATATAAACAGGTTAATATTCTTTTTTTCATTTTCTCTTATTTAGGGGTAAGTCATGGGCAACTGGGGGATGGCTACTATTGATGAAGAAGCTCTTCCATTAGACTGGTACTTGTTTTTTCATGTTAAGAGTTGGATGCTACCTGGGTATGGCAATGCAAATTGTGTGAGTAGAAATATATTGTTTTAATTCGGTTCATAAACCTGTTAATATAACTATTACTATTCGCTTGTATTTATCACAACTCATATATTATCAAATTTAAATTCTATTTAGATGGCTTGAAAGCTACACATCTTCCCTGCTTATTTAATATATTTAGGAGATTGGAAAAGTTCATAAGAATACAACAGACGGGTTAGGTTATAATGCATCAATTTTGCCCTGTTTGGACAGCTACAAGTGTTTTAAAATGGGTTATTGTGTCAGAATGTTATAAATATAACACACTAAACCATTGGCTTAGATTTTCCGGTCTTTTTCCATAACATTGCTATAACTAAATATCCCTTATTCTAAATTGTATTTCTTTCAAATCCATTCTAATCCACCTGCCATACGGACTTTTGTAGTCTTCAGCTTAATTTTGCCTTAAGACATGGTCTTACGTCTTGGAAATTTTATTAGCATTAATATATGTTTTTTGCTTAAAATGAGTCAACATATTGGTTTATTTGTTTAATAGGCATGTCATAATTAACTGTAATAAATGGAAGGTATATAAAATTGACATCTGGGAGAATACAATGAGATTAGGAATGATCGGAATTATGACGCCATCTGTACCGTTACATAATTTTCCACTTCAGACTTAACAAATATTTTAGCGTTTGATTCTTGTTATATTGAGTATACCAGATCTTGGAACTTCCAGAAATTACGTGGAGAATCAAGATTCACTTTAATTTGATTCTAAGGCTACAGCAAAGTCGGTCCTTTCTCTTCCAGTTAACTTAATTTCTACTTTCTCGACCGCTGTCTCACTGACAATAATCAAATTTGGGAAGCCAGAAAGGTGTTTTGGCAAGTTGTCGTCAGTATACTTTTTAACTGCGGAGAAACCAAATTAAGAGGAAAAGAAACACAGAAACCCCAACTGAGTCTCGTCTTAAACTGGTCCCAAGGGGCAAGTCAGACAATGTTCTTAGTTTTTTGATAAGGTATAAATGTGTTTAACAGTTTATCACTATTTTTCGTCTAATAGGTGGGTCCACGAAGACTCTGCAGGAATTAAAAAGGGATAGAAGTGTTCCTTTGTTTTGACTGCACAATGTATATGTCAGAAATAAAAATTATTTTACCAAATTTTTCTGGACTCGCAGACACACTTACTTTCCCTGTTCTGTTAGTCATATTAAAGCATTTCATTTTTCAGAGAACATGTATTTTACGTGACATGTTGCCTTCTGATGATGTTAAGATTTTCTGTTTTCTATTAATATTAAGGTTGTAGTTATAAACGTTGATCTACAGTTTATTTTCATTAAAGCATCGTACACCACTTTCAGTAATGGACGTGTTATATCTACGGGAACATGGGGGTTTCTTTACGGTTGTAACTTATGGACCAATAAGCATACAAATATTAGTAGAGGTGCGTCTGAATCAAAAAAGTACTGTTTTATTTCTTTCAGAACCTCTTTCACAATAGTCTGTACAACGCTGCAATTATCCTGAGTGTAAAATTATTCAGTGGGATCGTCAAGACTCGCTGTAACCGTCCCACTCCTGTCAGCTGTTGAAGTTGCCCGGCACGGTTCCAGTCTTGACGATCTCTGTCGTAGATGATGTTATTCGGGATTTCTGCTCATGTAGGCATGGAACTTTTCTCAGGGAATATTACATGGAGGGGTATAACCTGAGCGCCAGCAAGGAAGGTTTCGGTAATGGTTTCGAGAATGAAGTTCGTAGTTTTGCAAAGCACAATTTATTTCTTTTTTCGATTATCAGTCACTTTACCAAATCAAACTACAAAACAATTCAGGATGTTGCTTCGTCTGAATTCCAGAAAAGAGTGTCCTCGAAGAAAACTTTCCTGTCTTTTTGTCACTGGACTTCCCCCTTAATTTTCACAAAAACATGATCTATTTGGCCAGTAATGATGCGATGCTCTCATTGGTCAGATCAGTCCTAGTTCCAGTGGACCATTCAAAAACCCTTTAGCCAGCGGATGGCCCTGCAAGAATTTTGGCGGTGACACGGTGCCATAATTCTTTCCTTTACAGTCATTGCTTGTGCAACTTTCTTTTTTTTTTTTTTTTTTTTTAAGTGTGAGTGAGCATTCTGCACTGAATGCAGAGCACCTACCAACAAACTGACCCCTGGCCTGAAAAGGACGCACTTGCCTAACAAGCGAAACGCGTAAATTTTTATTACTTGTTTCGAAATTATATTTATTTGCGGCTCACCGGGACTCGAACCCAGAACGCGCGGTCACA
>NW_019059575.1:420890-431360 GCF_000696155.1 Zootermopsis nevadensis
GATGTTAACCAACGTTTCAGAGGTCATACTTCCTCCGTCATCACGGCAATGACTACACGGCGCAACAACCCAGAAGACAGAAATCTTTGTACTCACCGCTGTGAAATCTTCAAATCATACTTGTCAAAATATTTTTATGATGATGAATGGAATCTAAAGCTCACTTGTTCATGAAGTGTATTTTCCCGTATGAATGAATTAAATTTGAGTTTTCAAGGAAGCATGAATATTGTCTTGAAAGTTGTCATATAATTGACGCCTTTAAGAATGAACTGAAAATTTGTTTGAAGCACACGCAAGATAATAATTCCGTATGTTTCCTTTCCATCTTCATAAACTCATCAGATTTTATTCTGAGAAGCATTATTATCACTTTTAGTGAACACGTGGAAGCACTTTCTAGAATTTTCCATGAGTTCTGTTCACCAGAAGAAGACCTGGATTAGGGAAATTTGTGAATTATCAAAATAACACGTCACTGATATTGAAGATGGGAATCTTGTATAATTATGCTCAAATTTAGGATTATTGTCAAAATTTAACTCAATGAATACAACCCTGTTTTGGGATAAAACAAAACCAAAATATTCAACACGCTACGAAAAGGCAATACAAACGTCACTAACTTTTCGAGCTACAAGCTTCAGTGAAGCAACATTCTCGCCTGTGTCAAGGACAAAATCATAACATAAGAATGAGTGCTGTCTGTCCCTGCTATGTGTATTCCGTTTACATCATTAATTCCGACAAAAACAGTGAGTGACAAATAATAACAGCATTTACACAAATTATATTAAATCAAAATGATATTCATGAGAAAGTTAGGAGGGGACTAATTTCCAGAAATGCTTGTTACTTCTCAGTTTAAAATATTTTTTCTTCCCGTATGTTCTATGAACCTATAGATTAAAATATGCAAAACAATACTTTTGCCTGTTGTTTTGTATGGGTGCGAAACATGGTCAATCCCTCTGTGGGGAGGACATAGATTGCAGATGTTTGAGAATAGAGTGTTGAGGAGGATATTTGGGCCTAGGAGAGAAGACGATGGGGCAACTGCATAATGATAAACTTAAAAATTTGTACTCCTTCCCCAGTATTGCCATGGTCATTAAATCTAGATAAATGAGATGGGAAGGGCATGTAGCGCGCATGGATGGGACAAGAGGTGTGCACCGGGTATAGGTTGGAAAGCCTAAGGCGAAGAGCAGTGGCGGTTCGTGAGTCTAAAATAAATAAATGTAGAAAATAAGTTTACATCGGGAGAAAACCCATATCTGCTGGACGATGTTTTAACTATTTGTAAGTCCGAAGAGGGCGGCCATGATTTTTTACTTTACTTTTTTCAGTAAAAGACAATTTAGAAAAAGTAATTTCCTGTAACTATGATACACTGCCTTTGCTCATTGTCATTATCAGAACAAAAAATAGTCAGCACACAGAATTATTGAACATTCATTAACAATAACCATGAAACAGTTTGTGATACAGAAACCAGTCTAAAACACGTGGTACCGGGCAAGAATGTTTACTATAAGCCGGCTATGGGGATTGCAACTCCGATAAGCGCTGTACCACTGAACTGCCCCTCACTCAACCTCACACCGCGCTGACCGCTTGTGACAAGCGAACGGAGCTGCGAACCTTGCAGCACGGACACACAGGCTATAACACTGAACTGCCCCTTACTCTACCGCCCGCAGTGCTCACTACTTTTCATCGGATAGCCACGATGAACCGTGCCACGGTGGTCTAGCGGTTAGAAGGCTGGCCTTGTAATCCTGGGGTCTCGGGTTCGATCACGGTGAAATCCTTGCAGCTGGATGATAGCCCTGTTCTGCTTCGCACTTAGTGGATATTGACAACGTAAGGGGCAATATTAATATAAATAATAAATAATAAGAGGAAATAAAGTGTTACAAATTATATAAACACCCCAAAAAAATATTTTTGAAATATTATAGGGAGTGCAGCAGTTCTGCAGCACTGGGGAAGAGACCGCTGGGGAGACCTAGACGTAGATGGGAGGATATTCTTAGGCGGGATCTATGGGAGATCAGAGTTGAAGGAGCCTGAATTTTGTTGGCCCAGGACAGGGTCCGGTGGAGCGCTTTGGTTAATTCGGTGATGAACCTTCGAGTTCCGTAAGCCATCTAGTTAGTTAGTTATATAAAATGTTTACAATTTTCATAATTTTCTTCTTTGTTATAACATTTATGTCTTTAAGTAATTTCTTAATGTGAAGTTGTGTTCTTTAACGATAAATAAAATGAATTGGAAGATGAGTGAATAGAATATTTTGCTCCATTTATTTAAGAATGTTACATCTATACCTGTATTTTTTATGATCCGCGATAAAAAAATTAGATATATTAATAGTCCGCAGTACAGTTTTGTTTCAGAAAAATTGGGTTTATTTGAATTTGGGTCGTAAATTGCAACTATCAACATATACAAGTAAAGAGTTATATCAGTATCCTGAAAGAGTGCGTGGTTTTCCCACAAAATCAAAGAATAAATACCTTAAAGGGCAGTGAATAATCTAGAGGTACCGGGATCAATTTTGATACATTTTAATACGTTACTTTTTATCGTCAAGTCTTTTTATTAGGTATAGAAGTGGAGTGTATCTAATTTTATCCCTGTTTCCAGCGTTGTTTGCCTAATAGCAATAAAAACAACATGCTTACATTACGTAGCCCCAGCCGATTGATCAAAAGAAATTAACGCTTTCCGACATATTTTTGCAGTCCCTCGTTCCTTCGGACAAGTTGTTTTCTGCTCGCTTCATGCACTTGTGGCTACACTGAAACCTGAACATTGACATTTTAATTAAACATGCAGTAAACACGAAGCTCCATAGGTAAGTGGATGCCGAAGCAAGTTCAACGCTTCCTTTGTTGCCTAACCTAGTGTTAACCGACTTAACCAGCCTGATCCCATTAATTTCTCTTGGATATAAAATGTTCATTGCTCCCTCTGTCACGGTTGTTCTTCAGATATTTTTTTAACTTCATTCGGCTCAGCGAAGAATAAAAAAAATGTTTGGTTACACGAGGAATCTGTGTGTTCTTTCGTGAAAAACGGAAATTGTAAAAATGTAAAGTTTATTAAAACTAGTGGAATGCCTACGGTGTTGCTACAGGAAATTTTAAAAATGCTTCCGTAACTTATTAGTTTTTATTTCCAGAGAGCTCATTATTTTATACGTATCACTGAAAATAACAGGGAAAAATATCTCTAAATTTGTCTTCAGCGAGACTAGAACCGTGGTTAATTTTCGGGTCTGTGGCATTTTTCCCTGTAATATCTCCGGAAAATCAAACAACTTTGTTCTTTGCACTATTTTTTCGTGCTTAATTTCTACGTATTATAAACCGTCACCGGAATTAGAACCCAGTAATGTATTTCTGGGTTGTGGTCTTTGTTCCTGGAATCTCCTTTTTTAAATAAACAGCTTCGGTCTTGGCATAACTCTGTTTTCGTGCCTAGTTTCTGAGCTACAGAAGCCACCCTCAACGGGATTCGAACTTAGGCACTATTTTGGAGTTTTGACCTTTGAAATATTTTTCTGGCTTGAGGAAGGAAGCATGCAACGTTTGGGACAAATTTGTTTATTTTTCTCGAGTTATAAAATAATATGCTTATCACACTTCAATTTTATAAGATGTGATAACAAATTATCTTAAAGATGGCTGTCCTCTGCGTTGATGCTTCCATTATCACCATGATAACAAAGGCAGGAAGTACATTTGTCATCTCATATTCGCTGCCGTGAGAACCTTAAATCTCTAATTAATCCGAAAACTGCTTTTTAAATAAAAGTTTAAATGTCTCTTTGGTACACGTTCTCTGAAAGTTTTTTAAAGTAGATTTTAGGTAGAGTGTGATTCTATATACTGTGGAAAAGTTGAAGTGGGACCTTGAATGCCCACCGACTGCAACAGACCAGAGAAGCCATGAATATGGAATACACTAGATGGAAGTCAAATGTAAGGGAAATTTCAGTTACTTTGTACTAACCGCGAGAAAGTTGAAATTGGTTTGATAACATAAAATGTGTGAAACGCTTCAGACTTGTGTTTAAGTGTAACACTTTTCTGTTATAAATGATAAATTGTCGTTTCTTACACTTCAATAAATCCAGCGTTATGTTTCATTCAATCCATATTTAAATGAGTAATTCAGTTTTTGATGAATGATTGACATGTGCAACGAATATTGCTGTCCGATCCGTCTAATCGATTGTCGTGTTGTCCTTACAGAGACTGAGATAATAATAGATAATAATTATATTTTATGACCATTAGGTATCTTTCGACATTCCTGTGGGCTATTATTTGTCACCCGAAGAAAATTAACATGTCCGTTACACCTCTCATTTAAAATTAAAGAGTTTGGATTACCGGTAATTTTTTAAATTGTTACACATATTTCCTTCTATAATTTCTGTTAAATTGTGAACAATTTATCTTCATACTTGCTTGCATGACCGCTGCACCTCAATTCAACACCGTATTAAGAAGCATAAGACGCAAAATTGTTTTATTTCTTAAAATATATATATTGCTGCTTTTTGTAGCCTTATGTTACTCATATAACATGCTGTGGCTTCTTGAAAGCATAATAATCTATCTTCCATCAACGTAAGCTAAGCTTATAGAGATTTTCAAATGTCCTTACTAGAGGCTCAGTTTAGTTCTTATGCTTCTAAATTTATCGAATAATCAAGAATCACCTGATTAGGTCATATAGTTTACACGAAGGAGACAATCGGATCTAACTATGTTATATAAGAAACAGATCAATCTGTTGTAAGTTCTCATTGCTCGTGAAATATTATTATATTTCGCTGCTATATTTGTACCCTTTTGGCGTTTTTCTAATCTACACTCACTGATTACTGAAACTTTAATGGTAAAAATTTTAAAATTTTAATATATTCAGTATCCATTATCATACAATGAGAGAAACGGATGTATTTCTTATCGAGTAAAGTAAATGATATTGTTATATTTTTAAAATTATTTGTTCCTGTGGTGTGGCTAAGGGGTGGTGGGACGGTATGCTTGTAGTCCATTTCTCCAGTAAATATTTTTTTTTTGTTCAATAAACATGTGTCCTGTATAAACAAAAATTTTGTCTTCTTTTACAACAGCTTTGTGTCGCTAAATGCTAGGCTGACGTAATTTTTGGCTATAGAAAAATCATTTCTGATTGCTCAGGACAGTCTATTTGAACAAATTATAAATGATTATCTAGAAATACATGGGACCTGGGACTCACTCTACCAAAGCTGTAAACTGTTTGGTTCTCGTTTTACTTCCGTTTATATTTCTCTGCTAGGACAAATCTTAAATTGTAGTCGCAGAAATGAACAGGCACTGACAGTTTCTATGACATTGTTATTGTGTTTGTATTTCCAGCCCGTGAAACACAGTTAAGCTTAACTCAAACTTGCCTTTGTTCATTTCCTAAAATGGTCCCGAAATTCTTATGTTTCTGCCTATTGAAGTACCGGCATCCCCAACCTTGCAAACTAGTCCAATGGCGATATCTAAATTCCTGACTCCATAACAACAGGGACTTTGATGAGCGCTTTATGAATTCCAGAAAGACTTTCTTCTCGGAAGACAACAGAAATTAAGCGATAACGGAAGGAGAAGAAGGGAGATATAAGGCAAGAAAATTAACAAAGTTCGACATCCTGGCGCTTCCATTAAAATTAATATTTATTTATGCATGAAATTTTCATTGTTTTCAACACGTTATGAGGGAAGGAAGAGCAAAGTGGTGTTTGCTATACTTCAAGTACGTATACACATAATTAAGGAGCGTAGAGACACGCAATTTATCCTGGCTTAGCTTAGCAGTCTGCTTAGAAATGATATTGCTTCCTGCACTTCCGGATGCAGCAGATCGGTGTCTTATGTTTGCTTTTATAACCCATTCTCTTAGCTGCTCCAAGAGTAATACGCCAATTAGGAGTAACAACCGCCCTTTATCTAGTTGGTAACTTTTATAAATTTGTTAATTTTCTTTGTGTTCTGCACTGTTCGGGACACTTTGTCCGGAGGAAGATGTAGCATAATGTTTCACTGCTTGAGACTGCAAGCACTATTTTCAATGAGAGTTTTATTCTTAATTGGTTATTGGAGTTTGAGGTGAAGAACATGAGGGTGGTAGTCCCTATTGTAATGAGGAGGCCAATTTCATTAGCATTTTTATTTAGTTTGTCCATCATCCTGACTACACAGCGCAACAACCCAGAAGACAGAAATCTTCATACTCACCACTGTGAAAACCTCATATCACACAAACTTCTACTATACTACATGGTGCAACAACCCAGAAGACAGTCAGCCATCTTAAACAGATTTTCACTTACCGTGTGCCGGAGACAATTTGGCTTACCGAATAGCCTATTATAATTCTATGCTCAGAGAACTACGATTCCTGTAACTAAAATTCCCAATACGATATCTCAAAATATTCGTTTATGTTTGTTTTATACTTTGGTTTTTAAACTTACATCTGGAACCAAATGAATTTTGAAGGCATTTGACCAGTACATTATATCTCCTCCTTGTTTCTTAGTTTGTTTATCGACACTCGGTCTCCAACATTGTGCTCTGTCAATATAGGAGATTATAAATGTACTTTGATATGTAGAATATAAATGTAGCTTGTTACTGGCAGGGTTAACAGTGACCATGATACTTCAGTTCGAGAGCTGAATGGTCTCCAATTAACCCTTGGTGGACTTCGAATCAACGTAACGAAGACTAGTATATATAGCCTATATGTCCGTATATAATGTGTGGTTGGGTTTTAGTTAATTGAGGTACGTTTGTAGATTTAATGCCATAATATCTTCCGTCCTAATTAATGCCCCTGTTTCCAGCACACGATGCATTAGGTTAAAGTCCGGAAGACAAGGGACAGTGATTTCAATAGTTTTCCCTCGTATCTAATACTCTAGATGTCGTTAAGGCCCTATATGTATGGTATGTTTAAAAAGTCTCCGTACAGTTGAATCGTAGTTGTTAAGTCTACAACAGGCAAAGACTGGCAAATGATTATTTTTGTTAAGGTTGGTAGAACAGATTTATGGCACTTCGACGTGACAGGATATCATTTCCAGTAATTTTGTTAAGTTCAAATTTACGTCGGCCCAAATGTTTTGTTTTGTAATGTATAGAAACTTGATGACAGCAGATGGAGGAAGCTGCAATTCCTTTAGAATGTTCACATAAAAGGTTCACTTTTCCTGCTAACCTACCAACAAATCTAAAAATTCCGAACATTTCGCCCTCATATATATATGTAAGAAGGGTATAATAAATTATTCACGTCACACGTTTCAGTTAAGGCTATAGCAGGCGTGCACAGTAAAATAATGAGAATTTATTGAAAAACGAGTTCCAGGCTGTTTGCTGCTTTAATGTTATAACTGCTTTAAGTGCAAACGTTTACATCCAGAATATAAAAAGTGAATTTCTTTAATGTGTAGGGACTACTAAGCTGATTCTGTAATAAATTCTACATATGATGTAATAATATCAACTACATGTTTTTATGGAGGAGAAGAATTAATATTCGTATGAAGTTTATGAATAACTGTTCCTTAGAATGTGGCTTAAGAGATAAAAGAAAGAACTTAATTAATTTTGTAAATACAGCAAAATATTAAATAATATATTTAAACATAACTGTCATTTTCTTTTCACTATAACGTACAGTATTCAATATTTAACTGCTCTGTATTCTTGGGATTCTCTGTAATATAGACCTATATCTAATTTAGATGAAGAGGTAGCATATATTTTAAAATGTTAATCCACAGAACGTACATAAGTTGGAATAATGAATGCGAATTTTGAGTAGAGGAAAACAAAACGTATGTGAGTTAAAAAGAAAGAGTGAATAATTTTCAGGTAAGTGCTTCTTTTAGAAACTAAATTCGTGTTTCGTATGCTATAACATAGTTACTATTGATCTCGGTATTGTAGTTTCCTTCGCTGTGTTATCCTGTGATCAGTATTTTCTACGAACCCTAAGGAATTTTACATAGTTTCCCAAACCAAATTAAGATTCGCATGTGCTGCGGGCTCAAGAAAAAATCAAGTTGTTTTATCACGAGAGAGACAATACAGGTTCTTAGAATTTTAATATCTGAAAATAAGAGAATTAATGCCGTGTTTCTGCTTCAGTTTTAGCAGTGAATATGCATTTACTCATATGAGAGTACGTAATCCCTGGAGGACGAATCCAACTAATTCTTTGTTGAATTCACGATAAAAAGACGGCAGTGGACCTATGGATTCACACACTCATTCGTCTCACTGGATGTGGGTGGGAGGTGAAGACGTGAATGGATGTATAAAGTGAAGCTTTCGCGGCGACTGAAGTTGATGAAAGACTCTGGGGTTGCAAGTCGCGTCAGGTGGCTGAATGGTGAATAAACCATATCTTCTGTCAACGTTTCGAGAGCAATCTCTGCCCTCATCCTCAGGGCTGCTGCGTAACAAATCTGATCCTTTGCAGCGCGCTCGCCGATGACGCCAGATATTGCTCTCGAAACTTTGGCACAATATGTGGTTTATTCACCATTCAGCCACCCGACGCGGCTTGTAACCCCAGAGTCTTTCAGCAACGTGAATACATGTTTTATCCTGCTTTTCAGGACGCATCGGTTAAGCGGCAGCATTCTACTGAAATGTTAGTCTTGTAATGGAATGTAATATTCGTATTAATGCTTGTAACTGACTCTGTGATAAAAGCCAAACGTTCATTGCATTCAACGTCGGTCAGCTTTTGAGTTTCTGTCGGTGCTGACCCCAGATTAATTACGATAGCCGCATTCAATTCGTATCATTGTGTTTGCTGAAGTCATGCAGTTACTGAAGGAAAAGTGGCTTATGTGCGTTGTTTCCTCAATCTTATATTTACATTGCTGCTGTTTATTTCGTTTTTATCGATGGGATATTGTATAATTGTTCTGAACTGCCTTTCTCCATTTCCAAAGCGAAGTCACGATCACATGGCCCCAGACGACACATATAATAGGCCTATATTTTAGTGCAGCTAAATATTATGAAGAACATTGCATAAAGACCAGGAATAAAGTTTTAATCTTCCCGTATTTAGTGGCTTAATTTGAAACAAACAAAATTAAAGTCGGAATTTATTCGTTGTCTGGAGAATCTTTATAGTAAGACTCGGATGACGCATATAAATGAAGATCTCATTGGAAATATAGGAAATCGGCATCAATATCGAATTACATGCTGTTTCTAGGTGTAAGAACTTTGGACGTTTCATGGTCTATGAATGCTGATCTATTAGAGAAATGAATTTATTTTTATTTAACAGGTACTCCCGTACCTATCAGAAGAGGAAAGGGAGGTGCAAAGAAGTTGGTTGCAATTAATGCAAAGATTTTAACAAAAACATAATACCTGTCTAAACCAAAATCTTTATATTAAATAGTTTATTTACCCTGGGGTCACAGTGGTCGCGCGGTCTGAGGCGCGGGCCTTGTGCCGCTCGGTCACTGGGAACTTGGGTTCGAATCCCACTCAAGCCATGGATGTTTGTCCGCGTTTTTCTGTGCTGTGCTGTCCTGTGTACAGGTAGAGGCCTCGCGATGGGCCGATCCCTCTTCCAAGAAGTCCTACTAAATGTTCATAGATCAAGCGAAAAGTTTGGACCCGCAGTGATCAGGCACTTGAAGAACGGGTCGTCCCAGCATCCCAGTATATTGACCCTAGCAGATTATAATTAACCCTATATCCAGTTTTCCTCCCCAGTTATTACAAAATATAAAGCTTCTATGTTTACCGCTGTTTCTTTACTTGGTTACCGAAAAATGTTGAGACGAGTTAAAACGCGGTTTCATGGCGAGAAATGGCATAAGAGAAAACAGAAAATTACTCGGTGATAATAAAAAGTTTAAGGTTTTTAAATTTGGTTCTACTTTCATATTCTTTATGTTTTAAATTTATTTTTACGCTTTTTAATTTTCTTCTATTAACTCGCCAATTCAAGACTTGTAGGATATTAAAATAGGCGGTACTCATCGCCACTAGTGCCGTATAAAGAGTTTTAGTTTGAACGCAACAAATAGGAGGTAAAGAATGTAAAACTACGTAAATGATAGGTCTATTTTTCATCAAATTCTACTACTGTGATCAAAGGAAGGAAGATAAGAAAGAATGGTGAAGAATGTACAAGGTGAGAAGGGATGAGAGGTGCACACCGGAAGGGAATAGACTACTTGGAAGACACATGAATAGATAGGAAAATAATATTAAAATGAATCTTAAAGGAGCATTTGTGAGGATATACTAACTCTGCTATTTATTTCAGGTACTCCAATGGTGGGTTTTTGTGAATACAGTACGGAATCTGCGATTTCGGTAAAATTAGTTGAATTTCTTGACTGCGCTACTCAGAGCTTCTGTGCTC
>NW_019059575.1:438913-449457 GCF_000696155.1 Zootermopsis nevadensis
ATATTCCATCGACCATTGTTTCAAAAATACGTCTGCGTATCGTACTGGTGTGGCAGTTTTCTCTGACACAGGCAATGCCCAGTTCTTTCTACCGTGCATGAGTTTATTTGCAGTGTAACAATTTGCTGTGCATGAAAGAACTGGGCCTTGTCATAGCTCAGGCGGTTAGCCCCTTATCGAGGATGTCCGTGCTTGCGCTCAGGTAAGTCCATGCTCGATTGGTGGCATTAGGACAAATTTAAAGCCGCAGACTTCAAAATTAATCATTTATAATGCTTCCTGCGGTCATAATAAATATAATATTTGCCATAAATGGCATTAAAATGTTATTTCTACTTAAGCAATGCGGGAAGTGTAAGTGTAAATAATACTGTTTGTCTAGTGTTGCTTATGGACCCTCGTCTACTGTATATTGGCAAGTTAGTGCAAAACACCTATTGAGATTCAATGTGAATAATATTTTTCCTACCTTCATCCCCAACCAAATTTTATTTCTATACCTTGTAACTCTTTCCTGACGTTATTTCCTTCTATTTCCCTCACACCCTTTATCATACCTTTTATTTTTCCGTGCTACGTACTATGTTTAAGGAGAACGAACTATGAGAATATTAATCATTTAGTTTCTTAAGTTTCCTCTGTTTCTGTAAGATGTGAGGGTGTACCATGTGCATAGTACTGCAGTCAGCTAAGATTATAAAAGAGTAAAAGCAAAGACTAATAAACGATTTGCCTCTTCATTGCGCAGGTTCATGGGGACTCAACACACAGCAGAATAAATTGTTTTTGCGCGGTGTGACATTTTTATTAGATAACAAAGATAAAAATTATATCACGCTAAAATACTGTAATTTACGTTTCAAAATAATGTTACTTGAGGCCGAATTACGGACTTTATAATTACGTTGTCGGATAATGCTCTTTGTGAAAACGGTTGAGAAATTTTATCCATGATGTCTTCTGAGACGACGTTTAGTTACATTATTTCTCTTTAATTCTGCAAATTTATAAAAATAATTTTTAGTATCGTGGTAAAAATTTATCAGCGTTTTAGAGGAGTCTACTACTTACAATAGGGGTCCGCAGTGGCCGCGCGGTCTGAGGCGTATGCCTTGTGCCGCTTGGTCGCTGGGACCGTGGGTTCGAATCCCACTCAAATCATGGATATTTGTCCGCATTTTTCTGTGTTGTGCTCTCCTGTGTACAGGTAGAGGCCTTGCGACGGGCCAATCTCTCGTCCAAGGAGTCCTAACGAATGTCTATAGATCGAGCCAACGACCGGAAAAATCAGGGCGATATTGTTTTACAGAATATGCTGTTATGAAGTGTGTTGGCGATGGAGAGTTACATTCCGTACCTTATACTCCACACAAAATCAGCCCGCCTTTTATTACCAGACCAAAACAATTTAAAAACTTGACCTTTACAAGTGTCACATACATTTGAATATTATCAGAACTACAAGACTAAAACTCAGATATAATTAAATATTCTACCCCATCTCATGTTTTGACAAAGTAATGTACGTAGAAGATATAATACAGATATCACAATATATCAATGAAAAAGTTTGTAACCAAAATCCAACATCGGACATACGGACGTGGCCCAAAATATTAGCAATATGAACCTAGCTACACTCACGCTCCTTCCTTTGTCTTCCATCACGGACTTAGAATAATACAGTTCATATTCATGTTATAAATACAACCTCAATGCGTTTTATGTAGATAAATGAGGAAGGTGAATTTTATACAATGCTGGTTCCAACAGCGCGTCGACATATCATATAATAATATATTCAGTATCAATGTTATAAAAACAAATACGTATATTTCACATTTTATCTACGCAACTGAGAAAAAATATTTATTCCATTTAATTTTTAGCCTGTATTTCATATTATAAATTTTTAAAATTCTACCACGAAAGCACGAACAAATATATATGTTTGCAATGCCAATTTTTGCTACAAAACACCTACTGTTCTTGTGATTCCATACGTACATTGTAAAGCGCCTGAGGATGACACTTCTGGCCGAAACATATTTCTCCTAAACTTTCAGTTACGTAGTGTATTTGAAAATGTTTTAACGGAAAATGTATTTTATTTTGTCTCCGAGCCCTAATTTTCCTTTGTGATGGGCCTGTGTATAGAATCACCTAGGTTCGGGTAGCTGCATCATCATAATTTCCACACATTTAAAAATGTTTAATTTATTGTGTGGGCTATTTTGTCGCTAGTGAGAGGTATTTTACGGAGTTGTGGTTATGTTACTCACGTATATTTGAATAAGATTCAGTGGTGCATTAATTACCATTCTCTCTCAGCTCTTGTACTGAATGAGGAAATCTGGTATGTGGTTCTGTACAAGCTGTCGAGCAGAAAACGTTTTTATCCGCTCAGTTATTCTAGTCCTATTTGTAATATATTGTTGTAAGGCTTGGGACACCGGAAAAATCAGGGCGATATTGTTTTACAGAATATGCTGTTATGAAGTGTGTTGGCGATGGAGAGTTACATTCCGTACCTTATACTCCACACAAAATCAGCCCGCCTTTTATTACCAGACCAAAACAATTTAAAAACTTGACCTTTACAAGTGTCACATACATTTGAATATTATCAGAACTACAAGACTAAAACTCAGATATAATTAAATATTCTACCCCATCTCATGTTTTGACAAAGTAATGTACGTAGAAGATATAATACAGATATCACAATATATCAATGAAAAAGTTTGTAACCAAAATCCAACATCGGACATACGGACGTGGCCCAAAATATTAGCAATATGAACCTAGCTACACTCACGCTCCTTCCTTTGTCTTCCATCACGGACTTAGAATAATACAGTTCATATTCATGTTATAAATACAACCTCAATGCGTTTTATGTAGATAAATGAGGAAGGTGAATTTTATACAATGCTGGTTCCAACAGCGCGTCGACATATCATATAATAATATATTCAGTATCAATGTTATAAAAACAAATACGTATATTTCACATTTTATCTACGCAACTGAGAAAAAATATTTATTCCATTTAATTTTTAGCCTGTATTTCATATTATAAATTTTTAAAATTCTACCACGAAAGCACGAACAAATATATATGTTTGCAATGCCAATTTTTGCTACAAAACACCTACTGTTCTTGTGATTCCATACGTACATTGTAAAGCGCCTGAGGATGACACTTCTGGCCGAAACATATTTCTCCTAAACTTTCAGTTACGTAGTGTATTTGAAAATGTTTTAACGGAAAATGTATTTTATTTTGTCTCCGAGCCCTAATTTTCCTTTGTGATGGGCCTGTGTATAGAATCACCTAGGTTCGGGTAGCTGCATCATCATAATTTCCACACATTTAAAAATGTTTAATTTATTGTGTGGGCTATTTTGTCGCTAGTGAGAGGTATTTTACGGAGTTGTGGTTATGTTACTCACGTATATTTGAATAAGATTCAGTGGTGCATTAATTACCATTCTCTCTCAGCTCTTGTACTGAATGAGGAAATCTGGTATGTGGTTCTGTACAAGCTGTCGAGCAGAAAACGTTTTTATCCGCTCAGTTATTCTAGTCCTATTTGTAATATATTGTTGTAAGGCTTGGGACACGAGGCTAGCGTTTATTTATACAAACACGAGGAAGGAAAAATATTGAATGAGAGTAAAGTTAAAAGTTCTTTGGGGAAAACATAGCAGTGATGGTTACCAAGTATAATTACGCCTAATATATGGTTCGTAATTTATTTAGAATATCAGTCATTCACTAAAAATGATTCATCATACAACATGAACGGAGGATGCAGAACAAATTAAAATGTCGATTACGGAAATATGTCAGAATGGTCACTTGGAAATCAAAACGTTTATAAAACATGAAATAAGGAGATAAATATTAGGCGTACTAACACGTGATTATGCTGATTGGATTCAGGTAGCTTCAGTTATGTAGCTTTTTCAAAATTTTAATCCTAGAGTTATAATTAGTTTGTAAGTACAATGTTTGAAGACAACTTTGAAAGGCGTGAAGAAAGTTCATTTTAACAAGTGTTCGCAGTCAAATACCCGCTTAGCTTGCAACTGGAGCATGAGCGGATGTCTGACCTAATTTTAATGTTATTCAATTAAAGTATTGCAAGAGTATTCAAACTCCTGTCTCGTTTCAAATATATCAAGAAATATTCTTCTCCATCTGTCATTCCGTGATGCATTTCAATAACTGCGAAAAAAAAAAACGCATAACAAACGAAGAATTAGTTTGGTCCTCAAACACAAATACGACTTTAAAATATTGGTATTGTAACACAGGCCTTCGGTATTATGTGTACCCATCATTGAAAGTAAAATATTTGAAGATTGCTTTGTTAGTGATTTAAATTAAATCGTAGAGATTAAACTGGTAGATTTTTCTAATACCATATGAAGTACTTCGTCATGGAGTGAACATAATTAGATAAATGCTGGAGATACCGATATTAAGTTCCACTCTGTAGAATCCAGGATATTCCTCTCTTCATTTAGGAAGATGACTGGCCTTGTCTGTTCATTTTCTGCCTTATAATCCCGAGTGCATTCATTCTGTTGCCTTTACCGCCCAAGGCTACTCCAGGCTGACCTTGGCAGAATCAATGAAGTCCAGTAATTTCCTCCACTTTTCCTTGTAGTCTGTCCGTGCTTCTTGGTACTTCACTATCTCAAAAAATTATATTAAGTTGCTGGTTTATTATTTTATAGTAGGCCGTCATATGATCGTACACACTGGAAGGCAGAGGGACAATTCCTTTTAGTTTAATATTGACACAGTTATTAAAAACACAAAATAAGGATAGAAAACTGTCTAATGCTACAATTAATTTTCATAAAATGCTTAAAATTTTCGCTGTAACTATACTTTACGCAATGAAAGCTTAAGGATGAGTGGTGATGAAATTCACTACATTTATAAATTCGACACCAGGTGGAGATGAGTGGTCAAATTCACTTTACTGAACAGAAAGGACCACAGTTACTCCCATGTTGGAATTGAAACCGCTCATCTCCTGTGACGTCTGTTCATTTGCTTAACAGACTAATGTTACTATGGAAAGCGAATTAAACAGAACAATGGATTTATAGCATCGTATTATAGTCACTATATCAGCTGCAGTAGTTAAATTTCTTGAACGGTACGCAATGATGTTCTCATTCTTTTAACTTGTAATAACTGGTAGTATCCTATTTGAAGGTAGTCTACTTTCTTAACATTCCGATGATTGTTTTTAAGATCAATTTTAATATCAATCTCCATCTGCATGTCTTATAAGTGGTCTCTTTGCTTCAGGTTTTACTATCAAAATTTTGTACGCATTTCTAATCTATTTTCTTACATCATAAGCCCCTATCATATCTTAACCGACATTTCAATCAAATACGTTGATGATTCGAAAAAGTAATCTATTATTATTTGTGGCGTACATTTGAAAATTGAGGTATTTGCAAGAAATTTATTTTGCCTTTTTAGTAAGTGTCTCTATGCATATATGGGACAAAAATAAATTGAAACACTGTTTAGGTGTACTGGATCTTTCCAGAAAACTACGTCGTATATACTGGCCATAATGAATATCTTGTTTGCTACCTTTTCTGTGGTTATTTACTGCTGGAATCTATCTTGAGCACAGTGAGCCAGATCCATTTTTGCTACTAGTCATTACAGAAGCAGAAAAAGCCTGTTACTTGGATAAACTGCAGGCAAATGTCTTTTGATTTCTATCCTTTCAAGTATAGTCATAGTTCTTCCTTAAACTAACATAAAATCTGAGATAAATGAAGGATTGAAACCTCAGACTTTGATGTAGTCTCGTAAACTGAACTTTGGCAATTAACCATAACACATAATTAGTAGTCAGAATTATGTTGGAAGTCTGCCTACATTTGAAAACTTTCGAATTTTTTCAGGCTTGAAAAATAAATTGTAAATAATCTAGCACCAGTGTCCTTGCTATATTTATCTTCCTTTCGTCCTGAGTAATTAGCATACAGGATATGATCCAAATTGCTTGCATCAGTGCAATTGTTATAATTTACAGGTTTCACCTTTCGGTTTTTATTGTATTTATTAAGTAGACTCATGTATATAGACCTAAGAGCGGTATTTAAATAAACCAAAAGACGGCAAATTAATATTAAACTTAAGAATCAATTTTCCTTTCTCTTCTCTTTTATCAATCCATCATCGAGATTAGGAGCTTAGATATAAATGTAGGTAACTGCACAATTTTTAAAAGTAATTTCTAGCGTTTAGAAGAACTTATATTTTTGTAATACAATTTATGTGTCTGGTAACTGTTCATGACGAAAAGTGGATAAATAAACCAGCTGAACTGGCTGCAGCAGACAACGAATTAGGTTTGTTTTTAGGACAGTTCCCTGCTCCCAGGATTCAGCAAAATCAAATAAGGTTAGATTGTTATAAGATAAGTAAATAATGACAAAAGAGCGGCCTATCGACTTTAAGATATGGTCCTCGTGTCCTCGTCGTTGTGTACAAATGCGAATGAACATTACACAACTCATTCACGAAGCTTGGTCTAGTCTGAGATTCAAATCGAATGCTTCCCAAATACAAGTAAGATGACGTCCTCCCTTTTGTTTGAAACGATCCATCGACAATCATCTTCCCTGTTGATGACGTAACAACGTTATATGTTGACAGGGCACTTTAGTTAGAATGAGCCACTTGTAAAAAGTTGGCAGGCGGCCATCTTCTCTTGTTCCACTACACCAGCCAAGAACGTCCAGTTTTTCAACGATGGACATAAGTAACGTGGTGACGTTTGAGTGTCATCACTTTCGCTTCTGTCCACTCCACATCACTGCAATCCTTCTTAACGCTTTACAGCTAAAATGGTTCTGTCACTTTTGGTAGTTTTAAAAGCATTCAACCAAGTCGAGCAAAATGCAGCTGTCGTACTTTCCTCACAAAGTTATAAAATTTAATTTAATCTACATTATAACGACGCTATATAATCCGAGTTGTTTAAAGTAGTTTTAAATAAGCTATAAATAAAAATCTGAATTTTTATGATATTCATAATCAGATAGAAGGAACCTTTACATAATGAAGATTGGCTTTACATATTTTGGTAATCAAACTTAAAAACTTATTCATACAGATAGCGCTTTTAGTTGAAACTGGGTAACTTTCTGACAGTTTATAAAACCACATTTGTTTTACAATAGATACTTCTTAATTAAACTGGAAGTAAATTAAAATATAGACCCCTCTTGGCTGTAGTTGAATCACATTTGATCTTTTCGTGTTACTTTATTGACTATTTTTTGTATACTCATTTGCTTATCATCTGCAAGATGGATGAACAAAATGGTCAACACTAACAAAACACTGGGCAGTGCGCTGTTATGTACTCATCACCATCGTGGTCACAGTATCTGAACCGAGAGTCTCTAGTAGAAGACTGGCAAAAGCGAATGTAAAAAATTTGGTAGAAAATGTGTTGTATCTGTTCGGGCGATTAATTTTATCCCGGATACCTGAAGGTGGATCTATGAGTGGATGGAAGATAAGGGTGGTGATAAAGATGTCACTGGTGTTTAATTAAGCACAACACCATGAAGGTCGATTGACAAGTGTGGGTTTACTTTTTAATTGGCTGTTACTTAATTATTGTCATTCGAAGATATCGGCCCTTAGTCTCAGCTAATGTGAGCGGCGTAGAATGAACAATTAATAAATAAATATAGTGGTTCATAGAGCAAGTTCTTAATTCCAATAGTACCTTTAAGACTTATTTTGAATGTATGTAATAGATGTGTTAGATGATGCCGGTGACAGAGCCTGAGCGGTCTGGGGCTTGAGTTTGAATCCCACTCAAGATATAGATGTTTACTCGATTTTTTCTGTGTTGCGTCATCTTGTATGGGTAGAGACCTTGCGACGGGCTGATAACTAGTCCAATAAGTCCTACTAAGTACCTGAATAGTTTATGAAACCGCCCATACGTGAGGAGGTCATTGTTCTCCGAGGACTGTAGAGTCACGAAAAGAAAAATATTAGATGGTGATCTTGTGAACTGTTGTGTTATGTAACATTCTGTTACGACAAGAGGGCACAGAAACACAGAAGACAACGAACTACAAAATAAATAAAAATAAGCTTCAGCTTAAAATGCATGCATTAATTGAAGCTCTTAGCGCATGCATATCAAGTAATGTTGGTGATAATTGCAGATGCTCGAAGCAGAGTAGTTGCCAGCTTTTAGCGAGGACAAAAAATAATCTGGATGCCAGTGTTTGATATTGACTATGTTGCCCATTAGCTTTGTACCGATTCAGATCCTATTGAGGTTTGGAGAGGACGCCCGGTTGCCTGGGTAGGATGCAGTCAGGTTCTCAGGGATATAAATTTAAGGATAATTTGGATTTAGATTGCTCAGTTACCATGAATATGGTCACAGGGAATATACAGGAGTGACGTAATGAATGTTGTTGCTTCTCTTGATGATGATGTGTCAAGCGCATGTCGATTAAATAAAGACCAGCTTAATGATGTTAAAAAAGAAGTTTGTTGTCGGTGCAAATTTTCCTCTCACAAGGTTTACCGATGTCATCACGTCGTTGAAGTAAGGGCTTTTAATTTTAATTAAATTTTGAAGTTAATTTAGACGTAGCTCTTAATTATTACTAGTAGTTAACGTTACGTCAATTCTGAAGCACTGCTTAACTACAGCTATGTTACTTTAGCAGACCTGCACAAAGAATAGTTGCAGACGAACATATGTACTCTCCGATGTATAAACCAAAAATGTCTTAAGCCCACGTTTCTCATTGCACACAAAGGTTTGATTGTAGCACGGTTGAAATATCCGATTTTGGAGCAATGTTTCCATTGCCGATTTATCTGTCATTTAAAACAGATAAATTTTCCAACTGGAGACCACTTCAAACTCACTGGTTAGCTATGACGAAACGAGTCGATTTCCCGAATTCGAAATTTGGTATATGTTGGAGTAAAACGCAACTTTGGCTACAGCACCTTTTTTCCGAAATTCTTACTAAGCACGCTCGAGGCTGTTTTGAGTGTCACGCGAGAACTTTCTCCCGACGCCTCTACATATAAGCCGGTAAATGTGATAAATGTCTGGCTTATATTCATGTTTGGGTCGCCTGTCTGAAATCGAATTAAGAACTGGAGTGTACAGCAATTATATATTATTGTTAAACCAAATCCCACTGTGCTATTTAACCACAAAGTCATTCCTGTACAGTAATTATATAATAAAATATGTATATTCGATTTACACTGATGTGTATTTATTGGCTCGGTATATTCACACTGTCGTGAAAATGCAAAATCCGGATATTACAGTAACTGCGTACTTAAGAAAGTAAATGTGTTGCGGGTTTCTGGCATTAAATGCAGATGATGTTACTGGACCTCAAACTTTGGAGATTACCATGCTGAGTTTTATTAGAAAGAGATGATGCTGGATTACCTGCTGAGATATGAGAGGCGGTGACTTCGATCGAAGCTTTTGCTGGACTTACACAGACATCTGTGTGCAGCATTATGACCACAGAACAACACAAAAAAACCTAGAGCGTTTACATTCCCTTGCCGGACCCAGTATATACACAAAGGTATTCAAAACGTTTTACCCAAATTACATCTTTATTTTGTGCTAGATATTTAAATGCATTATTCGTAGTAATTAAAGTCTACTGCTGTTGAAACTTGAACAAATGTTCTGTGGATGTTATAAATACTACAACACAACACTAAACATTAGTAGCTTTGCTATAAAATCTAACAGGAAATAACGCTTTTTCCGTAGAATAGTTCTTATGTGAAACTTACGTTGTATATGTGTTTCCTCTGGAAATCGCTAACTTACGCAGTTTCTTTGTCATATGCTCCTCAAACAGGTACACATGCGTCATTGCGTGAAGATACCAAGAGCTCGAAACAACTTTTGCGCGATCCCACTTTCCTCTTCCCTTGACTGATGTATAAGCTTGTACGAGGTGCGATCGAAAGGTTTCAAGACTGCGCCTATAAAAACCCGTACACTTATCTCAGGTATTAAATTCAGCCATCACCTTCGAAGTAGTTCCCCTGGAAGTGAACACAACGATCCCAGCGCCGCTGCCAAGCCTGGAAGCATCCCTGGAAATCTGTCTTTGTCAGCCTGTCAAGCACCATCTGCGATTCTGCCTGAATCTCTTCTATCGTCTCAAATCTCCTTCCCTTTAGCTGAATTTTCATCTTTGGGAAGAGGAAGAAGTCACACGGAGCTTAGAAAGGAAGTTGGGGTCGGTTCTTGCAAGATCTTTGAGCTCCTGACAAACGAGAAGTCGATTCTGCTTCTGGATGCGTCGTATGTGGAGTTCTTCCTTTAGAATCAGCTAACAGGTCCCATAGCCTATCCCAACAATGTCGCACAAATCGTTGATGGTACGACGTCGATCTTCGTAACATTTTCGGGCGTTGTGCTCAAAGATGGTCGTCCAGAACGCTCGTCATCATCATC
>NW_019059575.1:450578-484451 GCF_000696155.1 Zootermopsis nevadensis
CGAGTCTTTGGCAAAATTTGATTTGTTCATGAAAATCCGCCATTCCGAAATCGCAGGAGGGTCGGTGTAATGCACTACCAAAACGCCCGTAAGTAAGAAACAAATGCTAATTCGATGATGCCGGCTGGCACACTGATTCACTATGAATGTAGGCCGCACCCCCTAGCGGCAGAAGCTCGTAGTACATCCGGTTCGCCCTCTATTGACACAGTCTGTAAACTTTCCGATCGCACCTCGTACATGTAAATTGTGATTTAGGCACCTTGCCATGTTAAAATTTTGCGCTGCACAGTAATCTCTACCAACTTGTTACTGATAATTTGTTTTCTTTATGAGAACTGCTCTTTCCAGTAAGTCGCGAAACGTTGAAACGTTCTTGTGATTTGTGATACTTGTTGACTAGTCAAAACCAATCTTCCTCACAGTGACACGGCATACTTAGCGGAAGGATATCTTTCATCATACTTCTGAGCACGTACTTTGTGTAGAAGATCGCGAATTGGTGCTCAAACGCTTCGGGTGATTCACATGCTTTCACTCTATTGGGCAGAATCGAGAGACTTTCTTAGAAATGTTTGTATTTTACTCCCATAGTCCTAACCTGAAGCTTGACGTGTAAGGTTTCTGTATGATTCTATGGTAACTGTAGTTACACTCTACGGGTTCTCGAATCAGAATTAATTCTTATATAAGAAATCCTTTAAATCAAGAGTATGCGCACGCAGACCGTAGACCTTGGTTGACATACTTTTCGCAGACAAAGTCATAATCATGTTCCTGAGCACATACATAGGAAAACATCTACAGGGAGACTAAAGCCATATTCCTGCTACACGCTTCAACATGAAACCGACTGCCTGACTCCCATTAAACGCAGACTATTCCAGACGCCTCTACAGGGGCGACCACAGTCTTCTTTGAATTCCTGGGTACCAGAGTAGCCACCTTCAAATTTAATTTTAATTCTTCCCGCAATGCACAAAATTCACACTGAAGCAGTTAAGATCAAGGGGCACTGGCACTACCTCAAGTCTGTTAAATCATTCTTTTTCCAAAAGATAAATTGTCAGATTATGCCTGAACGACACCAGAACTGAGTTACCAAAGTGAAACCAAGAAACCATTAAGAACAATCACAGGCCAGTCGATGGCGGTTATAAACAATACTGAAAATCGGAGACGTCTTTTTTATGACGACAAAAGTTAGAGAAGTCCCGCGCCGTAGCCGCGCGATCTGAGGTATCATGCTTCGGACCGGTGATACGGAATGCGCGCTGGTTCGAGTCTCGGGGAAAGAAATTTCTCATGAGATCTTCGACCGGTGCCAACCCAGCATCGTGAGGAAATTGGGGAGCTACAATGGGTAGCGTAATCCGGTCATGAAAACTAGCAATGGCTGGGGGTTCGTCGTGCTGACCACACGTCACCCTATATCTGGTTGGATGATCGTTCACCTCTGCTTAGGCACGTGAAAGTGAGGCCGGCAGCTAGCTAGTCGGCCTTGGCTCTCAGAGGGTTGTTACGCCACCGATTATTATTATTATTATTATAATAATAAAAGTTACAGAGGTCTGCATATAACAAATGCGGTGTATAATTGTGGAGACTGCCCTCACCAACTCCCCCGCCTTTAAGTTCTAAAGAGACGACTATATTTCCTGGCCTTTACAATATGGTTTTGACGGTGTTTAAAAAGCGCTTACATGTTTACTCAATCTTAGTGGAGCGATAGATTTCAACATGGCTATTAGTAAAACCGGCTACTAGATCGATTCTGAGGAAGCGAAATTATTTTCAAAGCCTCAGGGTATAATTCCTTTAGCTTTATTGTTTCCCATCGTCTTTCTTTTATGTGTTTTCTTACAAGGACTGTGAATTATTTCTTGTTATATATGAAATTCTGTAATGAAATTACTAGCGAGCGGAAGCGCCTACGGGGCTGCCCATCGTTCATTCGTCCTGACGTCCGAAAGAACAAACAAGTGTTTTGCTGCCAGACTTATGAAAGTACATGTATATAATAGCCCACGGATAAGCTAACATTATTTTGCTTTGGTGCGTTGTTTTCATCCTGTGAATATTGATAATATTTAGATAAATATATGATGTTAGTGTTTGTCAAGTACGTCATTAGTGATACGGCGGACATCATAGAATCTTGGGAATAAAATTTCCGTACTAATTTAGCTAATACGGTGTATAATATTCAGAATCTCCATACGTTTCTTTAATTAGAAGGGCCTTACTTATAAGTTGTTATGAAACTGTGTTACAAAAGCGCATGTAAATTTATTAAAAGTAGGAGTTCTCTGTATCATCATTCTTGTTAATAGTGCTCTTCAAGTTGCACAAATATTTAGCGGTAACTATGTTTGCATAATGCTGGGTGATACAAAATTACAAAATATATATGTGCCGGGAGAGAGCACATCTGATATATTTGACTTCATTTTGAGTTGCATTAGTCCAATTTAGATTTTGATGTGTTGACTTTAACTGGGATAAGATATAACTTATATGAGACAAATACTGGTATTCTGTTGTTTGTTATGGGTGTACCTCTATTATTGAGTTAATTACCTTGACAAAAATGTAGGCCAATATTTTAAGTTCGTATATTTGTAATAACTTCCATTCAGCTCCAAATTAATCACATGCAAGTCTAGAAACAATTATTTAATATTCCCATTGTATTTTTAGACAACATTTTTCTGCTCACAGAAATAAAATATTTGTAGTTAAATGATATAATTAATGTATGCATTATACTTGTTTAGTTAGTAGAATATTAGCGTGAATATTTTTTGTCTATTTGTTTGGGTTGGATATTTGTATGGGATTTAATTAAGTCTTCTTTGGAATTCATTTGTCAAATCAATCCTTTGTAGTTGAACTTGACAGATGCATTTTTTCGAAAATATATAGAAAGGTTTTCTATGCCATGAAGCGCGAATGATGATAATTATAACAGCAGTATTGCAGCGATGAATAGGAAATGGCTGTGGCAGTTATTAAAATTTCGTTTCGTTATTCTGGTGGAGTATGTGGGGAAACAATAGCTCATGAAATGTATGGTGACACTGGTGAACACACAAGAGAAAAAGGAGTGTAAATTATTTACTCATTTGCCGTAAGATATCATATTCCGTGCAATTTATGTAGGCAATGTTTCACATTAGTTTATGGATGGAAGTTGCTTTCTGTATTTATGTCACAATTCCAGGGGTTTGTATGTGGAGAATTCAAAGCGTTGTGTTTCTTTATATGGCTTTGATGAAGCTGGCTTTCGCAGATGAGTGCATTAGACGCCCATAAATATGAGGGGGTTTTACATGATTATATACTCAGATCTCTCTGTGCGTAAGAACAACAAAAGTCTACACACCGCTCTATGAACATTTTCTTTTAGCATGACCGCGTATTTCTAAAACGTGCGTCATAATTACAACTGACAGTGATAGGTCTCTGATCACGAAGCAACACCGTAAGAAGAAATGTGTATATTTCAGCAGCATTAAACTATCACTTAAGCAGAAGACAAACTCTTTCAATACGCCCTTGTCACAAACTTCGCTTACTTTCTATTTTGTGAGATTAATTATAATGTTATCCTCTGATCTTTGACCAGGTCTCAAATGGCGTATCTTCACTTCGGATATTCTGACGGAATTTGTATTAAATTTAGATTTTCCCATTGAATTCTGCATGTCAAACCCATTCCTCAGACGTTGATTTATCACACTGATTATTTTGTGAGTAAAACCTGCAAATCTTATTATGTAAATTTCTCTGTCCTTCTCCGTCATTTTCGTTTATATAAATACGAAGACTTGCATTATATGGAGATACTCTACGTACAAAATTATGTATATACAAGGTGTTTGACAACTCGCCGGCCTCTTATCGAGGCCGGTGGATGATTCTGGAAGTAATTTAGAGTAAAATAAAATGTTATATTCTTTCTATTTCCACCCATTAAGCAGCAATGGCGATTTCAGATTTCGCTAAGAGAAAAATAAAACAAAGCATTAATCAGAAAAATTAATGGCTTAATTTTAACTTATACATATACATAGTTTTACTTTTTCAATTGCCCGCCACGGTTTTCAATGCACAGCCTTGTCCATTACAAATAAGAATCCACTGACCTTCGAATATTTTTGGGGTGTTCTCTTATGTAAACAATAGCTGCATTAATTCGAGGAGTTCCTGTGCCGCTTGGTCTCTCACTCAGAGGGAGGAACACAGATTGCAGGTGTTTGAGAACAGGGTGTTCAGGAGGATATTTGGGCCTAAGTGAGAAGACGATGCGGCATGGAGAAAACTGCATAATGAGAAACTTATAATTCTGTACCCATCCCCCAATATTGTCATTGTGATTAAGTCGAGAAGAATGAGATGGGCGGGATATGTAGCGCGCATGGATGGAACAAGAGGTGTGCGCCGGGTGTTGGTTGGGAAACATGAAGGGAAAAGACCGCTGGGGAGACCTAGACGTAGATGGGAGGATAAAGTCAGGCGGGATTTATGGGAGATAGGAGTTGAAGGAGACTGGATTTTGTTGGCCCAGGACGGTCCGGCGGAGGGCTTCGGTAAGCCATCTAGTTAGTTAGTTCCTGTCTCGTTGTTAGATCCCTTTAAATGAAATCAAGCGGGGTCAGGTCTTGAGATCTTGGCATCCATGATATTATTATACCAGGACGGCCAATCAAAAGCTTCCCTTGACGCTGATTTAAGTTATTTGCAACACAACCAAAATGTGTGTGAATTTTACCATAACACAGTGACACATTAGACGATCACCAAGGAGTAGAACCAACAGACAACTGGTATGAGAAGCAACTGAGAGTCAGTATTAGCGACATCTTAAACCGAAACCATCATTAGTGTTGCCATATATCTAAATACTCTCATGTCTTAAAAATACGTAGCTCTGCAACCAGTGGAGTAAAACTGATATATGCAAGTTGACAACACAAAAACATGTCTATGTCCGCAACGGTTGGAAATATTATCAGTCCTGTGTTGTTATTTTATTCGAAATTACTTCCCGCATCACTGCGCGACGAATGATAGACCGGTTATGAAACAACTTATATAACTATATATGTTGAATTACGACTGTTTTCTTTCTGCTAGCCATTTGGCATTAATATATATATATATATATAGACTCAGTAATTTTATACAAAGCAACCAACATTAGCCTCTTCCATATTCCGTGTATATAACAGGGTGTACTGGCTTTTAGTAAACAATCTCCGTTAAAGGAAAAGAAAATTAGAGATTAGATTCGAGGTGGGCGTTGGGTGTTATCTCTTCTGAAAGCCACAGAATTACGATGTAAGTTGTTATTCATGTCTCAACGGACGGCTGTCCCATTAATTCATCCACAATGTTAACTTCTCAATCCAGAGCTCTGTAAATGGTTCTGTTAAGCATGTTACAGAACGAATTATTTTTGACGTGAAAACGTCTTTATAATCGATGCCGGGTGTGGGGAGACAATCGCGCCCAAATGAGCGACAGTTTCTGTCGAAGTAATTTCAAACTTCAATAACTCGGCTAAAAATAGAAATAGCGCCACCATCTTAGTCTCGTTTTAAAGAGGAAGGATGAACGTTTGTGCCAGTACCGCTCCGACATTCGTGGCGGCCGGACGTCGCGAACTGCGCACGCGCGTTACAGAGGTCTGCATATAACAAATGCGGTGTATAATTGTGGAGACTGCCCTCACCAACTCCCCCGCCTTTAAGTTCTAAAGAGACGACTATATTTCCTGGCCTTTACAATATGGTTTTGACGGTGTTTAAAAAGCGCTTACATGTTTACTCAATCTTAGTGGAGCGATAGATTTCAACATGGCTATTAGTAAAACCGGCTACTAGATCGATTCTGAGGAAGCGAAATTATTTTCAAAGCCTCAGGGTATAATTCCTTTAGCTTTATTGTTTCCCATCGTCTTTCTTTTATGTGTTTTCTTACAAGGACTGTGAATTATTTCTTGTTATATATGAAATTCTGTAATGAAATTACTAGCGAGCGGAAGCGCCTACGGGGCTGCCCATCGTTCATTCGTCCTGACGTCCGAAAGAACAAACAAGTGTTTTGCTGCCAGACTTATGAAAGTACATGTATATAATAGCCCACGGATAAGCTAACATTATTTTGCTTTGGTGCGTTGTTTTCATCCTGTGAATATTGATAATATTTAGATAAATATATGATGTTAGTGTTTGTCAAGTACGTCATTAGTGATACGGCGGACATCATAGAATCTTGGGAATAAAATTTCCGTACTAATTTAGCTAATACGGTGTATAATATTCAGAATCTCCATACGTTTCTTTAATTAGAAGGGCCTTACTTATAAGTTGTTATGAAACTGTGTTACAAAAGCGCATGTAAATTTATTAAAAGTAGGAGTTCTCTGTATCATCATTCTTGTTAATAGTGCTCTTCAAGTTGCACAAATATTTAGCGGTAACTATGTTTGCATAATGCTGGGTGATACAAAATTACAAAATATATATGTGCCGGGAGAGAGCACATCTGATATATTTGACTTCATTTTGAGTTGCATTAGTCCAATTTAGATTTTGATGTGTTGACTTTAACTGGGATAAGATATAACTTATATGAGACAAATACTGGTATTCTGTTGTTTGTTATGGGTGTACCTCTATTATTGAGTTAATTACCTTGACAAAAATGTAGGCCAATATTTTAAGTTCGTATATTTGTAATAACTTCCATTCAGCTCCAAATTAATCACATGCAAGTCTAGAAACAATTATTTAATATTCCCATTGTATTTTTAGACAACATTTTTCTGCTCACAGAAATAAAATATTTGTAGTTAAATGATATAATTAATGTATGCATTATACTTGTTTAGTTAGTAGAATATTAGCGTGAATATTTTTTGTCTATTTGTTTGGGTTGGATATTTGTATGGGATTTAATTAAGTCTTCTTTGGAATTCATTTGTCAAATCAATCCTTTGTAGTTGAACTTGACAGATGCATTTTTTCGAAAATATATAGAAAGGTTTTCTATGCCATGAAGCGCGAATGATGATAATTATAACAGCAGTATTGCAGCGATGAATAGGAAATGGCTGTGGCAGTTATTAAAATTTCGTTTCGTTATTCTGGTGGAGTATGTGGGGAAACAATAGCTCATGAAATGTATGGTGACACTGGTGAACACACAAGAGAAAAAGGAGTGTAAATTATTTACTCATTTGCCGTAAGATATCATATTCCGTGCAATTTATGTAGGCAATGTTTCACATTAGTTTATGGATGGAAGTTGCTTTCTGTATTTATGTCACAATTCCAGGGGTTTGTATGTGGAGAATTCAAAGCGTTGTGTTTCTTTATATGGCTTTGATGAAGCTGGCTTTCGCAGATGAGTGCATTAGACGCCCATAAATATGAGGGGGTTTTACATGATTATATACTCAGATCTCTCTGTGCGTAAGAACAACAAAAGTCTACACACCGCTCTATGAACATTTTCTTTTAGCATGACCGCGTATTTCTAAAACGTGCGTCATAATTACAACTGACAGTGATAGGTCTCTGATCACGAAGCAACACCGTAAGAAGAAATGTGTATATTTCAGCAGCATTAAACTATCACTTAAGCAGAAGACAAACTCTTTCAATACGCCCTTGTCACAAACTTCGCTTACTTTCTATTTTGTGAGATTAATTATAATGTTATCCTCTGATCTTTGACCAGGTCTCAAATGGCGTATCTTCACTTCGGATATTCTGACGGAATTTGTATTAAATTTAGATTTTCCCATTGAATTCTGCATGTCAAACCCATTCCTCAGACGTTGATTTATCACACTGATTATTTTGTGAGTAAAACCTGCAAATCTTATTATGTAAATTTCTCTGTCCTTCTCCGTCATTTTCGTTTATATAAATACGAAGACTTGCATTATATGGAGATACTCTACGTACAAAATTATGTATATACAAGGTGTTTGACAACTCGCCGGCCTCTTATCGAGGCCGGTGGATGATTCTGGAAGTAATTTAGAGTAAAATAAAATGTTATATTCTTTCTATTTCCACCCATTAAGCAGCAATGGCGATTTCAGATTTCGCTAAGAGAAAAATAAAACAAAGCATTAATCAGAAAAATTAATGGCTTAATTTTAACTTATACATATACATAGTTTTACTTTTTCAATTGCCCGCCACGGTTTTCAATGCACAGCCTTGTCCATTACAAATAAGAATCCACTGACCTTCGAATATTTTTGGGGTGTTCTCTTATGTAAACAATAGCTGCATTAATTCGAGGAGTTCCTGTGCCGCTTGGTCTCTCACTCAGAGGGAGGAACACAGATTGCAGGTGTTTGAGAACAGGGTGTTCAGGAGGATATTTGGGCCTAAGTGAGAAGACGATGCGGCATGGAGAAAACTGCATAATGAGAAACTTATAATTCTGTACCCATCCCCCAATATTGTCATTGTGATTAAGTCGAGAAGAATGAGATGGGCGGGATATGTAGCGCGCATGGATGGAACAAGAGGGGTGCGCCGGGGGTTGGTTGGGAAACATGAAGGGAAAAGACCGCTGGGGAGACCTAGACGTAGATGGGAGGATAAAGTCAGGCGGGATTTATGGGAGATAGGAGTTGAAGGAGACTGGATTTTGTTGGCCCAGGACGGTCCGGCGGAGGGCTTCGGTAAGCCATCTAGTTAGTTAGTTCCTGTCTCGTTGTTAGATCCCTTTAAATGAAATCAAGCGGGGTCAGGTCTTGAGATCTTGGCATCCATGATATTATTATACCAGGACGGCCAATCAAAAGCTTCCCTTGACGCTGATTTAAGTTATTTGCAACACAACCAAAATGTGTGTGAATTTTACCATAACACAGTGACACATTAGACGATCACCAAGGAGTAGAACCAACAGACAACTGGTATGAGAAGCAACTGAGAGTCAGTATTAGCGACATCTTAAACCGAAACCATCATTAGTGTTGCCATATATCTAAATACTCTCATGTCTTAAAAATACGTAGCTCTGCAACCAGTGGAGTAAAACTGATATATGCAAGTTGACAACACAAAAACATGTCTATGTCCGCAACGGTTGGAAATATTATCAGTCCTGTGTTGTTATTTTATTCGAAATTACTTCCCGCATCACTGCGCGACGAATGATAGACCGGTTATGAAACAACTTATATAACTATATATGTTGAATTACGACTGTTTTCTTTCTGCTAGCCATTTGGCATTAATATATATATATATATATAGACTCAGTAATTTTATACAAAGCAACCAACATTAGCCTCTTCCATATTCCGTGTATATAACAGGGTGTACTGGCTTTTAGTAAACAATCTCCGTTAAAGGAAAAGAAAATTAGAGATTAGATTCGAGGTGGGCGTTGGGTGTTATCTCTTCTGAAAGCCACAGAATTACGATGTAAGTTGTTATTCATGTCTCAACGGACGGCTGTCCCATTAATTCATCCACAATGTTAACTTCTCAATCCAGAGCTCTGTAAATGGTTCTGTTAAGCATGTTACAGAACGAATTATTTTTGACGTGAAAACGTCTTTATAATCGATGCCGGGTGTGGGGAGACAATCGCGCCCAAATGAGCGACAGTTTCTGTCGAAGTAATTTCAAACTTCAATAACTCGGCTAAAAATAGACATAGCGCCGCCATCTTAGTCTCGTTTTAAAGAGGAAGGATGAATGTTTGTGCCAATATCGCTCCGACATTCGTGGCGGCCGGACGTCGCGAACTGCGCACGCGCAAAGTGAACCCACGATTTTCGTCTTTCCGGATTCGACACGTGTCCATAAACGGGATCATATCTCAGAGACTAATTATCCGATCAGAGTGAACCAATTGTTGTTTTGAAGAGGAGTGTACATGTTACAACTCATACTGGCCTCCAAGTGTGTATCTTAAAAACCCAAAAAGATACGAGGCTGTGAATTTAAAAAAGTTTGAAAATTTCCCGAATTTCTTAAAATGTCGAGATATATGAGGGCAAAGTACAACCAGAATTACAAAAATGTTTAATTTCAATATACTATACACGATTGACGTTTTCACGAAAATAACTGTGGCAGTGTCCGAAACTGCCTATCAATTTTTTTTTTTTGAAGACGGAAATTCTGTCTAAGTTAAATGTCAAGGGAATCAGCAGGGTTTCAGGTATGTAGCTATAGATACGTTAAACATGTATAGTAAGGACTAAATTAATTACGAGTTCTTGGCGCGGGGGTGAAAAGCAGGTGATAAGCAATGCGCGCGCACCTCCAAGCTTCTTCTATCCGTTCCACCCAGCCGTTCCTAGTACAACTATCTACAGCACTAGGGAACTCAGCTAGCAAGTAATCTGGTCTCTACTTTATGTATTAGTTAGAATGTGTATACATAGTGAGTCAAAAGTATGTTCACAAACTTCGTGTTCGTGTTCCAGGATCAAAAATAAGAAGAAAAAAATTTTCCTATGAACATGGGTCGCAAATGTTTCATTTTCGAAATAATAGCTAAAAATAAGTTTCAATATATGACTTTATGTCAAAGCGAATACAGCTTCCAGCAAAGATTTTCAGTTAACGTTTGGGCAGGAATTGTTGGCGACATGCTCATTGGTCCACACATGCTTCCATCACGGCTAAGTGGACCTTCACACCGGCACTTGCCACGTCTCCTCAAAGATGTACCACTGAATACAAGAAGACAAATGTGGTTTATGCACGATGGAGCCCCAGCACACTTCTCCAGTCGTATCAGAGATCATCTCAAAGAACAGTGCACTCAGCAATGGATTGGACGCGGTGTCCCAGTAGCATGGCCACCGAGGTCACCGGATCTGACTCCATTGGACTATTATCTGTGAGGTCACTTGAAGTCTGTCGTTTATGAAACACCCATAAACAATAAAGACGACCTATGGGAACGTGTGCAGAATGCATGCCAGAAGATTCGAGGAAATCCTAGTACGTATGAATGTATCCGTCATTCTTGCTAACGACGTGCTCGGGCATGTGTGAATAATGGAGGAACAATATTTGAGCATCTGTTATAAAGAAACATTCTTGTCCTTATACTTGGTAATAAAGCATACTTTGAAACTTATTTTTGGATATTAGTTTGAAAAAGAAGCCTTTGCAACCACATTTCTAAAGAAACAGTTTTTCTTATTTTTGATTTAGGAACACGCACACAAAGTTTGTAAACATACTTTTGACTCATCCTGTATATTTAGACTAACAGGTCCTAGCGTCATACCAGTTATTCATTTTAATATTAAAACCCGAAATGTTTCAAGAAGACTTACTCACAAGGGTGAATAGGTTTGTCCTTAGAGTGACAATAGTTAATAATCTGGTCTCGTCGTCTACATGTTAGCTCAGATAGTGAGACATGATGGAATGGAGAATATTGCATATGGCTGAAGAGTAGGCGTTGTGACAACATTCGAGGACTTGCTAACGTCACAGCAATCTGTCGAGTGCTACCGGCATTGACAAATTCAAACCAGTCGAGATTGACAGGTCGAACTCCAGCGTTGCTTGTTCAGTTGTGATCCTGACATAAAAAATGAACCGACATGGTGCGTGCTCCTTATCTATCATTCTTATCATACAATTAATTTAACAGAAACTCGATAGAAAATCGTGTAGGTCTTCTGCTGTAAATACTAGGTGCTACCCAAAAGTTCTGGGAATTTGCCCATTAAAAAAATTGCTTATAATAACTCCTAGTTTCCACCGTCTCCTTCGAAGAAGTCCCCTTGGGCATGAATACAGCGATCCCAGCGTTTTTCCATGATTCCATGCATCCCTGGAAGTCTTCAAGTGTGAGTGTTTTAAGCACCTCCTGCGATTCTGCATGGATCTCCTCAATAGTGTCAAAACGACGAAATTTCATTTTGGGGAACAGGAAAAAGTCGCAGTCCCCGAACTTTTGGGTAGCACCTCGTATATCCGTAATTTTATAAGAGAAAAAATGAGAGTAGACGTGTTCGTGTCTTTCACATATTTTTTCCTACTAATGTTTTCAGATTACGAAATGTGACTTCGTCCCATGTTAAATATTTGTTTGGAATACAGAACAGTTAAGCATATCATAAGATTGTCTTATGATTATTTTTAACCCACTATGCACGAGATAATGTCGCTAAGTAATACTAGCCCTTCACGTTTATATTTAATATTTTTAGAGAGTAGTGAACAAATATATTGAATAAGAAATGGCTAACACCCGACAAGAAGTAATCCTCCAGCTAGAGGGTTGGGTGCGAGACTAATAACATCTCACCGTAAAAAAACATGTCGGTCAAACAAGCTGCTGTGATCGCTTACCAAAATTTGTTTTTCAATTATATAAATTGCACATTATCAATAAACTATATTATGTATAACAAAAGAATGGCTGTAGGAACTGCCCCAAAACATGTGGACACAATGATTAATCTATTTTGATTTGTGACGTAAGATAGCTTGTATTACATGTGAAAATCAGTACGCTAGGATGCTCATATCATAAAAGTGATGAATTCAGAGATCGATCAGCCCATGAACAAGAATAAAATGTAATCTGATACTTATTTGCTTATAAAAATTTATCTTGTTTTTTATACATCTAACTTAGTGGCTGATTTATCTAGAATTTACGGGAAGAGTAACTGATGTCGCAGCTTGTCTTTTGTTCTGTTAAAAAAACTACATTTTCTCTTTGAATGGGAAAGTTCGTAGGGATGTATTGGCTCTTTTTGTATAAAGAAACCCTGCAGGGAGGATCAGATTCTATTATTCTAGTTGTCATGCGAAGAAACTTATCCCCTGCTCTTCACGGCTATGCTGCTACTCTTGTCTGTAAACCAGGACGATTTCCTTCACAAAACACAATATATTTGTTTTGAAAATTCATAATAAAATCAAACTTGGCAATGACAAGTTCAAAATAACACATCTGTTGGAATGTAAAAACGAAAGAAAAATTCTAATATAATTGTTTAGAACGAAATGAGAGGTAGGTGTATACGGAAAAAAGTGTATGTCCTTAAAAACCCATGCTCCAGATTATTTTATTTTTGGTTTCTGATAACTGTGGTGACACTGAAGGTAGTAAAATAAGTGCAGGTTATGACGACTTTCAGGAGAAAGATATCTTAATTATTCTCGAACTAATATGCATTTCTATATAAAATGCTACAAATTTAAGTTTTTGTTGAATCGAATTCGTGTCCTACATTTCGTAAAGTAAGTGCAGATTGGTCTATGACAAATAAAGTAAATGTAATTTCATTAAATGTAAGACTAGTCGTACAGCAAAATGAATACGATTATAATGCTCAGATTGTGAGTAGTATGTTGAAAGAAAATTGCCTCCAGCAAGTGTGATACAATGTCAACATCTAGAACAATAACATAATAATAATAATAGTACAATAATATTTGGGATAGGGTCCACAGAAATACATTAAATGTTTCTGATTTGAGGTAGTTAAGTATATGTAAAAATATAGCGGTCTTCTTTATGCATGGCATCTATAGAACTCTTCTGCTGAAAAAAAATAATTATTTCACGAAACATAGAATTTAATGAATCATTTTATTGCAGTTTCACAGGAGGGCGAGGAAATGGAAAAACGCTGAAATAAACACAATCAACAATATAGCCATAGGCTATTTAGTGTTTTATTGGGTACAGTAGTCCTGGTATTGTGGCATAAATAGCGTCTCATTTTCCTTATTTAATAGTGAATAAGTTGTATGAATTACATATTACATATTAATATAACATAACTGCTTTAATTTATCTCTGGGTAATGCTGACTGTATATGGAAGCGATTAAATTTACAGATACTACGCAGCTTATATGTATATGTATGGAAGTGGTAGAACACGGCTTCTATTAACAGTAGAGTCACTAAAAACGATTCATTTAATATTTAGTAATGCTGTAATTTGTCTTGTGTAAAGGCACAGCTTTCAGTAACAAAGAAGTAAAATATTTAAGAAGACGTAATTGTAATAAAGGACAACTTAGATTCTGAAATGTTGTTCTCAGTCTCCTGTGTTGAGACAATATTTTAATTTGAAAATTTGTTATTCTGCTGTTGAAATCTTAGGTGAAGACAGCCACCTTCATACTCGCGGCTGTGAGAATATGAAATCTCAGCTGTTTAGAAATTGATTCTACTCATAGCTTGACACGTTATAGATTTTTTGGCCATATTAAAGGCCTTTAAAAATGCAAATAGAATTCTTATCTTATAATATTTTACGGGTTTATAGCGTTGACCTTTGGATTGCAGTCTTCCGGTTACTGATGCCATGCTATCTCGTATGTGGTTACCAAAGTTCTCAAGGCAATTATTCTCTCCCTGTTCTGGGTAGAAGTGAAGTCTGAAGATAAAGGCTACAGGTTTCTCTAAAACGCTTACACCACATTTCACGATATTTGACAGTGGGTATTTATAAACTGTCTAGTAGGAAATTTTGATAATATTATATTAATATGAATTAGTACGAATTGAAAACAAGCAGATATTATTTATATTTCTAATAATAAATTAATTAGTTGAAGGCGTAATGATCTAGAAGTAGCCCTGAGGGATGTACGTGCCAATTAAAACGTAACCCAGGAACAATAATTTGATACACTACAAAAATTATATCTGAAGCAGACTAACTTTCTCACCCAACCTTTTCCTGACACTCGAGTCAATGCCATTCTAGTTACTAGGCCGCTGCTTACGCCAGTGGCGGAAAATGGTCTGTTCACGATTAGAACCTCGAATGTTATTTACTGTCAAAATTTGTTGCTGTTTGTGAAGCATCTGACAATGTGTGTATTGACAAGGAATACCGAATAAGACAACAGTACACTAACTAGTAACAAAAGAAGACAACATTTGTGAAACCAAAAGTGTTTGACATTGAGGGACAACAGAGCTGAAATTACGGCCATGCAGATTTATAGCAGTGTATTTACTAAAACAATGGGATTCTGCTGCATGAATAGAATGTTGCCATTATTCGTTGCTTTGTGCGTGAAGGGGTTTATGTGTAGTACTCAGGGTTGCGTTTTAAATGGAACATCTTGTAGTGTCTTAAAAAGAAGAAAATCGCTATAACTTTAGTAGTTATTTCGGAAAGTGCTGCTGTTAATAAATGATGTCTTGCCAAATTCTTTAAAAACATACTTCCAACTAGTACATTTTTTCAGGAAATATAGATTGATGTTCCTCTTAAGGCGAGCCATTATCATTCAATTACCGTCTGAAACGTTAATATTCGTAAAATTTTTAAACTGTTTTAATCTTACGAAACCAAAAATAAATTAACTTTGGATATTTCATTCAGCCTAATTAAAGTCCCAGTCTTCTAATGTTTGCTTCGGTTTATCGACACAAGAACATCACTGTAAGAAGGGAACGTAAAATATTTTATTATGAGATTATTTCATATCGTAAAGTGAACAGACTTAAATTCTTGAGCTTCATTAGCCTTCCAAGAAAAGTTGGTAATGAGGTTAAACAGGACTTGTGTACGTAATTAGGCATGCATACATCAGACCATTCAATTTTTTTATTTCTTTCTACTGGAAGGATCAGATATATCCTTATAATAACGGTACCTATCCAAGATAACTATGCGAAGCCCATGCATTTTGAAGCCAAAAAACACTCCAAACTGTTTCTGGATTATCATCAATACCTTTTTATCTTTTACGAAGTTGTCTTTTCACTAATTACGTCATGGACCGTCCTCGCTTACTGTGGCAGGTGTCGATGCTGCAGTAATGTCCACAAAATTTCGATATGTACGTTAAACTACATAGGTGTGAAATGGTATTGGAGATAATTAGTATCTCATAATGCATTAGCGGTAGGTAATACAAGTCAAAATATTTGGCGTGTCAAGATTCAGAGGAGCAGAGTGCTATCCGGGTACATAGAGTTTAATTAGTGTTGACCTCAGATATTACTGATCTTTGTACAATGGTAGTTTTTCAATAAGTTATGCCCCTTGAAAATAAATTAGATGTTTCATAAAAGCCATATTAATCTGAGAGGTGTTTATTCCATATTGTCCTTTCTGATTTTATACGTTTAGATTTTGCTTTGGTATTCTGCGTATATATGCGGGTAACAGGGTTTGTGAGTACCTTCTCAAAGCTTCTAAATGCACGTTACTGTTACGAAGTAGGCTGATGTTCTGTTCATCAGCTGACATATTGGACCAGAAAAAAATCCCCGTCGGAATCATAATCGTTGTTATCAAATCGCATCTGTCATCATGATATACCCCCGAACCAGCGAAAAGAATACTGCTTCAAACACAGCGTTTGTAGATATTCCAACTGGATGGAAAAATGTTGTACTAGAACATTCTTAACCAATGAAAATGTTTCTATGTGCGACGGAATTGTTCCTTTACACACTCGTGCAAACCACAACAGGATGCAAAGCACTACGGTAATTACTTTAGTTGGAATTGAGCAAATTTGGCTGACCTAATTAAAGAAAATTAAACACTAATGATGCAATTTACTGGCCTTCTGGTAGTGTAAATGAATTCCAAAAACAAAGAAAATAGTAGGAAATGTCATTTTCCAGTTACTCGCTAACTCGGTGAATGTTTTCTCTGTCACTTCAAATCAATCCTAAACTTGTCCTTGGAAGCTTTTCCCTTTTGAACTTTGTTTTGCATTTTCATACAGAATGTCACGAGAGAAAGTTGTGAAAAAAATGTTGAGCAAGACATATTATGAAGATTTCTGTCTTCTGGGTTATTGCGCTGTGTAGTCTGGTCGATGTTAACCAACGTTTCAGAGATCATACTGCCTCCGTCATCAGGGCGACACCCTATTGGCATATTCATCGCCCTGATGACGGAGGCAGTATGACCTCTGAAACGTTGGTTAACATCGACCAGACTACACAGCGCAATAACCCAGAAGACAGAAATCTTCATACTCACCGCTGTGAGAACCTCAAGTCTTACAAGATATATTATATTAAGTATTAATTATTGTGCCATAACGTATTACAGAAACCTTTGTAGGTGACGGATTTTCACGAACCTCTGATAATGAAGAAAGTGAGAATATTAAACTTTGCAAAAAAACTTCGTTATTACATGGCTTAATGCCCGGTAAGATTTATTTCAAAATATTTCCCAACGTGATGGTTAATACCTTATGAATATTCTAATTTGATTGAAGAGCAGCGAAGGTGCAAACGTTTATTGTAAAGTAGCTGTTAAATGGACTAACTTTAAAACTAGTAATCCGTTCCAGTCTAAATTCCATTATTACTGTCTTGTGTATAAATAGAGTTAAACGACTATGCATGCGTAACACAACAGGATTCTGAATATTCAAAGCTTATAGTTGCTGGTGGTACTCATGATATTGTAGCGGATAAAATGAGCTAGTGGCCAGAACAGTAATATTACTCAAATATTTAAACCTGTCAAGCGCAACAGTAATCATTTTTACCGTCTGCATTTTGTCCAAAGCGCGCATGAATAGATATCATATTAATCTCAAAATATACAACTATTATTTCTGTAAACGCCATTGTACTACACTATTACCTTTGTGATGGGTATTGTTTCGTTCGAAGTAGGAACTGATTATTTAAACAATGTTTGAATGAACATTGTGATTCAAATGTATGTTTATTTTATGACTTTCTAAGTAGCTGGAACTGAACATAAAATGTTTGTGCAAAAATGGTTCTTAAATTTTTGTCAGTTGAACAAAAAGAAGTTCTAAAGGAAATTTGTTCTGACCTCTTGCAACGCATTGAGGACGAAACGGATTTGTTGAAATATTATCGGGAAACTAAGCGACAGTTCATACACTGGAAGTTACAATCTTCTCCAACAGCAAAAGAGGACGCATGAGCCTTTCGAAGTTCAAAGCCATGTTAACTGTTGTCTTTTATATCAAGGTGTTGCGATGGCAGAGTGGGTTCCCAGTGGCCAGACGGTAAATCATCAATATTGCATCGATATCTTGACAAAATTGCTCCAATGAGTGAGAAAAAACCGGTGGATTTCGCTCCAGGATAACGCGCCGGCCCACAAAATTTTGTCTGTGAAGCAGTTTTAAACCAATAACAACATAACTGTGTTTAACCACTCCTCCTATTCTCAGACCTGGCTTCCTGTGACTTATTTTTTCCCTCAAGATCAAATTCGTGCTGAGAGGGCCACTTTTGAGACGTATGAAGTTGTGTGTCAACTCCAAAGATAACTATTTCGAGGACGATCAGAGTTAATTTTTGTAATTATGTAAATAAAAAGAGTTACATCATCATTCTCGTTATTTTTGTGTCATAACTCGTATATAATGAAAAAGAAGAAATGTCGTTCCGGTTTAGAATCTGCACACGCTTTCCCAAGTGTTTCAAAACCAAGAAATATTTGGAATGAATCAACGAAGTTGGCAGAACTACGTAATTTCTAGGCTCAGAGAGTCGCGGGTCCCTGTCCAACGGTCTCAATATCTAGCATCTCAGGACATGATTTTCAGTGTGCCCAGGTATAATCCGTCTCTGAGTCGTACTGTTTGAAAACAAATTTATTTCTTACTAAACCCACAGGTCTAAAGGAGGAGCAAAGGAGTTATTTGCAAAAGGAAAGCCGTCATAATCTTCATTACTATCATAGGAACAGTCCTACAGATTTGGAAGTTAAAAACAAGTATTTTCTGGATTCTACTATATTAAATACTGCGCCTTCACCTCAGCAGTGTTCAGTAAAAAGTAAAAGACTGGGAACGATGCCTTTAGAACTATGCCGTTGTAAAGAGCAGGACTTCTTTGCGAAGATGTGCGAACAAAAAATGAAGCAGGATGAATAATAAATACAATTTGTACCTCGGAAAGTATCAAGTGTGTAATTAAAAATATTATTTACGTACTGAGCCGATTCATCTTTTACGATAACCCTGTTCGCCCATCTGAATTAGGATGAATCTGGTGATGGTGTGCAAAGTTATAATTATCAGTGAAACATGTGAATAATTTAAATAATCTTGATTGTTTGAATGTGTTGCTAACAGCTATTTATAATAAATGTAGAACTTTTGTAACAGTAGTTTGCGTTTAAATCTGTCCCATTTTTTACTGAACCCTAGCTTACCCTGTGCCTTCAGGTTTCCCGAGCAAGTGATTCATACATATCTCATCCCTTCCACGCGTGCTACATGTCCATTCCTTCTCAGCCTTCTTAACTGCACCACACCATTGACAGATGGTAAATAATACACCTGTAGTTTATTATCCTCTTCCTCATGCAATTTTCTCCAGTATTTTGTTGCTTTTGATCTCCCGCTCTAACAATATTCTCATCAGCAACAATTTCTCAAATCATCTTAATCTGTGCATATTCCCTAAAATGAGGCATCACAACATTGAATCATTATACTATAATAAATTCAGATTTCACACTAACCTCACCATTGAGTTTGAAATATGTGATGGAATGCAGGCATCATAAGTCATTTACATGACGTTTTGTGAAAAGATGCCCCACTTGTATATAGCGAATTTCGTTTACACTGCGCTCGATTTCAGAAAACTACCAACATTTCCGATTTAAATATCCCTCTAACCGTTCCATTCTAAAACAAATTTTCGTTCAACATTCAAAAACACAACGTTTCATCATTTCCCTCAAACCTTAACCATTTTTCTAATAACGTTATAAGAATTCACGGTGTTCCGCTTCCATAAACTCCTTTCACTGAGTAAACTACAGATTCCAGCGTAAAGGTTCTGTTTTCCTAGAGTGCTGTGGAAATGAGCTTGTGTCGTTCTGTATTCCAGATGAGGCGAGGTGCTGGTTGCTAAGGGCAACAGGAATAGAAGTAGCAGCAGGAGGTACATGAGATCGGTTCCGCAAGTCTTGTGCAGCCTGCGCTGTATGCGCTCATAAATAAACATTATTCGAAAAAAAGCAGGAGGAAATACTGGTAACGGAACCACGTGCTTGGAACACTACAGACTAAATTACACTGGCAAATAAAACGAAGGGGCGAATGAACTTCGGATTTAAATCAAACTTCTTGTCGAATTTTCCCTTTTCAGTATGTTAATATAACCGTTGAACACCCAATTTTCCATGAAATTTAAAACTAATTTGTACCGAGAATAATTACATGGTTAATAGTTCTCCTGAGGGAGTCGACAGTTTCATTGAGTCTTTCCTTATGCCGAAGTTAGACAGATTCTCTTGTTTTACAGCTTTCTGATAGGAACAAGATTCCACACACTTTGCTGCTAATAGTCATTTTCAATCGACCCTTTAAAGCCTGTAAATTTAAATAATATTAAACAATTCAGTCCGTACCGAAAAAAATACATCCTACTTTATAATTGCAAAGATCAACCGGTTAATGCTGTTTAAGGAAGTAATTCATGTTTCTATTGACACTCATACAAATCCTAATAATGCGGTGTTACTAATTATTAGAGCAGCTGTTACATATAGTTACGGCTTGGCGTTTAAGGGGTAAATGTACAGTTTAATGCAACTTATATCCCAGGGGTGAACTGGAATAACGATGAGGGTCTTCGAAAAGCGCTAAATGAGTTAATGGTACCACATTGTGGTGGATTATCAGTTCTGTGGCTTAGCTAAATAAATTGGTCAATGAAACAAACAGGTTCATCGTTTCACGGCTTCTAAAGTAAAGTTTCCTTTAGAAAACAGATCAAGGACTTCTAAAAAAAAGGCATATCCACGACGGAAACGTGCGACGCCATGCTCTTCACACCATAGAATGAAATGACGTCCTTCTGATGCTTTTGCATAACACAGTGACCCGCGTTATCTGTAAGATGAATAGAGTGCTGGAGTGAACTACTCATCGATCGCTTTTTCGAGTTAATTGAATTGGTTCTTTGACATTATTATTCCGTAAATGATAAATTATATTGGCCTGTGTTGGGTCATATTCAACAACCAATATTATATCCGATCAAGCCACTCGTGTGGGCGTCAATTGACAACCCCTCCTCACAGCGAGGCTTTTTTGACACCGGGCGCCAGATAGGAAAGTGTCCAGGGTTCGTGCCTTGGCAGTCAGTCATCAAGCTATGAGAATGTCTTCAGAGTTTAGACGAGGGAAATTACAACAGAAAAATATAAAGTTACGGATGTTGAATAAAGGAAACGGAAGAACTAGGAACCAGATTGCATGATGACATTTCCAAAATTCTTTTTCACTTCACATCATAATTCTAATTTTATGACCCCTCGAATTGCTACCCATGAATTTAGTAACATTTTTAAAAAAGACCGTTCAGACAAAAATTACGTCTTCTCCCAAAAAATGTCTAAACCAAAGCTATATAAAAGCGTTGGTTCTGTAGAAGCCGTCTGTCTTTCATGTAGTATATTTTAATTTTAATTAAATAGATAATATAAAAGCAATACATAATATGGTTTTACAATAATTAAGGGTCAATATCCTAAATTTTACCTTCAGTGGTTAGTTAATTAAGTTTTGCGTAAAGTTTTAACTGTGTTTGTTTGCAACACTTGTGACTTATGTCCACATAAGCACATACTTCCTTGACTTATTAAACATTCTAGAGTTTACGCGTAACTACACTGATCGTAATGTGAAGCAAATCGTACCAACCGACATCTGCTGAACGATTCTATTGTTTTACAGATACATGGGTACTCCTATACTGTTAGTTCAAAGTCAAAAGTAAATAAAATATAACAACTGTACTTAATTTGGACACCTGAGTTAATAGCTTACCCGGGCTTCGATCTTCAACTGAACAGGGGAAAGCTGCCTTAAACCGGTACAGTGTGTAATAGTAATTTCAGAAATTGTCTAGATCGTAATAAATTATTAGCCTAAAACTTTAAAAATCATGCCTCTTAGGCTTTTAATCTTTCTATTGATAATTATTCGAACATAAACTTTTTTTTCACTTATACTGCTGGAATTAGTAAATAAATTACTCATGCCTGTACACGTTCGCTTCATTCTTTCCTTTCCTTCCTATCCGTCCACACCGTCATTCAGCAGCTAACTGTCCGTGCACTGTACGTTTACTAAACTATTTTGCATGAACCCAATTAATTTATGATTTTAAAATGTATCAACGTGTATTTATTATAATTATGACTATAAACTTATCAGTAACTCTCTCATTCCTTTATGATGGCGTTCTCCTTCCATCATCTGTTTGCCGCATTACAAATTTCGTTTTGTTTCTCTCTCCCGTCTGCACATTCTCTCTGAAACTTGACTTCCTTTGGTGAATTATTGTATTAGCAGCTATTTTCTGTTCTCTCTAACCACAAGGGAATTTACCAGAAAGAGAAATCTAACCGCGACTCAGTGTCGAATAAATAAAAGGTATTCTTATCTCATGTAACGAAAATTAAATTAGGGATTCTAACACTGAAAGTTTCCGAATAAATTTCTACATTCATTGTCAATAAAAGAAACTAAATTATACTTGAATTCATTGTTTTTTTTGGGTAGAATGACTTCCTTTGAAACAGTACGAGGTGTTCCACGAAACTGATCAGAAATCTCAGCTGATAAAAACATTCAGTGACTAATAGTCGCAAAATAAAATCCCAAACAAACTACAATAGAAATTTATTATCTTATAATGTATTTATTTGTTATACCTTTGTGCTTTAATAACGTATTTTAAACACTCGGCGACGCAAATAATAAATAATTTGTAGAAAGATATATCCGAATAAAGTTAATGAAGCTGCATCGTCGAACAAAAATTTTATGACAAAAGAACGAGAAACCTATACTATGAGAATTAGCAACAAGTTTCTATATATTTTCTTATTCAGTGAATATTTAATTATAAAAATATACACAGTACATTACTCTCTGAAGTAAACTGATGATCTACTTTGTTAAAATTCTATGTTTGCTTTGCATTCTGAAATTTCTCGAAGGCAAACCACCATGATCTCAAGAGCTGCTCTTAACAGCCCGGAGACAGATGGACTGGATCCACATGCACCGAGCTTTGTCGCTATAGTTCTGTTTTCTAAAGCAGGGTAATTTGTCTGTCGGTATAGCCTCACGCTGCATCAACAACTTGCAAATTTAAGCCATCGCCTATATAGACCTATAGGTTCTGAAGAATACTAAATTTGGGAGATCATTACAAATATAATATTTTGAATCCTGCCTGGTTACTGGTTCTTCTTAATTCTCAGCAATACCGAGCCACGGTCTAAGTCGCGAGTTAACAAGACAGCACGTGGTAAAATGAAGTATTTTCGAATTATTGAAGCTAGGCAGTAGCTTTGTTCATACAGAAATGTGTACGTAATTACGAACATTCTAAACTAGGAGGGTTTTTTAATTATACCCCCTGTGTGAGTTAAACTTTTGCGCCCAATTCATGTCACCTGTGGAAAATAAGAATCCTGTTACGGACATGCATACCCAGTCCCACTCAAAACTCATATTACTAATATGGCAGATGGAATTGAGAATAAAGTCTGACTTTATTCTTACAACTGCTGAAGTATATGAAGGAAAACTTGCCCTGTAACACGACGAATTTCTGATTGTCTTTATATTATTGGCTACTTCCAGGAAAAAGAGACAACGACCAGTAATTGACGATTCTGTAATTATATAACGACACTTAATGGACAAACGCACGTGAAATAGTGGAATACTTGTCAAGAATATGATTCCGTGTGGTGTGCACGGTTGACCTGATTCATGGTAATATGTTAGATCGGACAGAATATTGTTACAGTCAGGAAGCTTTTAGAAGTACCTGTAAAAGAAACATGCGTCCTGAATGAATAAAAAAGAAGAAAAATGATAAAGATAATAAATAATTCTTTGTATAATTTTAAGGGGGGTTCACCAATAGTGTAAACAACACTGATAATATGTTGAGAAAGACAAATCAGAAGGCCTGAAAAGGAAGTGATCTTGGCCCATTTTGAGGCACAAGCACAGCGCTTTCACTAGAGTACTGAGAAGAATCACGAAAATTCTTTTTCCTAGTCGACTTTCTGACCCGGGATCTTCCGAAAACAAAGATTCTGCAATATTCCTAGCACTGAAAAATAGAAGTGCTAAATAGTCTTATTAAAGACAATCATTCAAATAAAATTCCAAAGTTTATTAGCTCTTTTCAGCAAGAAAACACTTATGAAATAATATTTAATATTTGTTTCCAACTATCACAAACTACACTGCATCACCTAATTATGCTCTGGAAAACATTGATATAAGTTACAAGAATGAAACGTACCATATGTATTCAATGTTTTAGCGGTATGTCCATTAATTCGACGTTTAAGTTTGTCTTAAGCTAGCACCAACCATTGTGCCTCAGATAGTTAAAAGAGGTATTGTGAGGCCTAAATTCAACTGTTGTGGGGAGGTTGAGCCCAGCCACGGTATCTGAGCAAGAATTATATATTTATTTTTTGTTGTAGAAATAACGGAAGTTAGCAGAAAAATGAGGCAGTACTTTAGTGTGTATTCAAAATAGAAATAAAATTATCTCCAACCTATGGTTCAAATTTCTATTAATTCCCTACCTAAAAATTTAATAAACTTAATGCAGATTAGGAGAGTCGAAGAATGTCAGGATTGTTTGGAAATGAATGGAATATATCAGCTATTGGCATATGCTGACGATGGTAATTTATTGGGTGACGATATAAATACAATGAAGAGGAACACAGAAATTTTACTAAAAGCTAGTAGAAAGGTGGGCCTAGAAAAAAATTCAGAATATTCCGTCAGCAGACAGCAAGCAAAATCATATTAGGGTGGCTAATATATCTAATGTCCCGCGCCGTAGTCACGCGGTCCGAGGCATCATGCTTCGGACCGGTGATACGGAATGCGCGCTGGTTCGAGTCTCGGGGAAAAAAATTTCTCATGAGATCTTCGACCGGTGTGTGGGACCGGTGCCGGTGAGGAAATTGGGGAGCTACAATGGGTAGCGTAATCCGGTCACGAAAACTAGCAATGGCTGGGGGGTCGTAGTGCTGACCACACGTCATCCTATATCTAGTTGGATGATCGTTCACCTCTGCTTAGGCATGTGAACGTGAGGCCAGTAATCAAGCTAGTCGGCTTTGGCTCTCAGAGGGCTGTTACGCCACGGATTATTATTATTATTATTATTATTATTAAAAACATATCTAATAAATCCTTTGAAAGAGTCACAAAGTTCAAATATTTAGAAACAACAATAACAAATCAAAATTATATTCATGACGAAATTAGGAGGCGACTAAACTCCTAAAATGCTTGCTACTAGTCTGTTGAAAATATTTTGTCTCCTCATCTGATTTCTAAGGACCTATAGATTAAAATATACAACACTTTAATTTTGCCTGTAGTTTTGTATGGGTGTGAAACATGGTCTCGCACTCTGGGGGAGGAACATAGATTGCAGGTGTTTGAGAGTAGGGTGTTGAGGAGGATATTTAGGCCTAGAAGAGAAGAAGATGGAGTATGGAGAAAACTGCATAATGACAAACTTAAAAATTTATACTCCTCCCCCAATATTGTCAGAGTGATTAAGTCAAGAAGAATAAGAATGGAGGTCTTTGGTTAATTCGATGATAAACCTTTAGGTTCGGTAAGCCAACTAGTTAGTTAGTTAGTTAGAATGCAAACTATATTTAGACATATTAATGTTTGAATATTGAAACTGCTTCAATATTATTTATACATTTCATAATGCAAAAATTTAACTGTTTTAATAACATATAATGTTACCGCAATTGAAGAAATGTGAGCCGAATGATGCTTTCTAATCTTTACATACGGTTTCTAAATGATGAATAATTTCCGTGGTGAAATACTATTCAGCTTTTATAAAATAACATTTGTTGACTACTTACAACGATGGCGCAGCAGGGTGTAGTCGTAGCATTGTATAGATCACTTATACATTAAACTGTATTAGGTTAATTCGCAACTAAGTTTTGTTATAGATTACTTCAGAATCACTTTTCCTATAACACGTTTTAGACAAAGCGTCTACTTACGAGTATATTAACTTTTATGTCATGAATACCAGAGCTTTTGCTTTAAACGTCAAACTAGCAACTTATATTTGATGGAGTCCTCTTGAATTTCTAAGGGTGCCATGAAAGAAAAGCTCTGACAACTACGCAGTACTAAACACCCCAAAGTGTAACAAGTCCTTGAACACTTGCGTTGCCTGTAAGTGGATATTATTGCACTTCAAATACCATACCATCATCCATATCGCTCTAACAGCATTTACTTATTTGAAAGTTGATATTGTCCTCGTACAAGTCACACTACATAATTTGAAGTGTCCAATGAAATTGTCAGGACATTAAATCCACTGGAGCTATTTTGGCGCGATGTCAGGGGACATGTTCTGGGTGTTCTTGGGCGCTTTGTTTTGTGGTCTCAGGAAGACATGCTGGTCGATATTTGAGAGGGTTTCCGGCTGTGGCAAGAACATTCTTGTGGCCAGGGATTATTGGGTGATGGTGATAACAGCTACTTGGCGCGGCGGCCGGAATTTTATGTGTGACAACTCGTTGAAGTAGGATCTGTGGTTTTCACGCTCAAAGCTCTGATAATGGAGGCAGTAAAGACCTCTGAAATGTTGGTAAACTTCTACTAGATTACATGGCGCTACAACCCAGAAGACAAGCCATCTACGAATTCGTTGAAGGTTTGTCAGTGTGATAATAGCTGTACAGTGACGGTGGTAGAAGCAACTCCAACTTTAGTAACTTTAATAATCGGTGACTTCACTATTCTAGAGTTTTCAGCTGGAAACAAGCACACCTTGGTGTACTTGAGACCAGATACCATAATTTACTCGGAAACTAGTTCCATGTGTGCGCGATAGCACATTTACGACGTGAAAACGGAGATACGATTTGGATAGCAGTTTTGCGATTACAACTGCCGGACTGATACTTAATTATTTTAATTTACGACAACGTCTAGCTTTTGTGAGCGTACCTCGAAACTTTGGTGTAGGATAGTATTTTGGGCATGCCTACTGCACCTTTCTCAAATTTGACTACCATTGGTTACTTATTGAATAGCATCATCGAAAGATGTCATGGTGTATAGGTGCTGGGCTAATGAATTTCCACAATGTTTTCCTGGTAGATCTCTCGATGTGCGTGGCGAATATTTGTGAAGTCTATAGGTGTAGGTCCCCGAAATCTCTATCTTTAGCGGCAAGATTTTATTATTGATAAGCCTCGTCTATACGATATTTAGCAAATTCTAGCAAGTCGATAGCTGAGCACTTGCAGATGTCATAAACACTCTAAATGTTGGGTTCGACCGGTACCTTGTTGTTACGGATGCACTTTTGTCCATTATCCTGGCATGTCGGTGACTCTCAGGATTCGAACCCGTGCTCTCTAGCAAGTTGATACCTAGATCCTTTAAACATTATTAATCGCCTATTTTTATCAATTCCTCACAAAGTACGAACCAGTATGAAGAGAGTCTATAATTATTACTTCTGCATATTTCTTAAACAAATAATTAAGCTGAACGTAATAATTAAAAATTTCTTTAAGTCTTCACAGAACTGTTGCCTATACATTGCTAAGTGTAGGCATACATTGCGGAAGCCTGAATGTGCAGAACAAACACGGCGTTTGCCATGGGAATTTAAAGTTTTTAATTATAATATACAGGATCAGTCAGAAGTATGTTTACAAACTTCGTGTGCGTGTTCCAGGATCAAAATTAAGAAAACATGGAACACGCACACGAAGTTTGTAAACATACTTCTAACTCACCCTGTATACACAGTAAAAGTTCCATTCCTTCGATTTATTTGTTATGCAGTCCTCCACAACAACCGCTGTGAAACCTTACTCTAAATTACCAGTCGTTATATCGTACTTATTCTTTCTTATTGCATTTATTTCTTCTTTACTTCAATCCTTTCTTTTTTCATCTATCCTATGCTTTACTCGTTACCCTAATTTTCTGACATGACTGTAGGTCCACTCCATTATAGTGATTTTACAATCAAACTAGCAACTGGCTCATAGTCAGTTGATGCGCAGCATATATTCCTGTAGCGCTATATTTCAGTACCAAACGCTCGAAAGGAGTCTAGCACAAAAGACTTTAATAAGTTTCGCGAGACTAAATAACATACTAAATTTGAAGGCACTCAACATTCAGCCTGAGTGAGCATACATATTGTCTGTAACGTGTTATTTACGAATTCGTTGAAGGTTTGTCAGTGTGATAATAGCTGTACAGTGACGGTGGTAGAAGCAACTCCAACTTTAGTAACTTTAATAATCGGTGACTTCACTATTCTAGAGTTTTCAGCTGGAAACAAGCACACCTTGGTGTACTTGAGACCAGATACCATAATTTACTCGGAAACTAGTTCCATGTGTGCGCGATAGCACATTTACGACGTGAAAACGGAGATACGATTTGGATAGCAGTTTTGCGATTACAACTGCCGGACTGATACTTAATTATTTTAATTTACGACAACGTCTAGCTTTTGTGAGCGTACCTCGAAACTTTGGTGTAGGATAGTATTTTGGGCATGCCTACTGCACCTTTCTCAAATTTGACTACCATTGGTTACTTATTGAATAGCATCATCGAAAGATGTCATGGTGTATAGGTGCTGGGCTAATGAATTTCCACAATGTTTTCCTGGTAGATCTCTCGATGTGCGTGGCGAATATTTGTGAAGTCTATAGGTGTAGGTCCCCGAAATCTCTATCTTTAGCGGCAAGATTTTATTATTGATAAGCCTCGTCTATACGATATTTAGCAAATTCTAGCAAGTCGATAGCTGAGCACTTGCAGATGTCATAAACACTCTAAATGTTGGGTTCGACCGGTACCTTGTTGTTACGGATGCACTTTTGTCCATTATCCTGGCATGTCGGTGACTCTCAGGATTCGAACCCGTGCTCTCTAGCAAGTTGATACCTAGATCCTTTAAACATTATTAATCGCCTATTTTTATCAATTCCTCACAAAGTACGAACCAGTATGAAGAGAGTCTATAATTATTACTTCTGCATATTTCTTAAACAAATAATTAAGCTGAACGTAATAATTAAAAATTTCTTTAAGTCTTCACAGAACTGTTGCCTATACATTGCTAAGTGTAGGCATACATTGCGGAAGCCTGAATGTGCAGAACAAACACGGCGTTTGCCATGGGAATTTAAAGTTTTTAATTATAATATACAGGATCAGTCAGAAGTATGTTTACAAACTTCGTGTGCGTGTTCCAGGATCAAAATTAAGAAAACATGGAACACGCACACGAAGTTTGTAAACATACTTCTAACTCACCCTGTATACACAGTAAAAGTTCCATTCCTTCGATTTATTTGTTATGCAGTCCTCCACAACAACCGCTGTGAAACCTTACTCTAAATTACCAGTCGTTATATCGTACTTATTCTTTCTTATTGCATTTATTTCTTCTTTACTTCAATCCTTTCTTTTTTCATCTATCCTATGCTTTACTCGTTACCCTAATTTTCTGACATGACTGTAGGTCCACTCCATTATAGTGATTTTACAATCAAACTAGCAACTGGCTCATAGTCAGTTGATGCGCAGCATATATTCCTGTAGCGCTATATTTCAGTACCAAACGCTCGAAAGGAGTCTAGCACAAAAGACTTTAATAAGTTTCGCGAGACTAAATAACATACTAAATTTGAAGGCACTCAACATTCAGCCTGAGTGAGCATACATATTGTCTGTAACGTGTTATTTTATTGCTAAATGTTTAAAATTAACAAGAGGCATATGCATAGAGAGTTTGCTTAAAGCTAACCATCTTCAAGGAATAGAAGCAATCATGAATATTAATAATGTTTTCGTCGTATAATATATATATCCAGTGTCAAATTACATTAACTGTAATGTATTATACAATTTCACACGGTATTTGAATCCATCAAGGACAGTTTTTAGTTTCAGAAACTTAGGTCTTTTATAAATGAAAGCAATTTTTTTGAGACTGAAGTGCTTCAGTCACTGTAACAAGTTATTTGAATGTTGTAACTTTTCTATGCATTAAATATAATAATTTATAATTTTCTTATTTGTGTTCAAACACAGCGTATTTCCACAAATTTCCAAGTGCTCTTTGTGAAATTCTGTGTTCCGGTTTTAAATAAAATATTTCATTCCTTCTTTAACTGATTTACATTCGGTAATAAATACTAACTACATATAATTTTAAAATACTTTTAGTACCTGTAGCACTCATTGGTCGCGTGCTAGTGTTATTTCTGCAGTTCTTAAAAACACGTGGCTAAACTGATCACTGCATGTTAAAGATTGAAAAGAATTTTGCTATCGTAGCCCACCCACAAGCTCCTACAATTGCAATGTTAACTTATAAAGAAATTTCACAGCCTCCTCAGTCTGATTCCAGAACAGTCATTTATTTGACGTTATGACGGGATTAGCTTTCTAGTGAATAGACGTGCCTTTCATTGGCAGTTTCAGACCGAGTGAAACTGTTACACAATTTTACATGTGGGTTTCATACTACGTCAGTTGAGACGAAAGTTTCGTTTACCGGTAAATGTTCCCATTTATCTCATTTACGGCTAAAGAATCGTTATTTATGTTCACTATAAACCCAACTAATTCTGTAGGTTGGTGTTGGATCTGAATAATTTGTAAGCTGATGATGAACACGAACCGTTGTTCTAGCGCAGAGTTGTCTGGAAAGTATTAGACCTAAAACAATAATTTGTAATTTATACACTTGCACATACCATCGACATTAGGAAGGTTAGAGTAGAAAGCCACTATTGGCTGACGATACAAGAAATGCACACAGAATTTAGACGGGAATAGAAATCAATCAGTAAATTGTCCAATGACAAGGTTTGGTAAGAACGGTACTGAAACTCTCGTACAAATTTCGTTATATCACACAACCTTTTCAAGCTCTTTCCACTTCTTTTAACGTTATACAACTTTTTAATTTATAATATGACTAATTATGTGGAATGTGGAACTGTTTCGATTACTTAATGGATGCGTGTTTTTGAAATGTGTGTTTATTTTTGTATTGTTTGTATGTGTGTCCCTGTAAGGTGGAATGTTTTTGGAAGGGTGGATGTCTAGTTATGTGTGTGGGGTGTTCTATGGAGTATACTTGTTTATATTATATGTATTTTGTTGTAATTGTGTAGTGTAAGGACCACTGCCACCGGGTGCAAACCCAATTCCAGTAAATAAATAATAATAATAATAATAATAATAATAAATAAGCGTATTACCTCGCACTTGAGTCACTGCACTATGAATGCAGATAGTAAAACTCTTAAAAATTAAAACCATAAAATAAATAATAAAACCGTTATTTTCGGTGTTGAACTTCAGGTTCCAAAACTAGAGGGTCAGTGTATTTAATTTTTAATTAATTGTGTACACTAACAGCTGATTGTTAGTATATTTGTTAAACATAACTTTTATTCTGAAGTTAGAAAGAGCGTAATTTTTCCTGATTTTAACGAAACAGGCGTGTATCGCATTGCATTGCCGGCAAAAACACTTGTATGTGATAAATAAATCGCAGTTTGTTGTAGTATTGATATCTTTGTGTGTTCTGTAATTTTGTGTCAGTTTCTGATGTTATATTACTCGAAACGAAGATTGCTATGACGATATTGAATATTAAGCGCACAAAAATGTGTGAAGACCCCAGTCTTTGTAAAAATAGTCTTGTCATAATTTAGAGAGAAGAAGATGTATAATTGTGATTCGAGAAGGATACAAACCAATACTAGGAATATAAGACAGTCACCAAAAATCAGAGATATAGTATATGAAGTACTACAAATAGATGGTTAAAATTATGAAAGAGTATGTCGGTAAAAATACTGACATGTGATAACTGGAGTTCTCATGGTGGTGAGGATTCCGATGTTGTCGATTGTGACGCACATACGAATCTACACAGTGTCACAACCTAGAAGAATAATATCGCCATCATTGACAATTTTTACTCATTGTACTTTGCTCGAAATACGTGAAATATAAAATATCGTATGTGTCAGTTTGATTAAATATATACGAATTTATTCACATTAAAATACGTAAGGCAGATTTTAATTTTCTTTTAATAATTCCAGTATGACTCCTACTCCACATGGACCGTGATTCTGATTTTATCGATTTTCAGAAAAAAATTCACATACTCACAAAAAGACTTATTACGAAAAACATATCTCTAATTAAAATCCACTTCTTTAATTTCAAATATTCTTTCAGCGTTTCTCATATTTAACGAAACGCACAAAATAATGCTGTGTACCCCTGATTAGTAGAGACGCCTCTACATGTAACGGTTTTCTTGGCGCTTCTGTCATGGAAATAAAAAGATCATTGAATTAACGTTCTACAAAGTACCGTGTAATTGTACCGGTCCATCTACAGCCACTGACATTCCACTTCGAATCAAGGGAGTCCCCAGATTGTTACGTCAGCGAGCGTTGATGACCATGCAGCCGTCCTCGGCGATTAGCGCTTTCAGGAGCGCTTTGTAACACCGTTCATCATGAGTTACCACTTCCCGGCTTTACCGTAATGGTAAAAGAATAATTAACTGAGCCAGGAGAAACGCCGAATTCTGCTCGCATGAACGGTAACACTAACGTGACTTTGAATAAGCGATTAAAGCAGAAGGACACACATATTCCAGACTCGCGATTTCGCCAACGTCACACATATCACGTGAATTAAATTAACCGAATGTAGCCAGTAACTTTAAACTTGAACCTAGGATTGTAGCGTTCCCAGTGAGATCATTTTGTACTACAGGTTTCCGAGGGAATGTCGTGAACCAGGGCTTCAGTTCAGAACTGAAATTGTTAGAGACCTTACGCGCTCTAGTACCTTTCTGCACTATAGCCACGTAACCTTATCGTTCCCCGAGGCAGGAGGATTCATGTTCTAACCGACTCAACACTATTCATCCACCTACATCCATCCAGGAAATCCACACATCCCAACGCACATCACAGTTCCTTCCAACCTCACTGCAGGCCCCAGACAGAGCCAACCACAGACGCGATGACTGTAGGTGGCTCAAACAGGACCGTTGATATATATATTTTTAAACAACTAGCATCTCCAATTAAATATCTGTTCCATAAACTACCAAAATGAATCTTTATTATTATTCATACCGCGGTGTGGGATTCAGTTTTATGTGAAAACAGTGTTGGATATAAAATTGTTGGATCTCAGTTGCAATAACTGAAGAGAGAAATCTGGTGGCATATTAAAGAAACTGAAATATGTATGTCTTTGATACAAACCAGGAGATATATAAGAAAGAGTATTCTGAGATCAGTGACAGAAATATCGGTGACAGAGTAATCTTAGTCACAAAAACGGATACGTTCTCTTCTACATATCTGACGCTCAAGTATTTGATATTTTGGCAGACATGATTTGGTCCGGTATCGTTTTATATCAGATACTGTCTGGGGCGAAGCGATTATAACGTATTTTAATGCAGTAGATTAGAATTTAAACTGCAGAAAAGAGCACTTTATAATTTGTAACTTCTTTAAATTCGCAGTTTCTATAGACTGATGTACAAGTATATAGAAACTGCGAATTTAAAGAAGTTAAAATCTTATGTACATTGCGAATAGTGACTAGAAAACAAATTGGAATTTGATAAATAAAGACATAGTTTAAGTACACTCGTACTAATGGCTCTCTTTCAATCACTTTTTCGAGCAATGTGGCCTCTAATATCCACTTAAAGTTTTTCAATTTTCATAGTTCTATTTACCTAAATTGTAAGTTGT
>NW_019059575.1:511368-529048 GCF_000696155.1 Zootermopsis nevadensis
AACTGTCCACTTCATTGCTCCAAAAGTATAGAGCAGGATCGGAACAGCAAGCATGTTGGTGGCAGTGACTTTGTTTCTACCAGACAGCTCGGAACTCCAAATCTGTCGTAGGGTGTGTCTATACTTGCTGCACAGAGCCTCTTTGACCTTGGAGACATCTTGGACGTGACTCTCACTCACACCAAGATATGTATAGGACTCTTCGGCATCAAGATGGTGTATGATGCTTCCGTCCACGAGTTGCACGTCTTCGCCGAAATCCCTATTTCTTCCCCTTTTCAAATGCAGAACTGCACACTTGTCCAATCCAAATTCCATGCCGATATCCTGAGTGTATACTTGCACGGTGTTCAGTGCACTTTGAATGCCACTGTCGCTGGCAGCATAAAGTTTTAAGTCATCCATATAAAAAAGGTGTGTGACTTTGTGGCTACGAATGGACGGGGCACCGCACATGTAACCACGCTCCCGTCTTAGCACAACGGAAAGAGGAAGTAGCGAGATGCAGAAAAGAAGAGGGCTCAAGCTGTCACCTTGAAACACTCCGCGGTGGTAGCATACCAACTCGGTTGACACTACACGCTTCCCAGATGTTAGAATGAAGCGCGTTTTCCAGAGCGGTAGTAGATTTTCAATGCATTTCACTATGTCAGGTTGGACTTTCAGCACTTTGAGCAAAATGACAATTAGCTCATGAGAAGTTGTGTCAAAAGCTTTTTTGTAGTCCACTCAGGCCATTGACAGGTTGCGCTTATTATTATTATTATTATTATTATTATTATTACTTTGTTAATCAACTAAAACAAGGCTGCCAGCCTCAGTAGTCACACTACCTAAGACAAGTTCAATTTCGGACTGCTCGGAAGCTGGGGTGGCGGGTTCGATGGATCTACTCAAAATTCTCTTTCCTCGTACTTCTGTGTAGTGTTTTCCTATGTCATTAGAGGCCATGTGACTGGCCTATTCTCCGTCCAGCGAGTCCTACGAAGTATCCAAAACGACTTCATAACTTCAGAAGTCAGTTGCGTATTGTAGTTTCGTAGAAATTGTCCGACGTATCAGAGGTGCCTTCTACAAGGCGCAACAAACTATGACGCAGCCATCTTTAATTTTGTGTTGAAACAGAACAGCGGGCTTAATTCGTATAGAAGGATTAAGATTAAAAATTAATGTAAAGCGATTCAACGCAAATAGGCAAAGAAGGAGTTGTGTTGGTGACGATAATGATGAAATGGTATACACGGTATAGAATGATTGATTCATTGTTGTCATTTTGTTTTACGAGCTTTCATACGTACAGATATTGACATATGTCGACAGTCTTACTTTGAACTATACTACTGTATAATGTTTTCTACACACAATCCGAACAGTCTGACACGTGTGACAGCTCTAAATGACTGTTAGCATTCGTTGTGAAGAAGCGTACTATGGAACCAAATACAGACTGAATAATTAGTTGTATTAATATAACTTTTTGTCTAATGAAAGGAAATATCATTGTGTAAAATACATGTTTTGCTTATTGTGACGGAAAATGAAATATTATAGACAGCTCAGTGTGTGCTGAGCACTTACCAAAGGTTTGGCGTATAAATAATGTAATTATCAGTTTCTCGCGCATAAAAGAACTGTGAAAATAAAACATATAGGCGAAGAATAGAATTTTTTATTCTTTACTTAACATTGCGAACATTTAGACATCAATGAGAAACTTTTCATATTTTATTATTACAATTTTATGTACCGTATAAGTAACCATTCTTCTGCCCTACACTCTAATTACGCTTGTCAATTTGACCTCCTTAAAGCTTTCGGTCAGTGCAGGCTGAACTTGTTCTTACACAATTAATTAATTTCACAATCATGATTGGCTTCAGTTCTTACCTTCAATTTAAGACTGATCATTGGCCACACCCACAACGTTCTGTTTCTTACGCCGTATTTATAGGTTTTAAATTATCTGATTTTTAAATTCTAGTACCGAAAGGTATTCTACGGAATTATGCATAAAATCTACTGTAATACGTATATATAGACTATGGAAATACCTATATGACCCACGCATAGATCCTTGCGTCAGTTGGCGCGCACGCACAGTCACACACACACACACTTACGTAACATGCCATTTATATTTAAGTCTTTACACCTGATGATGAGATGGTTCGGTTGAAACACGTAAGTAGATGGCAAATAACTGTTACTGTGTAAGAGTTTTGCAGGTGGTTTTTGTAATGTATTTCATATTAGCTCAAAAACGGAGCTTGAACTGCCTTTAATTTCGGTAAATAAACTACACTTACGAAGGACTTGTTTATATGAAAAATTGCGAAACCATTTTATCACTTCACTATTTCCTTATAGTTTTACTTTTAAGAGGACCGTCAAATTCTGTATTTACAGTTTAGGCGTAATATTCGTTGACCTCTAAGAAAATCTTTTATTTTAGGGTCACAACTGCAAGATTCAGGATAAGGCCAACCACAGTGATCGATCGCGCGGTGACAGTTATTAGTGTCGTGTGTTGGAAACCAAAGAGAGGCATGAATGTTTGACCTCGTCTTTCTGCTTTGTGCTGTCCTGTGTAGTAGAGGCATTACGTGGAACTCATCACCTATTGAATGATTTGTGGATAACATCTAAAACGATTCATAATTTTAGCAGCGTTTACTGAATTGAAAGAGACTATAAGTAGAAAGAACAGAAGAGGACGATTCAAGGTTGGTTTAACAATTAATTTCCAGGCCTGACTTCTCATAATTCGGTCCAGAAATTTGGTAGGTCAGAGTGGGAAAATGACGGACAACTCCAGATAATATTAGACCAAGGAATGACGCCGACCCCTGTACGTGCGTCACTCACATATCAGAAAACGCTTGATTTGTATGTACAAGTCCACTTCTGTATCACCTGCCTAAAAAACATATATAACAGGTCCCAGTCCGAGAAAAGGATGGAAGGATCTGTTCATAATATGTCGCCAACCTCCTTTAAAGGAGACGGCGTAATAAAGAAGAAGTACGTACAAGTGACAGGTTATGACTCTATTCGCTGTATCACAGAGCGTAAATCTTATTCAAAATGTATGAACAGTGGATATTCGAGCGGTAAAATCCCCTAAGTTTTAAATAATGAATGACCTGGAACTGTTAGTTGCAATTTACCTAGACTCTGAATTGCAAACTAGTTTGGTAGGATCAAATTGAATTCTCTCCGGTTCAAACCGTACAAAAAGAACATTCTATTTTGTGAGTGTATCTGATAAAGTAGCCTGACGTGGAATGCTATTTCCATTTTGCGATATTTCAAGTGCGCAGATATTTCGAAGTTCAGTGCCCCTTTTTCTCTCTATATTAGTGTCCAGTAGGAATGGTGCCCGTTGTAATCATGACATAATTAGTGACTACACGAGTCAATGTTAGTTTGGAACCAACGAACAGTTTCAAGTCTATTTTCTTAGAGGATAGGATTAAAATAAAACGACGTTTTAGTGCAGACTGAGAAAACTGTGGTACGACAAGAAAGTTTTGTTTGTTATTAAAGAAACATAAATGTTAATATTGATATGTAAGAATTAAGCTCATAAATAATCTGCGAAAATTTAATTTCGATTGCTGAGTTATAAAGTAAGAAACGTTTTGAGTACTGAATCTGTCCTCGTCTTCAGAGGCCCAGTGACTGAGATTAGGTAATTCTAACGGACGTCACACAGTTGGTGCCACTTGACTTCAAAACGCTTCAAACTAAAACTGTAAAAATGAAATTTAGTGTTGACATGAAACGGTTAAGAATTTCATTGAATGAAGTCACATTAGCAGAAGGGAACACATCTGAATCTAAAACAAATTTATATCAACGAATTTCAATTAAAAATCATCCAGGCAAACACAATTAAACAAACCTGTCACACATCGACCATACCGATCTACTGGCATTACCATGTCCTGACATAATATATGTCCAGGTCTACTGAACTTTATCTCAGAACCGGATTCAAAATGTGTACATTTACTGCATTCAGGCAAACCGTGCAGTAGATATTTGCAGTAGTTCTTAATGCGCTGATGATCATGGGACAGCTCAAGGGAAGAAGCACCTGTCTGCGTTCCCCCACGAAAGCCAAAGGCTTGGAATACGTGAATGCTTTAGTGAACAAGCTAACAAGTTCGATGCAGCCGCGTAATGATGCCAGACGCAAGAAAGACCCCAAAGCAGCTGTTTGAGTGGAAATGGACTGTTACGTATCACGACATAAATAAATCAATACAGCAAGAAAAGCAAGGACAAACATTGTTTAAAACAACGCAACGCACAAGTCGAAATATAACGAACGGTTCCAGGCATACTGTCATAAACAATAAATCTAATACCTGAAGCCGTTCTTCCAGAAGAACGAAATTTTAAAGATAGAAAGCCCATGAATCTTAAATTTTACAAGTTCAATTTAGACTCCAAAGGAAGAGACGTTCCACAGTATATCAGTGTAGCTACGGGTATGAAGGAAATTATTTTCTGAACCTAGGTATTTTAAAGAAGTTAGTGTTAACCAATATGTCTGGAAAATATCTCTTTGAATAATTTAGACCACGCACTTAGACACATAAACAGGCCTACATATTTTACTTCTCGTTTACTATGAAGATTCTGTCCAATGTTACAAGGGAAAGTGATACTAATAACACTACTCATTCAAGTCATACTGCTCATTTGATATATTACAATTACGAAAACTGACGTCTCTGTATTTAAATTATATATTTAGGCAATAAATACTCCGAAGGGGGGTTAGTTTAGTTTCTTACTCAAGATTTTAAAACCCAACCAACACTTTCTGCCGAATGACCTTGATAGACGAAAGGAGCCTTGCTCTAGTTAATTAAAATTAGCAATATTTTCCAATCGTATATTTTATATATAGAGGAGACCACGGCAGAACGGGGCCTCGGAGCAGAACTGGGTATCGGCTTAATTTCGTCTGAAATGCGTTGAGATCTATCGGGACCGGGTAAAATACCATTAGCATACAGCACAGGGTCATGTCATGTGAGTCAGCGCCATTTTGTGGTTACAGTTTCTGAAATAATCACCCATGCTAGATTTTGCTCCTACAATTTACAATTTTTTCTCAACTTACAGTGAAAGTAAGACCTATTCATTATTCATATCCACTTTGTTGATTGATGTATGTTACAAAGTGTTTTCTTGAGAGTTTTAAAACACATTATATTTATTTATTTTCATGATGTCCTTTTTGGTAGAGCAATCCTAATTTGAAAGAGTACACACTGGGCAGGATGGGGTACCCAGAAAAGAGGATCAAATGACAATTGCCTGTAATGTGGCGAAATCTGTTCGCAGTCTATTGAAGGGTAGATCCGGTATTCGTCTTGCTTGAAATGGGCAGGTGTTGATAGTGACGATGATGAAGAGGTGCGCATGTGTGATGTTTGCATTAGGCCTAAGTAGATTTCAAATTTGTAAAGTTTCGACATATTACATTGTATACTAAATCATTTTTATATCCTAAGTTGTAACTATTTGATAATCTGTGTCTTCTTGCAACTTTTCAAACATATATCAAACATATTCCGTCTTGCCCCGGGGCAAAATGGGGCAAGTTACTTTCTTGTAAAGAAATTAATATTTAAAAGAAACTTTAACTCTTATAACTAAACTAATAAATCTAAATCTAAAATATACAATAAATCCACACAATGTTCCTTCATGAGTTTATCTTTATTATTGTCCCTTCCACAAGCCTCCAAAAATCAAGTTCCCTGTTCTGCCCTGGGCTCCCCTATACTGTGATATTGAGCAATTAGAAACGAAGCCTGTTCAGATCTCCTGCAGTTACCGGCTACACTGAAAGAAGAATTTTGCTTTTCTCTTCAGATAACGCAGGCAAGTGTGTGTTTAGTATCTTTGATTATTCCACAACAGTCTAATAAGTAAGACTGTGTTTTGGACTTTGCCCATAGACTAAATATAAGATTATAAAACGAAAACTACTATTTTTTCGTAAGTGGTTGAGGAATCGTTATCTCATGCCTTCAAAGAATCTGTTTCGTTCATAAAGTGTTACCATAAACACACAAATTCTACTAATGAGTTCGAACGAGTAATTTTATCGACATACGTATTACTCAGATCGATATTCCCAGGACTACAAGGCTCCTGTCAGGCTACGGAAGAAGGTGAAATGCGTGCTCTTTACACTGGAAGTGCTTTAGTACGAGAGCTTCTGCAGATTGACTAAGATTAATACTATACGTCATAATTTTCTTCTGTGAGCCGGATTGCAGTGTCAATGAAGTGCCTGCCTGAGGAACGCAAGGCCAGAATTCTATCTCCAGCTGTTGTGAGTGATTTTTCTCTTCGCCACCGCGTCCAAATCGGCTCTGAGGCACACCCATTTTCCTATCTAATGAATAACGGCGGATTTATGCACGCAAGAGCTCAAGACGACTGGAGCTTGGAGCTGACCACATGCATCTATCTCGTGCTTAAGTCTGAGAATGCGCGACGAAAAAAGAGAACAATGTCGTTAGACTACGTATTCGAATTACTTTCATGGGAATCGGAACATGGCCTGTGTCATAAGCAGGCTTAAGGTTGTTTTTCCTGACAACCAACTATAGCATAATAGTATGATTTTATTGTCATCATTATTTTCTTACACAGTGAGAAAATGTTATATGAGAACTTCGTATCTATTTCTTAATAAAAAAATTCTACCGAACGTCACGGCCGAATGGTTAGAACTTCTGTTTCATATTTTAGAGGTCGCAGGTTCAAATTCGTTCTGGATTCCGGCGAGTCTGTCTGAGGTTTGTCGTGGTTTTCATCAGCCTCTGTAAATAAGTTCCGCGATAGCACCTTCAATTTGGCTATGTCTGCTTTTTTCTATATTCTTATATATTCTATATTTATTCCACTATTGAGAAATTATATATAAAACGGGATCATATACACAAACACGTCACATTAGTACACCAACCGTAGACTCATTTAACTAACATTTAAAATGCAGTTCCCACCTGAAACAAAACACAACGCATCTTCGTTACACAGATCAGTTGTTTAATGATGTTTAGAAAAGTAATTGCTAAGTAGGATTTGGGTTTTTCACAGCAGATGGTCCGAAGAGAGCTGTCTTCTGGATTTTAGTGCCGTTACAGAGGTCCTTGCTGCCTCCATCATCAGGTATTCATCGCTACAGACGCTACAACTAAGCCGTCTTTATTTCTACAATGTTCCATGGACGTCAACAGAGACTAATGAAGTGCATTTGCTGGCTTGTTCACACTCTACCGTCAGGACAGCTATGAATTATAGTAGCCGCTACCAACATGCATAATTTAAGGTCACAGCAGTAAGTACGTGGTACATATAAGTTAGCACTGTGCTGTAAAGAGTTAAGAGTCCCCCATATCCAAACCTGTCCACTCCCTCTAATACACTACCTGGTATAATTCCTGTCTGCAATAAACCCCCTGGATTATGGAGCTGTAATTCGGAAGCAAGAAGTGATTGGCTCGTTGAACATCTTACTCATCCTGCAGTATTATATAACTAATTACATTACATAGGAGAAACTTAAATGTGGAGGAAAGCATAATTCCAAGCTGTATTCTCCGTGACTTCAGATTATAACCATTGAAAGCTATTATTGTATTTTATTTACGAAGACACAACGTTAAATGAGGGTGAAGATGGCTGTCTTCTTAGTTGTTGCTCCGTGTAGACTGGCAGACGTTTACCAGCAGGACAATAATGATGGCGGTAACAGGGACCTCTAAAATGTTAGTAAACTTCTACCAGACTACACAGCGCAAAAACCCAGCCAGACAAAGCTGCAGGCATTCCTCAAATCCTATGAAGTTACATGTGATAAGAAATATGAAGATGCTTCCATTAGGTAAACACAAACTGTTGAAAAGAAAGATTGTAACTGTAATTTTAATAAATATTCCCATGAAGGAACACAGTAGCTAGAACCGGGTGGTTAAGATTTCATGAAGTATAAATTTGCACTGCAAATAGTCGAAGGATATGTTAGCCAGTCACAGTGGCGTGGGGCTCGTGTGCTTGGACACTGGGACCCCGGGTTTGAATCCCGCTCAAGGCATCGATGTTGTCCGCGTCTTTCTGTGTTACGCTGTCCTGTGTACAGGTAGAGGCCTCTCGATAGTCCAAGGAGTCCTACGAAATGTCTAAAAAGATCAAGAAACCTCCGAAAAGAGAAAAGAGGCCCCAATGCTCTACGTAGGAGCGAAAAGTATAAAGAAGAAGAATGGTGTGTTGGAAACGGGTTTTGAAACAGCGTATGAATTAGGTTATTATCAGTGAAAATAGGACTTGCTAATGTTTCATCTAAATCCTAAATGCCCTTGCATAATTTTAACTCCGCCTAACATTTCTTGTTTACCTCTATTATTAATATTGTTCACCTTGCTATTGATAATTTTCTTTGCCACTCTTGTTTTATTATTACCTAACGTCAGCAGTGAGTAAGAAAACGACGATAATCGAGCCTCGTTCCGTCCAGTCATGTAATTAGGACAAGCCGATTATTGAAACCTGAAGAATTTTAATCATTTTAGGTATGTGCGAAGCGTGGAGTTGTTCGCATAAAGTACGAGGCACCTTCCTACGGGTTCGATATTAACTGCTCAGTTTATATAACTGTTTAAAGAACAAAATCTACTTTAAATTCCGCCTCAGTCGACACTTAGAAAAAAGAAGAATATGCTAGAAGTGTGAGGATTCTTTAACTTATTATGTTTTAATGATTTGTTATTATTAATCACAGCAAAGTAATTGAATAATTTTGAACTTTTACAAAGATATGTGTAGTAAATCTAACTACGAACAATATTCCCAATTTGGGAGTACAGAAACTCCAGATAACAATTAATGGTATGGAGTTAATTCTTATAATTTTAGTCGCTGCTTGCTGCTGATAACGTACATTGGGCTAACTCTTCACCAACGATGAACCACTTGAGGAACAAGTGGTTCACCGTTGGTGAAGAGTTGGCCTTCAAGAAAATTTTAAGCACTACGAATGACACGGAAGTCAGGGATGTAGGGAACTTTCTGTTCTATAAAGTAAGATTTAAAAGACAGGTCAAAATTGGGAATTTAGAACTGCCACTGGGATAGAAGGCACGGGGGCAATAAGAAATAGTTATGTAAATAGTATTAGAGATTAAGGAATAGTTGTAGTAAGAAGTAGTGCTAATAGTGCTACGTATGTAAGGACTGTGGCCGTGAAAACCTGGTCTTTTTCTTGATAATTTTAATATTTTTCGATCTTCCTTCATTAACTTAATGTTGCAAACGGCCCATTGAAATAAAACTAAAAATAACGTACAACCTGTTTTTATCCCTTACGCAGTTTCTTCACATTCCATCATTTTCATACATTGACCGCCTCATCAGTATTTCTGAACGTTACCTAATTATAGAAATGCATGGTTATTCATAATTCCCTGACACATTACAAAAAATCGCTAGACGAGATTGGTTCAATGGATGGTAACATAGGAAATTCCGATGGAAATAGAAACCCTCCAGAATTATTTTACACACCTCATAAATACTCCATGTGTCCACTCTTTGTGTCGCGGCAGACATCAAGCGATAATCAATTTCCGTCCATACCGCTGCAGCAGGTTACAGTCGATTTGTGAGATGGCAGCGTCGATTCGTCTTCGCAGCTCAGGCAGATCCTGTGGTAGAGGCGGTACAAAGACATGGTCCTTAACGTACCGCCGTAAGAGTTAATCGCTTTGCATTAGGTCAGGTGATCGGGTTGGCCAACGAAGTAGTGCATGGTCATTGGCAGCTGTGCGTCCGATCCAACGTTGTGGCAAAAGCTGATGGAGATAGCCGCGGAGCCCCAACTTGCTGATGAATGAAGTTATCGCTGTTACCATGAAGCTGCGTCATTGGCCATTCCTGCAACATTTCAAGATAGGACATGCCAGTGACGGTTGCCTAGGCGAAGAAGAATGGCCCGTACACCTTCTCTTTGGATATGATACAGAAAACGTTTAGTTTCAGTGAATCCCGAATGTGCTCAATTGTGGCATGTGGATTATCACTTCCCTATACAAGCACATTATGTCTGTTCACCTTCGCATAAACGTGAAACGTAGCTTTCTCGCTGAAAATCAGTTTTTCAGCGAAACCGTCTTCCTCCAAGTGCTGCTGCAAACTTGGAGATTTTCTCTTACTGTCAGCATGTCGCATGTTACCATCCTCTGCACCATTCAAGTCTGGCGATATTTTGTAATGTGTCAGGGAATTATGAATAATCCTGTGTATATATATATGTATACGCACACACACAAATTGGTTTTATACTCCTGGTACTTCATAATTTCTAGATTTGTTCCTTTGTGTACAAGAATTATGGCAAAGAACAGGTGCCCTTCACCAAAGCAAATCACTCAGCCCCTCCCAGTCTTGCCGTACTCAACTACACGAATCTGGATATTATTGACTGGACTGACGTCTCGTGGAACAACTGGAAATACTGGGAATTAACACGTGTTGGACCACGTGACTGCATCATGTGTCTGCTGTGTGCTAAAACTCGTTCCGATACTGCACATCGTTTTGTTGCTACAATATGTTTATTTTTACAGTGCTGTGTATGTCAGTGAAAGAATAGTGAGAAAAGCAATATTTAGTCGAATAACTAGACGTATTACGGGAATATTATTTACTGGTCACGTGTCTTGAGTCTTGTGAAACGAAGCGTCTACGGTAGCATTAATATTTTCATGACACTACATTTCCTGGGTTGTTGAGACCTGTAATTTGGTAGACGCTTGGCGGCGAGTCAGAAGTGCTTTCTGACACCCAGAAAATTGCCAATTCACATATTCATGGCCTTAATTTGTAGAAATGATACAGTTACAGTTTAATTCGCTCATATCCACGGAGACGCAATAATTTTATTTTCTTCGCTAGGTAGCACGGTAATTCAATCAGGCTCCTTCAACAGAATAAACATTCTTTTGATATTTCTGTGGTAAAAAGAAAACAAGTTGAAGACTTTTGGTTGGCTACAGAAGATATTACTAGATTGTAGCACTAATAGCTCTTAAGATTACAGAATGGTGGTATCAAGAGCGATGTCTTCTTTAGTCGTCGAAGATTATCGTTGATAAAGGCTTAATGCCACAGGATTCTCCTTTATACTTGAATAATTCGCCGTGTTTATTTAAGAAGAACGAGTTTGAAGATGTGATCAGTCATGCTCCAGCTGTTGTGTGGGAGAAAATGTAGTTCATATTACAACGAATTTGTTCCAGCACAATCACCTTTGAAAATGACGTTAGAAAGGCAGACGAACGGACACAGCGGAACAATAACATATTTTTCGTAAGAAAGCGTAAAAAGCTTGAGTGACAAAGTAAAATCGAAGTTGACTGTGTTTTAAGCGCTCTTTACCCTTTAGCTTCAAAGAAGAATTTCTTATGGGCCCGTCCATGTCTGTCATCACACAATTACAACAGAGACACTGATGGGCCTTGTTGCAAGAATGGCCTTTTATCACATTTTTGAAACAATGATCTTGCACAGCTTTGTTATAAAACTAACTTCGGTTTCCATCGTTGCCTGCATTTGAAGATGGCTGTCTTCTGGGTTGTTGCGCCGTGTAGTCTGGTAGACATTTATCGACCTCCATCATCAGGGCGATGGAGGCAGCAATAACCTTTCAAACTTCGATAAGTGAAAACATCAAATTCTACTAAGCTATATTTTTAATAAAATGAATATAAATTTGTACTATTAAAAATGAACAATATCACTACATGCAGCCTCGATCAGACTAATGTGACCCAGATACCCAGCAAGTCAACGCATTTTTTTAATGAAAGTACTATCTTTAACCAATTCTAGACAGTTTTTATGGCTGTGTAGGACTGTACGTCGTATAGAATACCAGGCGCATTCATCTCTATGTCGCATGTAAAAGTTAGGGTATTTAAGGTCCCTTACACAGTGCAGATTACAGGCTCTCAAGTAAACAAACGAAGAGGTAAGACATGAAAAAAGGACATATAAAACATTTTTATTTTTCGTTTGTCATAACAATTGGGGGAGCATAAAGAACTGCGCATCAGCATGCTACAGGCCTATTCAGTATCAATCAAGAACACTCTTTTCTTTAAAGAACCCTAACACGAAATTATGATTGACCTCCATGCGATTGCACAGATAGAAATAAGTAAAATCTATAATCATGTTCACTCTGTTCCTGTCATTAGCATGTTAACAGATAAAGATAAGGTTGGTTGGAAATTTGTAAGTCATGTAGTACAGCATTTATATCATGAATGTCATATTTTCATGGCATTATTAATATATAGCAATCACACCACACTGACAACATGAAATCTATAATATACACCCGTCTACCCATGCTATTTCCTCCACTCTGCCTGATGGATGGTAGGAAGTTATATGCGGTTTAATAAATGACAACAATCTATGTCCGACGATTTCCCGCCCCTAAGCTAGCATGTACATTTTAATATCAATTACCATTTAAAATTCTACCCTAAAACAATTACGTGCTACGGCAAAAAAATTGAGCCGTAAATGCGTCCAACCCCGTTCAATAAACTCTTCAAACCTTCACGATAACCCTCGAGTCAAGATCACACTGAATGCTAAACCCCTGCTGCCGCCAGTTGCCTAAAATCTCTGAAACAGCGAACGTGAAAACATGTATTCATAAGCAGAACGTTTATTCTTTGCCGAAAAAAAAAAATAAATATGTTCGTGAGACACTTAGCAATGCGTGACCTGACAAGGAAGCAATATATAAGATAAAATTTCAATGGCGAGAAACAGAATTTCGAGACATATGAAGAGCTTATGTGTCTTATAGAAAGTGACGGATCTGTTACAAATCTGTTCTCTAGCTTTTTTTCTAAAGTGTGAAAACAAAATTAAAACCAACTTGTTTGTCTTGTTACATTGATGTTAGCAAGCTTATTAATATTATAGAATATGAGAATATGAAAATGAATTAATGTGGTACAGTGCAACATATAGTGACGTATTCTTGTGGACGGGGTAATGAATTCGGTACTGTATCACACGCACAGCTACATAGCACACCAAGATTTCGAACGACCAGCATAAAAAAATTCAGGTAAATGTTACGAGTCCAGAAAAACAATATCACTACTGGAAGATACCTTGGACTACATGCATGTACACATTAAAACAACTTTTAAAAATTATTTGTTTTCAAATCTTGCAGATATTTTAAATTGCAATATTTTTAGACTTGATGATGGCAATATAGTAATCGAGACATATAGTATAAATGTAAACAAGACAGACATTACACAGTAGTAAAAAGTGTGACGGAAACAGGTGCCAAGAGTGACGGTGCAACAATACGAATTTTATATTACGGTAATGAACATTTGGTTTCATAAAATATGGGTTATACACGACTACAGTTTCACTGGTGAATAAAACATTTATGAAAACACATAGACACTACTTGAACGTCATCTGCAAGAGAAAATCTCAACGTTTGTTCTGAACGTTAAATGTATTCAACATGGGCACCATTTCCACATGCACAATGTCCAAGCAATATTCCTGCTTTATCCATATAAACTGCAACGTCTCAACGTCAACTGTTACAATAGCAGTTTAATTCAGTCCTTTAAATTATTGATGTCGGCCACCAGAGTTCGGTACACATAATCGTTTGTGTATCCCCATACTTACTTACAATACTTAGACGACCCGTTCTTCAGTGCCTTGAGCATCTGCGGGTCCCAACATTCGTTGGCTTTGATCTATGGACATTCGGTAGGACTCCTTGGACGAGTGATCGGCCCGTCGCAAGGCCTCTACCTGTACACAGGACAGCACACAACAAAAAAATAAGGACAAACATCCATGGTTTGAGTGGGATTCGAACCCACGGTCCCAGTGACCAAGCGGCACAAGGCCTACGCCTCACACCGCGCGGCCACTGCGGACCCCATATGAAAATAATTACAGAGTGTGATATTAAGTAACCTGGCCGGCCAAGAGATGGGACCACCACGGCCAATCCAACTGTTAGGGAAATGTGATTAACATAAGCACGCATAATCTAATTCCAGTGTGGTGATGCGCCGTCTTACAGGCAGAACACGGCAAGATGCAGTTCTTGTATCTCTGCCTAGACAAAGTTTTCCAGCACATACAGATAATTGCTGAATGTCAATCTAGCACGAGTGTTTTATGATCTCGATTCGGGTACGTTCTGTTTGTTTATATTCCCTGCAACGTTGAATGAAGCCTTATCAGAGAACATGATTTTGCTAACGGATTCGTTGTCTTCGTCCAGTTTCTCAAGCGTGATCACTGTAATTTCTTTACGGGCTACCCTATAATCTGGCGTAATTGCCTGCAGCACTTGCAACTTGTAAACATACAAGCACAAACTTTTTCGTAACACTCGGTGCACTGTCAAATGCGACATTTGCAACTCAAGAGAAACGTCTTTGGACCTGTTCATCCGACTTCGTTTCGATAAACCAATCCACGCTCTGTGCCTTCGGCGGGTTCATGGCAGCTGACCTGATTCACAAAGACGGATACAGTGCAGTGGAAAACAGCAGGTATTACCATCTACCGGGAGCTCGAGAGTTTCACTTGCAGGTGACGCTCAAACAGTGTGGCTTTGTATTTTCATACAGGTTTTATTCACGAGTAAAATTTTGAAGATATTTATATACACTCTGTATGTTCAGTAGTGGTCTAGAAGTAAAGAGAGGAAACTAAGTATATGTTGACATATCGTCACCAGAATGTGGGGCATAAATATATCTAATGCATCCTTTTAAAATGTGGCAAAGTTAAGACATTTGGGAGGACAGTAACAAATCAAAATTTGATTTGTAAGGAAATTATGAGCAGATTGGGTTCGGGCAATGCTTGCTACCATTCAGTTCAGGCCATTTTGTCTTTTCATCTAGTGTGTAAAAATGCATATACAGAAGTACACAAATCTATGACTTTGCCTATGGTTTTATATGGCTGTAAAACTTGGTGTCTGACCCTAAGGGAGGAACGTAGGCTACGAGTGTTTGAGAAAAGGGTGCTGAAGAGAATATTTGACCTAAGAGGGATAAATTACTAGGAGACTGGAGAAAGCTGCATAATGAAGAGCTTCATAAATTGTGCTCATCACCATGCATAATTAGACTGATGAAGTCAAGGGGGATTAGATGGGCAGGGAACTTAGCCCGCATGACAGAGGAGGAATCCATATAGGATTTTGATGGGCGAACTAGAAAGGAGGAACTACTAGGAAGATCTAGATGTAGATGATAGGACAATATTAAATTGGATCCTAGAGAAATAGGATTCGGTGGTATGAACTGAATTCATCTGGTTCGGGAATAGGGATTATTGGCGGGCTCTTGTGAACACGGTAATGAACCTTCGGATTTCATAAAATGTTGGGAATTTTTTGACTGGCTGAGCGACTGTTGGCTTCTCAGGAAGGACTCAGCTTCATGCAGTATGTAAGTACGTATCTTGAGTACAGGAATGGCGTATAATGCCTCAAGAACAACCATGCTTCTTGGAGTTAGGTGTACACGCGATAGAGCCAAGTGGCATGGTCACCGGGAGAAATACCTATCGGACTGTCGTTTGTCTGCACTTGTTACTCCAGTAATGTACAGCTCAGAAAACAATCCTTTTAAGAGGGAAGACTGTTGTAGCCCTTGACACGTAGCCTACATAGCGACGAGCGATGATAGTTCAGCTGCTTTCCATTTAAAATTCATTACAAAAGCTTTTCACTGAAGCGATCAGACCACCGCGGAAGTCGGTATCCTTTTTATACACACAAATTAATTGACAAGTTTATGTCAATATTTGTGACGTACCAGTTTGGTGTAGGAAGTAGCACGTACCAATATGTTGTCTATATTCAAAGTCTAAAGATTTCTGACAACGTTACATTATATTGTGTAAATTGCTATTTTATGCTTTGTCTGTCGTATAAATTATAAAATTATGGTACCATAATATTTCGGAAGCTGGACGCATGCCTATCTTCAGGTGGAAAATGGAGGTAAAGAACAGAAAGCCTCTCTGCTTGGCCCCCTTGATGATCGGGCGTGAGACACAGGTCTGAAGACGGAAGCATGTCTAGCTTCCAAAATCCTGTGGTTTCTTAATTTTATAATTTAGACAATGAACATAGTCAAAATGAACAATTCTACATGATCTCTACACATCTTAACCTTTTCCAAATTCAGACTTCTTCACGCTAAAAAGGTATGTTATTTATTTACATGTAACAGCTGCTAATTACATATTGTTTTTTATTTAGCCCCTATTAAATAACACTTAATAATATATATTACAGTGTAGCCATAGGAATATTTGTGCCACTTTATGTCTTTAATGTTTTAATCTTAATGTTTTGAAAACTCGTTTAATAGTGTTGGAGATAACTTTCAAACCGAAATGTATATGTGAAAAATAGTATTTTATCATATTCCGTACGATAATTACCTACTTAACTCCATAATAAACAGAATCATCCTCTACAATCTTATAGTGACTCGGAAAAGAATGTCTTGGGATCCAGTTTAAAAGGGCCCGCCATTTAATAGTATCCACACGAAGTTGAGTCGAACTCACATTCTCATATACCACTATATCTCTAACATTCATTTCAATATTTTTCTTCCATCTAGTCCTAGTTACCACGGTGGTCTAGCGGTTAGAACGCTGGCCTTGTAATCCTGGGGTCTCGGGTTCGATTCCCGGCGGTGCCAGAATTTATAACTTGTGTTGGGCAAGGCCGTGGTCTAGGCAACACGGAGTTTTCCTCCGGGGGCTTCCCCGGTTTCTCCGTGGCATCCCAACAATTACTCCATTCACACACAGAAGAAGGCAATGGCAAACCACTTCTGAATCATCTGCCAAGAACGTATATGTACAGGTCTCAGTCCGAGAAAAGGATGGAAGGATCCTTTTCGTATGGACCTGTCGTCTGACAGAACACTAAATAATAATAATAATAATAATAATACCCCACCAACAGCAACGCAGGTCGAGTCATTCTGGAAGAAACTCTATGAGACTAGATTTCCGTTGAACATAGATTCTCCGGCCATTGGCCTCGTTAGGCAGTTCTGCGATCGCCATTTAGAGGATGAATATGTGCCCCTAGTGATCACCGAACAAGTAAATTTTACAACAAGAATTTAAGTTTTTGCCGTTTCGGTGTGTTACCATCTACAGTGTATAGACGCTCAAATTCAACTTCGTAAAATTCGCCAAAAACAGAACAAAATAAGAAATTAGTACTTGGCATCATAACATATATTAATATATTCAGTATTAAACCTTGATCGGATACGGTAATACTTCTGAATCACCTCCAGACACAACTGTGTTGTCTACTATTTCATCTCTGACCGATGTAAACATCAAAAGCATCACTTCAAACAATAAAGTTGATCCATTATATGAAAATATCTGGACACGACCTCCAAAAAACTACACTACGAAAAATTGTAACAAATTGTAATTGAGTTTTAAATTAATATAATTTTACACCTGATGATGGTTTAATAAAACCGAAACATGTTGTAACTGTTCCAATTGTAAATCG